>VWZT01011297.1:328188-470998 GCA_013397055.1 Pachycephala philippinensis | reverse complement strand
ACCCGCTCCTGGCGCTGCTCATGCAGCACGTCCTGGGAGACATGTTCGGGCAGCGGGTTTTAAAGTTTAGAACGTGTGTGTGGTGTTCCCGTCCCCTCACAAAACAATATCGCCTCTCCAGCCGGGGGCGGCACCTGCTGGGTCCCCCTGCGGCGGGTGAGCGGCGGTGCCTGCCCTGGCGCGGGGGGAGCCGAAGACGCTTGTCTCCCGGCTGAAGGAAACCTCCGCGGGGCAAAGCCTGGAGCCCGGGGGAGGCAGGAATCCCCAGGGGCCGCTCCTTGCCTCGGGAGCGGGATGGCGGCCGCGGAGGAGAGCGCTGTGCTCACACAGCGCAGCCGTGAGGGCGCGGTGGCGGCTCTCGGCGCGGGGCTGAGGCTGCGAGGAGCCGCTCCGCTCCAGCCGAGTGCCTTCTGCCTGGCACTCGGTGCGCTGAGCGCGCTGGCATGCAGCAGTGATTAGCATACATTAACGAGCAATTAGCATCTGGTAATAATCATTCCTGTGCCAGTGACACTTGGATTCGCAGTCCCCGACCTGTGCGCTGAGCCCGAGCCCGCAGCAGTAGGCGACGGGAGGCTCGGCAGAGCGCGGTCCGGCTGCCGCGCGGTGCCGGCAGGGGCCGCGCTCAGTTGAATACTGGCGCTCCGCGGCACCGACAGGAGGGAGGGAGACTCCCGTGGAAATGACTCCTGGCATTCCTTAAATTTTCAATTGTTTCAGGCAAAGTTTGATTTCTGCCCCACGACTGCCAGCCCGATGGAGCCCTTCCCAAGTTTCCCGCAGAGGAGTTTAAGAAGGGGCAGCACCCGCTACCAGTTTCAGACAGCCGCGCTCGAGTCGGGGACAGTCAGAGCTGGGGAAGCTGTGGCCAAAGGGTGGGAGCACGAAGGGAGCCGTCTCCGTGCAGTCAGTCATGCACTGCCCTTGGCACACATGGCATGGGTGTGCTTAGACACATGCAGCATAGGCAGTGTGGACCCCAAATCCTCACACTTGCCTCGCTTTCTTAGGTAGGCGGGTCCAAATGTGCAAAGTACTGCTAAAATTCCTGGGGATTTGGTTCACGCCGAGTGCGCTTTGTCCCGTGCTGCTGGAGGTGCCCGGGTGTGCTCCGCTGTTTGCCTCATCGTGCTCCTGCTGCAGCTGCTGTGCGTGACCGGACTGCTCATATGCCGCCTTCAGAGGAGAGCTGAACTTGTTCCAGCCTCGAGCACCAGGAGGAGTGATGGTTCTTCGGTGCTCGCTCCTGTTTTCTTCAGGCTGAGGCTTGCCAGGCCCCAGGGCTCGGTGCAGGATGCCTCCCTTCCCCGTCCTCTAAGAGGCCGTGGAATATGGAGGTGCAGACAATCCGAGCCAGATGCAGAAGGCAGGAGGAGGCCTGAAGTGGCCCAAGACAATTTAGGAATGGAGGTCGGAGGAGGATTGGGAAGGATGATCTGTGAGATCACAAAAAAAAAAAAAAAAGGAGGTAGTGGGGAAGGGATTTGTGCTAAATGGGAGGTTTAGTGGTAGTGGGCCTGTAAATGTGCACACATTCAAGAAAGATGAAGCTAGGAACTGAGATGGCAGGAAGAAGAGATATGGACCTGGGAAGGAGTTAGGAGAGGAGAAATGAGTTGCTTGTAGAAGAAATGGCCCAACAGACCTGATGAGGACAAAATACTGAGTTTGGAGAAGAAACTGGGAAACAAGAGTCAGACTATGGTAGGTAAACATGGGAGCCAATCTAGGCAAGAATAGGAAAGGCCAGAAGCAGGGGAAGAAATTGGGATTCTGCAGAAAAGCTGAGGAAAAGACTGTGGAAATAAGACTTGTGCCTAGGCAGTGATTGGTTTGGTTGTCCTAGGATGTTCTCTCTGGTCTCCAGTACCAAAAGGGCACATATTTCACATGGACTTTAGGTGATACCCCCGAGTCCTTCAGTTTAATGCATTGGAAATGGGAAAGTGATACTAGATGTCTGGTTTTTGGGGCACCTGAATCTCTTTGATTGTGTTCCTCTCTATGGCTTTGAATCTTCTAGTCTCACTTTTTGGTATCACAATTTCTTCAGAATACCTGAAGACAGGCTTAGGAGGTACTTTTATGGTTCTTACCACAATTTCTAATGCCTCATAGCATTAGAAAATAGCATGTCTCAATGAGATAGAAGGTTGGCATATTCTGGACAGAATAGTTAAAAGGCACCTGGGACCTTATTTCTCAGAGCAGACCTCCCATGGATTTTGATTGCAGCAGTTCTGAAAATGAGGCCTCAGAAGGAGCCATACTGAGGTGCTGCTCATCTGTTAAAGGTTTTAAGCATTGTGCCTGGCATCACAGAAGAATTCTGTGGCAGAAGCAGGGATACTCCCTAGCTCTTCCAGACAGCTTTCATCATCCTAATCCTCAGAAGATTATCCTTTTTCTCCAACAATGTTGTACCTCCACGATTTTTCTCCCTGAAAATTAACTGGGTCCCAGCCCTGTGGCTGCCATCTAGTCTCATCTAAAAAAGTTTGAGTTTTGAGCCAGGATTGTCACCAAAAGCTTTTTCAACAGGTGAAACAGGATTATCATCCTGATCTTTCTGGACAGCAGCTGCTGTCTCCTGCACCTGATAAGGCAGGATCCTGTTTACCAATTAGCATGTGAGCGTGCATGCAGAACAAAGGGATGTAAATCAAGTGGCACAGACAGCTCTTTTTTTGGCACATCCTCTTCAGTACTGGATTTTCCAAACATAATATTGTTCTTAAAACATTTTTCATGTGCGTGCATGGTTAAAAATAGGCAAGTTTAAAGAGACTTTATACAATCTTTAAAAGCATAATTATGCCCCAAATTCACCTGGAGCACACTTTTAATCATTTTATCTGACCATTGATGTGCTCATTTTTTGTTTATAAAGATAATTTCACAAAACACGAAATAAAAGCTTATAATAAAAGCTATTTAGTTAATGTTTCTAATCACAGTATTTCTCTTTGGAACATGTCAGTTACTTGCAGTGGTGGAGCTGCGGTGGAGAACTACTTAAATATTTTGTTTGGAGCACTACGGGGAGAGGCTGTGTGTTATGCCGGGAAAACCTTGGACACAGTGGGTAAGAAAAACATGCATTCAGTTGCTGGGCCATGGGCAATGCCTGGCAAGAAATGCACATCTGGGAATTCATTGATATTCACATGGTGGGAAATGAAAAAAAACGGAAGGGGGAAGGGGTGAATGCGTGGTTGGAGAAGAGTTATCAAGAGAGAGGAATTACACAAGAAAGTCTGTGAGGAGGAAATGGGGTAGTAGGAAGTTACATGTTAATGATTAAATAGCAATAAAGGTGTCAGAAAATGAATGATAAGTTTTGATGACAGTTGAGGTAACTGGGAAAAATGGTTGAGCACATGAGGATGGGCTCACACAGACATGGGCAAACTTCCATGAGAGGGATGTCCCTGCTCAGACACAGGAGTGCCTCCTGCCAGCCCCTCTGAGCAGTGTCTCCCATCCAACCCTCCTAAAATGCAGCTCCGCCTCAGAAGGTTTTTCCCTTCGTTCATAGAGGGGTCTAAGCTGCCAGGAGCTTTTCATATCTGTAGCTGCATGTAAGGGTTCATGAATGGCTCTACCTCTCCGGGGCTTTCCTCCCATTTTTCTGTGGTGTCACTCACTGGCTACCATGTTCACCCAGTGCCTATCAACAACTTAAAATTTCACTCTCACCCCACTTAAAAAGCTACATATAACTGTTACAACCTTTTAACAAAACAGATACAGATATGTACAAATAACAGACTCATTTAATTTGGGCGGGCCTAGATCCTGGGTCTTGAAGAGAAGGAAGGCAAGTCATGGTAGACTTGAGGCTTCTCCAGCTTGTGTCCAAGGATATGTGGATATCCATAGCAGAAGCTGAAAAAGCAGAAGGTCTTCACTCTGCTCCCTGCTTTCCAGCATTCAGTATGAGCTGAAGCTGGGGCAATGATAAAGGCCAAGCAGGACTTTTTGTGCCATTTAACTGATGGTTGAGACAACCTATGCATGTTTTGGGCTTGATTACAGCGTCACTGCTGGTAGACGGCATCTTAAGGCATGTTTTTCCCTTGGATCGATTTTTCCCTTGTCCCATGTTGTCTGGAGCTGGCTGCAAACAGTTGCTGGTGTGTTTGTTCAGGGCAGCAGGATGCTGGCCTTTAAGCAGCCCCAGCAGCCCCACGGTGCAGCCTGGTGTGTGTAGTCCTGTTGCTGTGGCAACCCACAGCCTCGCCAGTGGTGAGCACTTGCTGTCTATCACAAAGCATTAACTTTTACATTATGTCTTATTTTATTATAGTTTCTGCACATTTTGGCTTTCTTTCCCCTGGGACCCAGCTGCACTGGTGAAATGTTCCTTCTTGGGGAGTAGGAAATGGCATTTCTTTCTATTTCTGTAGTGTTAACAACCGTGGGAGAGGCACAGCAAAGGGCTGGCTAGAATTACTGTTATTGATGTTGCTGAAACTGCTCTTGCCATCACTGTTTCAGTCTGAAATGGTCCAATTCAGGCATCCTGTAAAAATTAGAGAGTAGCTTAGATTTGTTCCATTTCTCTTGAATTTAAGTCCTACTGGTGGAGGTGATAGTGAAGGGGGAGTCCTGTAGGGCACCCGTAAGGGCAGAGCTGGGAAGCACAGTGTGGCCATTCTGGAGCCACATTCCCAGAAGACTGCAGGACTTGATATGTGCAATCATCAGAAAAAAGCCACGTATTGCAAAGTCTACCCTGAATCAAGGTGCTTGGCTGCAAATGACAGAAGTTCACTTCAGCAGACAGAGAGGGGGCAGATGGGAGAACGGTGGTCAGGCAAGGAGCAGTGGCTGTCATGAGAGGGAAAGGATGTGAGGAAGGTGAGAAGTACCTAGGCTGTATGTGGAAGCAAAGACTGAAAGTAAGAAAATATCCCACCAGCCTTGAAAAGAAAGAAAAGCTCCATAAAGGAATTAAGTAGCAGGGTTCCCAGTGACAGCAGAAGATTGGACTTCATAACCCAGGGTAGGTTCCCCTGCATGAAAGTGGGATGAACAATGGCTGTTGAAGGGGAGAGCAGGTGGGAGTACAGATGAAGCTGATGAAGTAAGTACAGGGAAAGTGGGAACATAGTTATTAAGATCCATGGTGAGGAAGGAGAGATCTTAAGGCACCATGACACATGACTCAGCTAAGACCTGCTTCATCTTCCTTCCCTCAGCCTCTCCAACTTGGAGGAGTTGCAGAATGACTCTGAAACACACTGTTTAAAATAAAACACTTTATGGACCACTTGGAAGCTAAACTTTCCAGTCCCTGCTCTCCAAGGAATGCTTCCTCTTGAGGCTCTGTACGCTCTGTTACAATGCCAGGGGCATTCTGCAAGGCCCAGTGCTGCACCTGAGGCTTTTCTGAGCAAGCCATCTCACTTCCAGCAGCAGCCACCCAGTGCAGTGCTCTGCCTCACTAGCATAGCCTGCTTCTCAGTGCTGCTAATTAACCCAGACAGAGCTTTCAGGTGCCTTGCTGTGTCGTGCCGTTCAGAGACACCACGGAGACTCCCCCTGAAGTGACGGAATCTTGCTGCTCTTGCTGCGGCAGCTGTTTGCCAGAGGGTCAGGAGATTCAACACAAAAGGTGCTGTGAAATACCGTGCTGCAGGCTATATGCTGTACCTCTTCAAAGATAGCTGTGCAGCTAAGGCTGCTGTCTAGACATGTTTTTCATGTAATAAAAGCTTAGTTAATATATGTCTCCTAGACTGAAATTCACGTGGAAAAGGACTTATATTTCTCTGGACCAGCCTAGTCTAAGGTAAGTACATAAACACTTCTGCCAACAAGATGCATTTTAGGTTTTCTTTCCGGAGCCCCAAGCGCCATGCAGGTAGCTAAAACTTCACTACCATAAACATTCAATCATTTGTATAAGGATTATATGATGCTCAATATAACTTTGATGTTGCTCTCAAAAATTGTACCTGCCAGTGGTGAAGTCCCCTTCTTTACCTTTAACAAGGTAAAATTACTGCAGTCAGGATGTGACTTACAATGTTTGCAGGTAATCTTTTTTCACAGTGGAGAATGACTAAAAATATTTTACCTCACACCAGATAAAAAAATACGCTTTAAATAGATTAAAATTCTAACTAATTAAATACATGTTACATTTATTTCCAAATATTTCTTGCCAAGAGGCTAAGCAACAGACCAGTGAGGATGCAGGAAGAGGACCTTCTGATCTCCAGTAAGTCAGGAGCTGGCCAGTTACTTTACCCTAGTGACAAGCCAATTAGGATGCTGCACAGTGTTTCTGCTTGCTTCTAATTTTAGAACTGTACAACAGGGAGGCAAAAGTAGGTGATATTAACTCCTCTGGCATTGATCTGCTAGAATCATAGCCCTCCTGCAATCTAATATATTTTCATGTAAAGCAGGAAAATTACCACTTTTCTAGTGCAGGTTTTAGGGACTATGCAGACCTTTCTAACACACAGGGCCTGATCAATACTTGGATAGAGGAATCTGCAGGGGAAGCTTGGGAGCTGCATTGTGTGATTTTGATGCTGCGCAAGATGATATCCTAGCATAAAGTGAGCATTCACTCTGGCATTACACAACACAGCACAACTGAGTCTGCTGTTTCCAGGAGGATTTATGGTAAAATGTTTAAATGTACCTAAGTGACCTGGCAGTAAATCAGCATCTTGACCTGAAGCAGACTGGGAAATGTGATTAAAGGGAGAAAGTGTGGAATTCCTCTCTTTGAGAGACTCTCTGTGGCATAATGCAGTGCCATTCAGGGATATCACAGCTACCCCAAGCAGTATGGTCACATTAGCAAGATGTTAATGTGATTAATTAACCCTGATGACAAGCAGGTTATACTAACCTGGGCACAGCTTAAGTACTTAACTGCTTAGGTCTCCAGAGTGCTTGCAGCTCACTTAGGTTAATATAATCTAGTGGCTTAATAAGCATATAACCTATTTCACTGTTCAAGTCATTAATAACAGTATTGAGTAACACCAAACCCAAGGCAGACTTGTGTGGAACTGCTAAAGATACACACATTCAATATATCAGTGAGCTGCAAGTAGCTGCTCTTTTAAAGTGTTCCTTGCCACCTACCTATGCATTCACTTCCCAGGAGCTTCACCTAAAAACCTTTTCTCATCTGGCTCTGAAAATATTACTCAAGAGGGCATCAAAAGCCTTAAAGGAGGCAAGATAGAGGATACCTGCAAGTTATCCTGCAATAGAACAGAAGAAATTAAATCTTGCAAGATGATTCCTTGATAAATCTGTATTAGGTGTTCCTCAACCCTGTTTTATCTTCCATATATCCACAAAAAACATTGTTCATTTCTATATTACTCTAAGAATTAAAGCTTACCTATCTGTTATTTCTTCAGTTGTATGCTCCATGTTCATACCCCTCCCTTTCTAAATACATACACTATATTTGTCTTTTCTAGTCTTCCTAATATTCTAAAACCTGTCATCCCCTATGTGTGCTGTAATATTGTCTCAGCCTCTTGTCTGCAAGATTTGCAATTCTCTCAGTAGTTTCTGCAGGCTCCCCTAAAAAGCAAACTCATCTACATGGTCTTTAACCTATTCTTATTCCACACCTGGAATTTCACCTCTTTATAAATAAAGATAATGGCACTAATCATATGATCAAATTTAACACCCAGGAGGAAGCAAAAAAAAAAAAATCCCACCAAATTTCAGTCGTTGTGTCATCTGTTATAAATGTTCCCTTTCCTCTGAGAAATGGAACAACACTTTATGTAGACTTTTGGTCCATCTCCTGATGCAAACGGACTTCTGGAATGTCTCCTCTTTTTTTAGCCCCAAGCAGTCATTTGAATATTTACTTCACATGTACTGCTGAAATTATAGTTGGCCCAAAAATGTCTCTAAACTACTTTTTCATCTTAATAGTGGTACCAAGGTAAAGAGCTGTTAAGTAAAGCCAACACTTTAATAGCTCTGAAAAAAAGTATCAAGACTTTTACAGTGGGAAAAATACAATATTATTACACTCTGCATAAAAAAAGTGTACAATGATGGGAAAAATAGGTGGAGATGGCCACCAACATGAAGAGGCTAATGAAACCAAATAGCATTAAACAGTGGGAGTTTGCACAGCATATGTTTTATCCAACATAGTTCTCGCCAGTTAAATGGCAATAGGAGGGAAATGGGATAGCATTCTGATTTTATTGGAGAACGTGATACTGCATTTTATAGTATCTTGTCTAAAATTTTTGAAATGACTTGGATAGGCTCTTTACAATGTGTACTGAAAACCTTTTGAAAGATAATGAAAATAATCAAAACCAATGCTGGAGCAATATTTAGTCACATACCCAATGGATCCTTGTTAGATACAATTTTAATTAATAGCTTCATTATCCAAAGGAGGCAATAAACATTATGTTAATGAAACTTACAGTAGAGGCTAACTCATTATAATCACAACTAACAGCAGAAAAATTTAAAGGGAACTTATGTAAATGAAAATGTCAGAAGTCATCATCTGGGGAAAACCACAAGTTAATATAACTGGTAAAAGTAAGAGTCTCCATAATAGAGGAGAAAACTGTGGACAGCAATAGGTTGGAAGAGAGACTCTTACCAATACTGAATAGAGTTGTGAGAATAATTGATCTTCCTGTTTGGTGGCTGAACTGAAAATAAATTAGGAAAAACTAATATCCAGTCAGATACATTACTCGCTTTTCACATGTTTTTACTATTTATTAACACTAAACATAGATCAATTTTAGAATGAAACAGTATTAGATAACAAAGCCAAGACTATTTCATTTTGAAAATATTGTAACAGAGCACTTCTGGCTTGTTTTTTTTCCCCTGGTACTGTTACTCAAAATGAATATCTCAACATGTGAATTGATTTTTGATTCATAATGTGTCTTTTTGAGAAATGACTACAATAGACCCATTTGCAAAACACAGGTCGTAGCAATTCACTGAGAATTCTCTGTCTCCACACCAAAAACTTGTGCTTGGTCTTTAGGATATGTATTTAGGAAAACAATTCACAGTTTGGGAGCTTTCCTTGTCAAACTACAAATCCCATTTGGTCTTGTTGAAGTCCTGCATAAGTCACCATGTGCTGGAGCCCTCAAGCCGTTGGTCCTTTCCAGCCACCAGGGATGGAGAAGATGGGACAAAGGGCCATCAGCATCATGCAGCTCTCCCCTGCTGTACCATGGAGATTTTTAGCACAGGACCACAAGGATGTCTCTCTGCAGAAGCCCACATTGGGCAGAGACCAGAAGAGGTGCTTGCTTTCAGCCTGCAGGACCTCTGTCCCTCCCTCACCGTGGGAGTGCCATGGCCAAGGGGATGGAAAGGGCTGGTGTGCCTGGGCTGGGGAGACCTGGCAGAGGGAAGCTGCTTCAGGCTTTGGCTGTGGCAAATGTTACAGCTTATAAACAAAACCAAATCTAACTAAAAAATAATGTGGTTGTTTCCTTTGTAGTGCTCCTTTCTCTGCCTGTCCTAGGGGGAGCCAGAACTAAGGACAGTAACTTGTGAGAAGCTAAATGCGGGTCTTAAAATCAAGATGCTACATTGGAGTATTAGGTCTGTTTTTCAGATTTACTTGTCCAGAAAAGGGCCTAGTGACAGCCTGTGACAAGACCCCACAGAAGATTTAGGATATAATAGAAAGGTAATTACCTGTCTAGATTCAGCTTCCAGGTATTAGATTTTGTTGTACCTTTCTCTAATAGATGTGAGAACTTAAATGTACCAAGTGGTGACTTCTTCCCATGTAAAGACCTTGATCAAGTTGCTTCTTACTCTTTGAAAAAGCCAAGCTGCCAGAGATGCCAAAGATACGGATCACTTTAATATGCACTTCCCAGCTGTTGGATTACTTGCCTGTCTCACTTCTGAACCTCTGCCAATTTATAAATAGTATTTTGACTTTTGAGGTGGAAGAAACATCTAGGCTGGCTCACAGCATCATCAGCTAGGAAGTAAAGACAGGAAACATGAAGCATCTGGCGTGGGGCCACTCAGCTGTTTGGTATCATGGTGGGTGCTCCAAGACCTGCTCAGGCCAGGAACTCCATTCCAGTGAGGCTAAAATGTCCTTGCTTCCCAGTCCAGCCCTGCAGCAGCAATCTGATCATCAGTGCTTTTGTTCAGCCGATTGATCTGTCATGACCTATGAGTATTTTCAACCCTGTTTATCCCAATGCAATGCCCCAGTGTTCACAGGCAGAACTGCAATTCCTGTTTACAAATATGATAACCTTTGCATGGTTCTGTTAAAACAAGTTGTGTAAAACCCCATCTCCTTCAAAGGCAGCAAGAATCCTGGCTGCGGTAGGGACTGTTTGTTGGTTGGTTTGTTTTGGGTTTTTTCCCCCTCCTGTGATATGCATTGTTTATAGAGTGCTCCAGAAGTTCTTATCATGATCTGCTATTCTGATAGTGTGTGAATGTTTCCAAACTTTATTAAAGCACAACAGCAACAAAAGAAGAGCAGTACTGGGCCAGGCACTCATCACTACAGAACTTTTCAGAGACACCTTCTTTTCTTAAGCATTCTTCTTAAGAAATACCCAATAAAACATATCATAACTTAGTACTTGCGATATTGATACTGGACAGTGTTAATTTTTGAATCAAAATGTCACAAAATAGGAGGTTAAATGCTCTATAGAACTCTTACTCTGACACACTAATTTGAAAAAGCCCCATTTCCCATTCTCTTGCTAGAAATGACTGTAACATTGACTGACCCATGATTTGCTGACCACTCATTTAACATGATTAAAAAATGCCACAGCAGATTTGAACAGCATTTCCACTTTTCCAGGGTCTAAAAAGTTTGCAGAATTTACTGCTTTAAGTATGGGCTCAGTAATCTCAAGAATTAGAGAAAGCTTGGGAAAGCTTTGCAACAAGCATAATTAAATCCCATCTACTCTATAAAACAGACAGACTTGGAATTATAGTTCTCACTACAAAACACTTCCAATTATTTATAGACACCCTCTTTTGTACAGAACTTGCTTAGATTTTTTTCTCCTTCAGTGTGCTCCCAGGAATGCTGGATGCATGACAAAGTAAAAGGAACTGTGAGGTCCCACAGTAGGATTTTCTCCAGACCTTACTACATTCTGTTTATGCTTTGTGTTGCACAGTTGTGGATGCAGAGTGCAATCCACCACCTCCAAGGTCAGAATGGGTGAGGGGATTGATTTTTATGCCCAGGGATAACAAAAATGAAAAATTTGAAATCACAGAATAATTCAGTTCATAAATGTTGATATGACCTTTTTGAACTGCCTCATCTGCACAAAATGAACTAAGAAAAATAGTAAACATGTACTATAAACATCTATGTATATCAACAACAAAGATAATTTTAAGAAATTAAACATAAGGAAGATTCCATCTCAGCCTTGAATTTTTATGATTTTTTCTTTCAAGTGTAATTGAAATTGTTGACATCTTTCAACACATTTCAGCATAATTGCCTTTCTGGAGAAAACAGCTTCTAACTTTTTATTCTTTTCCTGTACAGTCTGCAAAATTGTAAACATACTATGTTGTTTTTAAAAGGAAGGCACATGGCAGTGTCTGGGTTCCCAATTTTTTCTGCAGGAGTCTGAATGCAACCATTTGCCCACTTTTCCTGTAGGAGTTTAAAAAAGGTTGTTTACTAACCTGTCAGTTACAAATCCTTTGCAAACCACATCAGCTACATAAAATATTGAATAAGGTGTGCCTTCCTTTCTCATGAGACACTTATGAATAAATTATTTTGCTTAAATCAGATGAAGATGTTTATCTAATGCATCCTGGTACCTCTGAGTTGGTTCAAGGGGCACCAGTGCTGTGTGCTGCTGTGCTCTCAGCTCTGTCCCTACCTTGGGGACTGATGAACTGCCTGTCAGCAGCACTTTTGCCCTCCAGAGCTGCAAACCAGGGCTGGCCATTGCTGCAGGCAGACTGTCGGACCTGCTGCAGAGATGCAGCCACCTTCCTAAGCAGCTACGGATGTTTTGTTGCCCTGGGTAACACCTTGTCCCTTCTGTATGGCAAACCTGACCCAGCTGACAGCTTCACTGCAGCTTCTGGTCCCTCTTCTGTATTCAGTGGCGTGCACTGCAGGGGAGCCTCGGTCTTATGGGTTTGGATTTTTTTTTTTGTTTGTTTGTTTGTTTTTTTTGTTTGTTTGGTTTTTAAATTTTTTTGTTTGGTTGGTTGGTTGGTTTTGGGTTGGTTTGGTTTGGTGTTTTTGGTTTTGGGGTTTTTTGTTAGTTTGGGGGATTTTTGTTGGGTTGTTTTGTTTTGTTTTGTTTTTTAATTTTGGGGGTTTTTTGGGGGGGTGTGTTACATTTTTTGTTGTTGTTTTGCTCTTGTTGTTTTGGGGTGTGGTTTTGTTGGGGGGTTTTTTGGTTGGTTGATGGGGTCGGTTTTTTAGGTTGTTATCCTTTTCGGTACATTTGCCTTTCCTTATTCTCAGACATTTTTGTTCTTTTCCAGGGCTGCACTTTCTGTATCCTTTTCCTGCTAGCAAACTTCCTCCCAGCCATCTGGATGCTCAGGAAAGTCATTTCCTGAAGAGTGGGTGTCCTCATCTTGGGACACAGTAGTTCTCAAACAAGAACCTTGGTGACTTTACACCCTGAGCCACAGTGGCACATCCCGTGCTGCCTCTGTGGCAGCCAGTGACAGTGGCACTGTCCTGGGAAAGAGCAGCTGGCAGGCAGGACAGGGAGGCTGCAGGCTTCTCATAATAAGCAGAACCTGAGCTATCCCTCAGGTCTGCAGGAGGAGTAAGCTGTGCCTCAGAACCTGACACCGCTCCATAATTACACGTCACGTTTTCTTTGCCACCTGGAGAACAGGCTGATTCCCCACTCACTCCCACATATTTCTCCTGTGGCTCTCAAATTGCTGCATGCTGGGGAATCCACACTTGTTGCTTCCTGCGCAGGGTGAATGAAGCACACTCCTGAGAGGGTTTTCTCAGTAGTGCTGCAGCAGAACAGCCTCCAGGTTCCAGCAGAGCTGTGCACTGAGCCCCAGCCTTTTCCAGCCTGCAGACCCATAAACATTTCCCAGGGAAGGCACAGAGCTCGTGTAGCAAGTTTTCACTTTTCTCTGTCACTTTTTGCAGACACCTCAGAAACAGTCCATGGTCTGGCAGTTGTCATCAGACCACTGTCCAGCCTCATCAGGCTGTGACTTACCTAGCAGTTACTCTTCAGGAAAAAGCAGAAATCCTGAACCTCCACTGGTGGATCCCAATCTTCACCATGAGAAACATCCTGCTTGTGCCTCCTAAGACACAGCTGTTCACATCAAATGTGGCCCATTGGTCTTACCCAAAAGCCCAGATGTGGCACATGGGTGGCTCATGACTGCAGAGCTATGGTGGCTGCAGGACTGAGCAGCTCACACGCCATCAGCTTCAGGACCATGACACAGCTACACAGGACAGAAAAAGGACTGGAAAAAGTTGTTTACCAGATTTAATACTGTCCACAGAAACCATGTTTAGGAGCAAGCTGAGCTGCCTTTCTGCCTTTTGGCAGCTCTTTCATGAATTCAAGAAAAATTTAGATGAGCAAAAACTTTTTTCTCCACTCGGTTTTTTTTTTTCCCCTGTAGGTTTTTTTCCCTCTATTGTCCAGAGGAGTAGAGCAAGAATGATCTCGTAGAAATCTGCCTGCAGGGAGATTGCCTTCAAGTCTTTTTATCAACTGCCTCTTCCTTGCTCTTTTACACAGACACTGTATGGTATTATTTGGCCCTCAAGCAGAGATTTAAATGTTTCCTACAGTAATTCAGTGGATAGATCCTCTTTTCTCAGTGTGAAGTATGTCCCTGTTCCTTGAATGATATGATGTTTAAGTATTTCATCTTGCATGAGAAGGTTACTGAAATTCCTCTAGTTACTCCTTACTTTTGTTTTGTGCAGTGTGACTCCTGAAACAAAATTGTTGCAGATTTTTTTATCTTATTTTAATACATATCTATATCAAAGCAAGGTAAAACCCTAAAAAGTCCTCCTTTGTAGGAGTCCAAAAGAAAAGAAAATCCCTGCTGTAACTGTTCAAAGACAGACAAGTCACCAAAAAAAGAGTCTGTTCTTAAGTTCCTATATATCACATGAAAGCAAAACATAATTATATTTGTTAGTCAGAAATAAATTTAAGTGCATAGAAAATCTACACTGAAAAAGCTTTTTTTTTTTTCCTTAGAAGTTACTAATTTCTTTGTGGTTGGAAAGAAGACAATGCCAGGATGACCGTGGACATGAGACTAGGTTTTCAATGCCACTCAGGTACAATTCCAGCATGGTCACAGCAATTGCCCTGGACTTTGAAGTGTTTGATGAAACCCAGCTGGAAGTTTTAAAAGACTCATTGATACAAAAGCAGGGAGCAGCTCTCGGGCAGGACATCAGCTCTTTCTTGGCAGCCTTCTTAAATGTGCATCCCTGAGTGAATTTTCCCTCCTTTTCCAGAGTCCTCATGCATGGGAAGTCAGTGTACTTCTGTTTCAGTGAGTGGCTGTCTAGATGCCTCTGTCGACCCTGCAAACAGTATTTGTCTGTGCGGCTGCAGGTAAATTGAGATGCTTGATGGGGTGGTCAGCACCTCACCAAAAGTTGTTATCCCCCCGGGACAGGGGCATAGGACCTGCCCTCACTACCACAAGCAGAATAACCTCTCCTTGCTGAAGGACTTGCACATTGAGTCTTTTTGTCTGCTTTTCACAACATGATACTTACTGTATCACTGAACAGGTTAATGTGGTGTCCTGGGGTGATATTATAAGGCTTCTTTATTCCTTAACTGTCTGCTTAATGCCCAAAGACACTGTCCCTACCTTTCCCCTGCTTTGGGTATTTGCTGTATTTTGAGGTTTTTTTTCCCTGTTCTACCTTTTTTTGTTGTTGTTGTTGTTTTGTGTTAATAAACAGGGTTTTTTTCCTCTTCCACCTGCTATCATCAATTTTGCCTCATTGGCAGAGGAAAGGGGGAGGCCCTTCCCCTTTGGAGGAGATGCTCATTCCTGAGCGTTTCCTTCTGAAGTTTTGTCTCCAAAACTGAGACACGTGGTTTAGCCTAATAATTACAAGTCTCTTAAATACTACTGAAAGTGTCCAGGAGACACCTTTTTACATATGGGATCAGTCTCTAAACATTTCACCTTTTTTCATGGCCAATCTACACACAAGCATCAATATTTCAATTTTTCATTTTGAATGGGATCAATTTTATGATCCCATTTTTATGATCAACCGTAAGGGCTCTAAACTATCTGAGCATTTGATTCCTTATCTATTCTTGTCATCTGCCTTTGCACCAGAGACAAAAATTAAATGTGTTGTATCTCCCTTCCATGTATGCCATAAAATTTCATATCTGTCCTGACAAGTAAGAGATAATATCATCCCAAGGTAAAACTGAATAAAAACCTTGAGAGCACTAAAATATGGAAGATGAAGGGTAATGTCACTACATTTCATTTGTAGGACTACCAGCATTAACTGCATTATGCCAACAAAGGAAACAGGAATCCTCCATAAAGCCATTTTCCTAGGATCACTTCCAGAGATCAGTTTTACAGAGACTGTGGTCTTTGAAAGTCCCACTCAGAGAATTATACACTATAATAATGTAGTGTAGATGTTCTTGAGACAGACAAAGCATTAAGTCCAGATAACAATTTCTAATGGAAGCTGGAACAACCTTCAACACACATCTGAAAAATAAAGAAGAGAACTTATAGCTGCATTTTTGCTTTTAAAGGAATAGTAATGCTGTTTACTCAGTATTACTTAATCTCTATACATGAATTTAGTACTACATTTAATTTTACAAATTGAAGTTATAAATAATCAACATCACATACGAGTGATGGGAAACGTCTCTATAGATGGGATTTTGGGGTGCATATGCAGAAGAAAAACAAACGAGAACATTTGGCAGTCATTTCACACTGTCATGTGTAATGCAGGTTCCTCAGTTAATGGAGGATATTAATTAATTACCAATTGTTCACATAAAGAGCAGAACAGCAGTGAAGACATGCTTTAACCTGGAAGACCCTACACCCGGAAGACCCTACACCCCAAATCTGTGTGATTAGCACACATGAGGCTACAAGAGGACTCAATCAATCTATACTTATATTCACAATACAAACTTGGTAATAGATATCTTCTTACCATTAGACAAATGGATTCACTGGCTCAAAATTGAACTCAGATGGATTCCAGCTACATTTAGGCTCTTAAAAGCAGTGGTGGGATTTGAGAGCTGCTGTTGTGACTCCTGCATGCAGGAACCCTGCCAGTAATGGACAGAGGTCTTTCTAGACAAATGTTTTCTCAAATGCAGTTCATTTTAGGAGATTTTTTAGCCTGAACTATGCAGATCAGGTGACTCTCACCCTGTTTTATAGCGGATTGGGGTTCACGTATTCCTGCCCAAAGAATGCAGCCGCCTGCAAACCTATTTTAATTTTCCATGTCCACTTTAAATGGGGTCAAACATTTGAAACAATATTGCCACATTTATTTGTATTAAATAATCTTCAGTGCCACAGTGTTGTGGTTCCCCCCCATATTCCTCTCTGGTAACACCCTGCCAGTGGCAATTCTCTCCTTGTGGCACATGATGCTGTAAGCCCCCAAACCCAAATTTTCCAGGTGGTGAGCAAAACATCCAGTTTTCTGAATTTCCAGACCCCTTCAGTGAATGCCTGCAAGCCACACTCTCCCTGAATTCATCGCCTCTGAAGCAACACACATGCACAGCTTTACAAGATTCACCTCAACTTCAGAAGCTCGGCAAGCTTAATTAGGAAACAAGCTATGTATAAAAGCGAAGGTTAAATTCCTGATTACAAATCAAGTTCTGAAAGGGAAACAATAAACAACAATAGCAACTTCCAGTGTACTTGTCATTGTGAGATTTCTCTGGGGCACAGAAGCTGAGGAAACAAATCAGCAGAGCTCTGCTCCTTCAGTGTTATCTTAAGGAATCAGTACCTTTCCTGCGTTTCTGTCCCCTCTCTGACAGTGACAGTTGTTGGGTTGCCTCTTGAGTGCAAATGAAGTATCAAATAATTTCCTGGGGACTTCAGTTCCCCTTCCTCCTTATCGTCTAATTTAGGGGAACTTAACCGTGTCACAGCTTTGATTAGCTCTTCTTCTCTGTGAGAATGCAAACGTTGTCAGGCTGGGACCAGGATGTGCTCTCTCTGTAGAGCCTCTATGCAACATTGATTTCTTATCTGTGCTTTACCTTCTCAGGCAGTTGAATGTGCAATGGTTGTCTTTTCCTTCACTTTAAAAGATCTTATAAATCACAGCTTCTAAAAAAATATTAATTGTGCAAAGCCCTGGATGGGCTGGCAGTATGTGATGCTTCACTGGCTTTTTGCAAAAATAACACCCAACATATTCAGTGTAGAGATAACCAAGTCACCATTCAGAACACCTTGTCCCCATCCCTGTGCCCTTCTTTGCCACGGTTCACCATTTTTAGGGGATTTTACCACCACAGATAGTCTCTGCAAAGGAACTCCACATAATTCTAGGGAAGGATTTGGTACATATCCTGAAGCTCCATTTAGGACTCACGCTGGCTGTTGTGGAGTTTTTAATATCACCTGCAGAATAGAGTTGCACCTTTCACTGCCATCTCAGAACGGTCTCCCAAGGGTCTTGACTAGTGTTTGCTCTCATATTTCCGATACTGTAGGGTATTTTACAACCTATTTGTGGGAAACCAAATACAGAGCCCCTAATGTTCATTGCTGCAGAAGAAAACAAAGTAGGTATCTCTTTCTGAAGACACATGGAAATCAAGGTACCTTTCTAAAAAAAATAATTCCAATGTCTAACACCAACCCTGCAAAAACTTTATTGCTGTAGATTTATATTCTGAAGACATGTTATGAATTCCTTCAGTAGCTTCTATACTTGAAGAGACAAGTGTTCAGCTTGTAAGAAGAAGTATCTTTTGTATTCAATAGATTTTTCTAATTCAGTCAGGAGTCTGATGGTCAATGTGTTCCCTGGAACTGCCTCCACAGAAGGAGTAGTGAGGATGAGCAGCTGTGTTAGACCCTTAATCTGAGCTTAAACATCAGTTGTTGCTGAAACTCCAGCTTATTTCTGTTTACTGTAGAGGTGTATGCCTTTAAAACAGAAAAGAAGTGACATTCTGATCCTGAACAATTATTTACTGCCTCACTGGTTTTACAGCTGGAATCGCTCTGAGTCAGTTTTAAGGGCCCTGAGTCATACATTCAATGATTTTACACCAAAATGATCAGAAAAGTATTTGAAAATAAGGTCTTGATCTTGACAGCACTTAACTGCTTTACCCTGGAAGATAGTATAGAATTGCCATCAAGTCAGTCTCTGCAGGAGAAATCATTGGTAGCATATTATAGGCAAGAAGTGGGCTTTTGGGTTATCCCCTCTCCTCTGGCACCATGCAGAGCACAGCTATGTAACACCAGCCCCCACAATTCTGCTGAATGCATGTATTTAAGTAATTGTAGCTGGGGGGATCAACGGTGCCTGCTCTCAATTCAGGCAGTTTTCAGGCTGCCCTGAGTTGTGCTAGGACATGATACCAATACCCCGGGAGGTAACCTTATCTACCATCTGCTTAAACCTGTGCTGTCACTGCCCTCACCAGTAGCCAAGTGCTGGAGCCAAGTCCTCAGTCTACAAAGTGAGTGTTGGTAAAAGCCAGAAGCAGAGCAAACAATGAGGAATAATGCTATCTGCTTTCCAGGGGACACGGATCGTTAGCTGGATTACACCAGCAGACAGTAATGGAAATTCAGTGTAGAATTCTGTAAAATAATTAGCCCAAGATCAAGGAAATGGCCCAAGAAAGAGGTGCTAAGTGGAACAATCAAATAATACCAGGAGTCTGTATGAAAACAAAAATTGGAATTTTCATGCCAACAAATGCCTCAGAAAGAAAGATACACCTAATGTTGTATTGATAAAAGGCAAGTGACAAAAAAAACTGCAATGCTTTTTGTGTATGAGCCACCTGACAAGCCCTCTTTCAAACACTGAGTGCTACATCCGTCCCTGCACACATCAGTAGGTTATTATTACCTTGCAGTGGGTACAGGCCAGGTCAACAAAGCTTACACTAGCTCTGCAAAACAGGCTATAAAGCAAAGCTAAAGAAGCTGTGTTGCTTTTTATTAAAGAGTCTTCAAGGGGACATAGTGGAAGTTTCTTTCAAGTTAAGAACTACGTCAATAAAGTCAATGTAGATAGTGTTTCAAACCAGTACGGGGTTAAGACTTCTTCAGCAGGAATGAAAAGGTAATGTACAAAATGATTTATAGGAGAGGCTTGTTGGTATCTGAATTCTAACATCACCACATCCAAACAAAATAGAATTAATTGTCTGGTTTTGTAAATAATAGTTTACAAAAAAACAGCCAGGACTGGACATTTCTCTTCTCAGTATATGCAAAACTCCACCTGATAGTTAATGCTCTTGTTGAATGATAATGACTTTTACCCTGATGAATCTGAACTCCATAGGTTTAGAGCAGACCCCAGGGATCAGAGTTACTGGGACCATGTTCCTGACTTGCCCAGAATGATTGGCCTTGTAACACTGAATATAAAGCAACTCAACTTCCTTGGCTGCTGAATCTGCTTTGCAGAGCACTCCAAGATAATGAAATAAAAGGCACTAAAAGGATGTAACTGTTATTTTTTTGTGTGTTGAGTCTCTTACTAGTGAAAGACTAGTGAAGAGCTACCTGGTTTCACTGTTAAATCCTTGAACACCCCCACGTACTGTTCATAGGCGCTTGTTTCTGCCTGTAATAAAGGAAACCATTCAAATGACATTCCCACTACTGTCACCATCTTTACTGAATATCACCTCAAAGTGGCTAAATCACACAAAGAGTTCATAGGTGGTGACATTTTCCCAAGCCACAGAGTAACATCCGTGACTTACTTTTTAATAAGGAAACACAATGTTTTTATGTTTTTTCGTATTTTACCACCAGTTGAAATAGGACTGGTCTGTAATGCCTTTACACCCCATCAGCACTCCAAGGGTGCATATCAGCACTTCCCCAAGCACTGCCACAGACAATCACCTTTCTCATTTGCCTATTAAAATTTGCGTTCTGAAGCTTCAGATCTCCTACCTCTTCTGTATCGCTGGAGATTGGATGCATTAATAAGTGATGGCCTATATATAAATCATTTCATTGTCAAGTTCCCAATTCAAACCCTAGCTAGGGCCAAATATGGCCCATGCAAGTATGGTCGGGAGGACAAGGACTGTACGAGACCAAATGCCACAAAAGATTTGGGACCCAGGTTAACAGAAGTAGAAGCAGTGCTTGATAGGATCTGGTCTAGAACTGATTCTGGTTTGAACAGCACCATTGAGAGAATCAGATGTCTAGAACAAATATATCGGGTGTACTTTGTGCTCATCTGATGCTCAGCAGATGTATAAAAATGTGTTTGCTGGAAGGATAGAATACTGCTGTGTCAGTGGAAATCTAGGAGGAGGATGTGCTTAATAAAGTAGACCCTTTTCAGCTTCACAGCAATGACCTGGAGCATCCTGGAGCGTGAATTCGTGCCTGGCAGAGGTAGACTGCAACTGTAGGCAGCTGTGAGCAAGAGAGGGTGGAAAGGTAAAATTTCTTGCAAATTACTCTCCACTGATCACGATCTTGAACTCATTTTGCAAAACTGGACTCCTGTTAAGGTGGTTGGACGCTCTGCAGTGCCAATCAGGCAGGGTACTTTTCAAAATATTCTTAGTTGGAACAAGAGCGGGGCAATGACAAACAGGGCACAGCTGGGTCTCTGATCCTACGGGCTGAGCTGCCCTGGCTTTGCCTTGATTAAAAATATCATGATGTAATTTATTCAAGAGGAGACAGATTGACAGGAACAGGATTTAATTAAACCAAGTTTAAATCCATTTTGCATTCCCAACTTGCACCTACATGGCACAAAGGCACCTATTCAGGAGGAAAATGAATCTGCTCAACAACTGTGGACATACCCCAGTAATATTTCAGGGGAGTTCCCTTCTTTCCCCTCTGATTTGTACTTATTTTTGACAACATCCTTTTCTTGAAAACCAGGTTATGCACATAAGTGGATCATCAAGGCTGCTTCTCTCTCAAATTGTTGGTTGTCTGTCTCAATTTGCAGGTTAATGTAAAGTAGGCTTACCCACTTTGTTCTTTAAGTAGTTTTTGCCATCCTCAATTCCTTTTGGAATTAACTTTGAAGTTATGGAAAATAATTTAATAAAAGCAGTATAACCAAAAATTAAATGAAGAACTTGAGGTCTGTTGAGAGGAAAAGCCTTTCCATTTCTGCAGTATTTTTAATATTATCTGCATACTCTTACTTGTGCTATTTGCAGCAGGCTTATCACTGAGGACTGGGAAGGTTTAAGTAAAGAAACAACCTGCTTAAAGAAATAAATCACTTTACCCACACTTCTTACAAAAAATTGTGAAATCTTGTGGTAGCAGCGTTAGAATTTCTCCTGTTCAATTTTTGCTTCTGTTGTGGGCTCCATGACTGTGAGATTTCATCCTTTAAGACTTTTATGCGATTTTGTTTTGCATAAGCATATTTCACTTTATATTTTGTGAACCAAATTCAGACTTGGTGAGCTATGTGCCGTTTCTTTTGAAGTAACTGGGCTATTAACTCTCATGGAAATGAGTAGTAAAACTAGATTTTTGTCTTTATCTCTCAGAATGTGTTCTCTGCATTGAAGAAGATAAATAATGAAGTCCAGGCGCAAATAATAATGAAATCACGTAAGCAGTTCAAATACTTTGATTTATTCCTTGGACATTAAAAGAGTCTAAACTCTGATTTTGGTGGTTCAGGTTTACATAGCATTTTGCATCAGTCTCATTAGTAAAGCTTTGTGCACTTGCAGCAGAATTTGCATCTTAAAGGTTCTGAACAGAAATGCAGATAGCAATTTTTCCAGCTACTTGTGAGAAGAGTCTTATGATGCCCAGAAGTCAATTTTTGTTTCCCTTTATACAGAGGATCTAACAAGAAAAATATCCTCTAGTAATAAACCATCTCCTGTGTTTTATGATTTAGGAAAGCTAATTAGAAGAGAAATTCATGACATAATGTTACAGGCTATAACCTTCAGAATTGTCCAGCCTGAAGAACTTCTTTCACTGCTTCAGCCCTGCTCCAGCATAGGAAGGCTCCTCAAAACCAGGTGTAGTCCCCAGAAGTGAGCAGCCCCCCAGCACAGTCACAGTGTGCTCTCCTGGGCTGGGGGGCTGCTCTCCCCTTTGCCTGGGCCGGTCACCCAGAAACCCAAGGACAGCTACTGCCACGTCCTCTCCTCTGCTCCTCAGCCTGAGCTACTGAGTGCCCCACAAAGCAAGGGGAATGAGGTGGGGTGAGGAAGAGAGGACTTCACTTCCAGATCCTTAAATCCACACAAATGATCCCACACCTTTAGGGTATGGTGGAATGATTCCCTCACACCTTTTTGACGTTGAACAACATTTCCAGGACCAATGGATTGATCTCCCACTTTTAATTTCCAAAATTCTGCAGTCCAGCCAAAACGTTTTACTGGAGAAGGTGGACAGAAGTATAGACCTAATAGAAATAGTATACCTAATATTAGTTAGCATAATTAAGTAATACAGGGAATCATTCCTATTCATACTGAATACAACCCAAACCTTTTAATTCACCTGAAGATACTGAAAATTCTTTTTGTCTCAGAGCTCTAATTTTTCTACCTCAAAAGTCCAGTCTAGCTTTGGTGTGCTACAGATTCTCTAAAGCTACACTGAGAGGGAATAAAAGATGAAGGAATCTTCCAATCGGCCGTGCATCATAATTACTTTAAGTACTGCCATCTTCTGTAATTAATACAAACTGCAAATGAAGTTGTGCACAATTCCTGCTGTGAAAGAGGAGAGCAGCAAATGATGTAATACCTCCTGGAAAGATTACATTATGAGGAACTGATGTGAAAAGATGCAATAAATTACATATTTTTTGAGAAATAAAATGCTGTAAGATTCAGAGCAAAAATTTGCGTAGCTTTGGCCATTATCTCCATACTCCCCCGCATTCTTACGTAACTGCCTTTTTACACTTTTTGAGGACATCACTGTAAAAGCAGAGTTTATTTGGGTTGAGACATAGAGAGCAGAAGGGTTAGAGGTGTGAGTGTACCATTGCTGTTTTTCTGGTTCCTAAGAAAAAAAGAGCAGTACCCTTAGGCACTTTTTCTCTAACAATACCAAGTTGTCTGCTGTGATTCACTGAGGAATAATTGCTTTGGGACGTTTCAAAACTGGTTTTTAAGTGAAGGATGCAAAATTGTTTCTTTCCAGAGATGCAATGAATCTAGCTGACACTTTAATATGCTTATTAAAAGGCACATGAGGCAGATGAAGCAGTAATAAATATCCATGCAGAGAAAGATCATGCATACTGTGGGATGCTATCCAGTTAAAAACATCTTTGAAAAAACAAGTGAAGATTCATTGGTTTCTCCAAAGTTTTATTTCTGATTTATTACTGAGACATTTTTGAAAATTACTATATTTGATAAAGTGACACAAACTGAAGGGAAATACATACAAACCAATTTTATTTCTAACTTTAATCTCCAAATGTCCGGAGTTCTGCTTGAAGAAACATTTTGGTCTCTCTGCCTTTCAGCAAAGTGTAATCTGTTGTAGGTTTGAGGTGTTTTGACCTAGTGCTGGTGCCTCCTCAACACCCCTCTCCTCAAACAAATGAATTACTTTCCCTTAAGGGTAGAAAACAGTAAAAAGAGCAGAGGTTCAATTTAGTTTTAGCAGACATTGTGCATACAAAATCTTAGGAATCACAATACTTGCAGCAAGGGAAAACGGTGTGAAGTGTAGTGGTATGAAATCAGAGGAGATGTGGGACCATAAACCAGGGAATGCTTTGGTAGGAATAAGGCAGGCGTGGGGCATGGTCTGGAAGACTGTAAGCAAAATAGACTGGAACACTCGGGAGCTGCAGTTTTGAAAGAGACAAGGAGTTAATAGGGGAGGTGTATAATAGCATGAAAAACAATCGTGTTTGTATCTGGAGTGACAGCAGCAGTGAACCCTGTGATGGGAAAGAAAATCCTGGATTTCAGCTCTGGCTGGTCTGAGCTCTGGGAGCCACAGCAGGGAGGTCAGAGGGAGGGGCTGCAGCACTGTGCACAGATACCAACATTAGCCCCAGAAGGGGACTTTGGGATGATCAGGGTGGGTTTGTAGGTGGTAGGAAACCAAGAGAGGTCTTTCAGGAGAGGAATACAGACCTGAAACTATACTGATAGGGCTTGCAATGGTCCCGGCAGAAGGTGAAAGCAGGTGCAGATGCCCAACTGGGAACAGGCAGAAGTGGTTTATTAGGAGGTAGATTAATGGGGAATCATGCAAAATGCAGCAACTAGCAGGGTAAAGACCATTTTCCAGGCGAAGGTGACTCCAGAAGGGTAGGTTTTTCTTAAGATGTGGGAGGAAATTATTTAAAAAGGTGATAGATAAGGGTGTAACAGTGGGGATGCACTGTTCCTGTAATTGCCAAATGTACCGTTCCTTTCTGGGTACTGAACTCAGAGAAATGAACCCATCTCAGCTCACAGTGAGCTTAGTGAGGGAAAGGGAATAGACTTATCTGAATGAGATTTCAAATTGGCTAGTGTCAGCAAGTGGTAATGAAAAGTGGAGGTGATAATAGATACCATGATAAGCAATCTGTCCAGGTAGAAGGAGATGAAAAAAAGATAGTAGGACACAGACTAAATTTTCTGATTTACTGCAGCCACTTTGTACCACGCTATGCAAATGAAATGGAAAATTAAACCTCCACTGTATGAAGCAGTCATTTTCAGAAAAGACAAAAATTTCCTGAGGGACAAAAGGAGATCTTAGTATGGCAGTAGAGCCCTCAGTATGGACGTCAGAGTAATAAGAAACCAACCATATTACTGTATAAATGAAGACAAATGGTGTACTTCTGTCTGGAGCATTACATAGTGCCAGGAACACCTGGTCACTGGTGGAAATGCCCTTTGACCTGCCTGAGAGAAGTCTTACAGTGAAGTTCTTGTACCCAGAATAGGATGTGTTGGGATGTGGTGCTACATCAGGAAGCTGGAAGGATGTAAGAAGATTTCCCCTGTTGTCCTGTAGTTTAGTTGGGACGCAGTGGTAACCTGAACGCACTGGTAGGGTGGCTTGCTTAGAGGGTGTGTTTTCACAGATCACCTCCTGCTGCTCTGCGGTGTTTGACAGCTGCCAAAAATAGGTAAAGGCAGGTGAACTGATCCCTCATGCCTTGATACAGGTGAGACAGGGGACACAGGCAAACTGCAGCGTGATCCACTAAAGGCCAACATGCTCTGCAGATAAAGCTGACATTCCAGCTGCAGCTCTTCTATCAGCTGATGGCACCTGACCTACCAGTGCCCGAAATCTTTGGTACGTTTCACTGAGTTTACTTGTTCAGTTAAGCTTTCCCATCCTCTGCTAGCTGAACCATTTTGCTCACCTTTCTCAATTCCATCCCATCTCTTGCTTCGAAGAAGACTGCAAGCAGCCAAACCAAAAACCTTGCCCAACACTGAAACAAGTAACTATAAGCTATGTTTGAGCTGCAGTTGGCAGGCTTAGGTACTCCACACCGCAGCTGTAACTGCAGCAAGGAGTTGCCAATACTTTATGAAGTTGGTACCCACTGCAAAATGGGAAGATCGGGTGATGTATTCTGCTTTTGTGGACCCTGATTTTTATTCTGCACTCACGTGGCCTTTTGTATACAACATGCACATTTGCCAGATGTCACGGCAATTTCAAAATCAGATTTTCTTCTCAGTTAAGGAGGCATATGTGCACTACCTTAAGTGAGTGAAAGCTGGCGGGAATTCAAAGATATGGTTGCTCATCCCCAGGGATTCCCTTTAAACATTTCTCTTGGTGAGCCAGGCTGTAGCAGCCATTATCCATGGAAGCAGCTATCCAGATGGATTACCTCTGCAGACATCAGCAGTACAGTTGGATTAGGTAAGCTGTCTGCACACCTGCTCATTTCACTAACCAGCTCCTGGAATTAAAGGACCCAGACATGTTCTAAAATGTTTATCTTCACCATTAGACTCAGGTGCCAATTTGTGTTTCCAGGTGGAGGGCAGTGTGACCTGCAGCTCCCAGTGTGGAGGTCAGCAGAGGTGTGCAGAGCAGGGAGGACTCATCTGGCACAATCCCTGGCATTCAAAAGCAACATGCATAGACTATCGGTTAAGAATGGCATCCCAAATATTTAACATCCCTTTTCACAAGGTGGATGAACAACCTTCCTGTAAGCAATTAACCGAAGGATGTCTTACTTAAGACAAAAAGGCCAATACTATTTGTGATTCTGTAGATACTCTCTTTCTTCCATAGAGTTTCTAAAAATGCTTAGGTTACAGAAAATCTACAGTTCTCCTTTAACAGAAACTACATCTCTAACACAGATGGTATTCCTGGTTACGGGATTGTTCTTTTCTCCCACAAACCGTTCTTCCCCTCGCTTCTCTTTTTTTTTGTGTCAGACTTTCTGCAAGCTTTTTGCTTTCTCTCTTTCTGGGGGACATATCTTTCTTCCTCCAAAAGGAAGATGTATCAGGGTCTCTAATTTATCTTTTGTTCTTCCACACACTCTCTTTACCCACTTTTGCTACTCTCTTTCTCTTCCTGACCTCTATTTCTTTGTGAATTCTTCCTTCAACACCTGATTTCAACTCTCTTTCAAACTAGCAAACAGACTCCTGTTTCTGATTTCTTACTGTCTTATATCTTCTCCTTCATGCTTTTTCCTCTGTTGCCATCTCCCTTCATTAGACAGTAAGAGGAGGTCTGGAAATATGGGGAAGACCATTATGTCCTTTTTAAAGTGCAAAGTAGTGCCAGTATATTCATAGTGAGGAGAACCACTGCAGAATATGAGATAATCATGGTGCTGGGGGCAAAGAGATATGAAAAAAGTCATTAACTACATTGATTGCTTTGCAATATTAGTAATAAAATTAGATGTTAAAAGCTGGAAGACAATGTGCAGACTTACTCTCAGTATGCATGGATTAATCCACGTACATCCAGACCCACTGTATCTGGCAGTCGATGAGAGATGTGGACATTAACTGTGTTCAGCAGGAATATTTGGATCAAGCAGGCAGACATCAAGAGGTATTGGCATCCTCTCAGAGCTATCTCCCTGACTGGTAAGAAGCCCATACAGATCTGGGAGAGGATTTTCTCCAGACTAACATTAGCAGAGTGATTGAGCCAGACTGGGGAGAGATCACAAAAGATCTTTGCACATGGACAAAGGAGGCAGAAAGTTAGTGGAAAAGGGCAAAGATGGAATCTGCAAGGAAGTGCGTGTGATGCTTGAACTGGGATGAGGTTTCATGAATAGTGCAGAGGAGATGGAAGATGAGTCCACAGCTTATCACATGTCCTATTAAAATCACATACATTTAATATTTTTTTTTCTGGACCATAAATATGAAATCAGACTGGGCTGCCACTAATACTGTAGTAAATGCAAACCGTCTTGAAACCAAATATAAAATCTGAATACATTTTGCAATGAAAGGAAAGCTAATGGCAATATGAGACAGCAAATTGTGACTGCAGTAGGGTTACTCGATGGATTCGTGGCTATTTTTGACAGCCTTAGTTAGAAAAAGAAAGGTATCGCATAAATGGCAGAAAAATACTGCAAATGCTTGGCAAAGGACAAAACCATGGTATTTTTAGACACGAAATTACTTTGCCAGCTGCAGTTGGCATTAAATAGGGCAATATTAGCTGGACATCATCATATCATGGTTCTTTCACAAATGAATATAGAAATAATTCCAATCCAAGCTTCCGTCTGGAAACCTGAGGCTTTATCTTATCTGAGTGCTGATTTTAAGCTGATTTTAAACTGATTCTAAACAAAGAGAACTTAAAGACAGGAGGAACATAAATTTTACAAAGCCAATTAATAAAATAGTAATAGTCAAAGTTCCACCCAAATAGGTTGCAGTTCAAGCCTAGTTTGAATTCCCTGATGCTGACCATTGAGCATTCTCCTTGTGTCTCTTCTCATGAAGCTCTTACCTACTCATGATGACAGCAGTGACTTTTTGACCCTCTGGGGCTCCAGACCAGCAGATGCAGAGATGTGAGTAACAACAATCATGGAATTTGACACATCTGCCAAGTGATTTGCTTTGTTAGTGCTCTGCCATGGGCTCTGTGCATGCAACCAACACAGTAGACTGGTAGGTATGTGCTGGACATCTTCACAGAAAGTGGAAGCCATCAAAACAGCACTAAGTGGCACTGATGGACATTTATTCATGTTTTGCACTAGTGTTTCTCAGCCTATTAAATAAAAGACCACCAAAACTGAAAAGAACCCATGGACCATCTGTAGTGTTGCTGTAATTTTAATCATTTGCAATCAATTAAAAACTACTTGCATTTTGAATGCCCACTCACTGCTTTTCTTCTCTCCCATTCTGCTTGCTTCCTTTGAGGTACACCAATTTTGTTGTGGAGGGGTGGTCTTGTAAGTCCGTGTTGTGTTTTTACAAACAGAAAAAGAAAATACACTATGCTGCACAGAAAGTTGTTCTTGGGCTGATGGTTTCAATGACCCCTGCAATTGCATGGGAGCTCAGAGTGCCCTAAGCTCTACTTCAGAGAGACAAATGAAAGAGTTGAGATCCAGGTTTTCACTCATTATCTGAAGTCACTAGTCAAAACTACAAAATCAAGGAAGCCATGAGAATTTTAAAAGAAGAGTGTTTGGTTGGCTTTTTATTTATTATTAGGACATGCATACTCTATATGAAGTAACCAGCTTTTCCTGGTCTCCTGAAATTATTCAGAAAGGACTTCTTGCTGCTGTAGAAATTCGTGTCATTACACACACTTGCCTCATCTTTCACTTCAGTATCAAACTCCTGTTTTCACCAGAAACCTGCCATTTACCAGCAGCCTACCAGGTTTCAGATACCCAGTACTTCAGGCAACCAACCACCTGGAAGTCCTGGGTGAGCACTGTGTGTGGAAGCCATCCCCGAGCCATCCTTCTGGCTGTGAGCAGCTCTCACTGGCAGCTCCTCTCACAGAAAGTGGGCATTTGAGGCACAAATTTCCCCAGATCCACAGTGAATGCTTGTGAGAGGGTTTGCAATTATTGTTTTACAGCTAAACTGGTTCCATCTCCCACTAAAATCCATGGCATGCAAAAGGAGTTGCAAAAATCATTGTGTTGTTCTTAAGATACAATAAATAAGTCCTTGGCTGTCATTCTTCTGGGGTTGTGCACTATCTGCACCATTTAACAAGTTTTGTATAGCAGTTCGATATATGCATAGTGTATTTCTGTATGTGCACAATATGCTTTCATTTATTTCCGTATATCTAAAGAAACAGAAATCACAGTAGTACTTAACCCATCTCTCTCTCAGCTCCTACCAACCAATTCCACATTTTTCACCATTTTTGTTTTATTTTGTGCAACAGCCTGTGCCTCTAGTTGCCTCCACTTTTTGTGGGTTGTTGATGCCACAGGTTCTGTCACTGCTATGATGGATGTCAGCTATCTGTAGGCAAAGTGCAAGCATTGATTTGTGTGCAGATGAATGAGCTGTGCAGGGGGATGGTTGTTGGCAGTGTGTCTGTACACAGTGGAGGGTCCTTCCTTGGCAGCTTTCATAGTGCACAGCAGTGCAGATCCTACCCAGGGAAAACTGCTGGGCAGACCTGGTTGCAGCCTTCCACCCCATGGTTACTGGGAGCAGTACTTCCTCTTTTCTCATCCCTGCCTCTTCATATGACCCCCATTTAGGTGAGAACAGCTAACCAACTGCTACATTTTGTCAGGGTCCCAACATACAAAGTCTAAATACAAAGCCAAGTCACCCAAGGTCTCCTTCTCTTTCTGGACAAACTCCTAGTCAGGGTTTTTATCTCTCGTATGTCTGAATGCAGGAGGTTTATGTAGGTTTTAACTTGCCAAACTCTTCTATATCAGTTTCAGACTGACCTAGCCAATACCTAATTAATCTTCAGCAGCCAAAGATGCAACTGTGCCCTGCAAGGATGACCTCTCCAAAATGAGGATCTTGCGGAGATGCATTTGCATTGTAGGTGTTTGTTAAGGACCATCAGATCGAGTGCACTCCAGCAATCCAATATAAGTCCTCTTGGCAAAGTCCCCCTTGGTTTGCAGAGCACTGCAGAGCAACATTCTTCTGTTGAGAGTCTTAATGGGTTCTGGAACAGGGCAATTGCTTAATCATTCTCCTGTGATGGGCTTAGGACAGGCTGATTCTCGTGGGCTGGGCTGTCTGGGTTCCTCTGATCACTGTCTGGCCTTGGTGGGGCCACAGCTGCAGCTGAGAAACACACATGGTGAGCAGCAGCCACTCCTCCCTGTACACCTCGTGTGCTTCACTCCCGAGGCTGAGGGCACCAGAGGGAGATTTCAGTCCATACCAGCATTTCCCAGTCAGGGATCTATGAGCAGCAAGGCCATCCAAAGAAATCTGTCTCATTTGCTGTGTTTGCAACCAAGGATTTGACTATCTGGATTTTTGGATTAACACAACAGCCTATGTTCCACTGTTTTGGTGCTGTTACTTTACATGTGTGGTGTTGGCAAATATAGACCCATGTATTTGGCTACAATGTAGAACAATAAGGAATCAGGCAGAGAGCTCATTTTTCTCTCCTGACCTTTCATACTCATTTCTACTGACCCATCTTCCTCTGCTTGCCAGCAGTCGTTCTTTGTCTTCTGACCATATTTGATCACTTTTTTCAGTACAGTTTCCCGTTTGATTTCCTTTTACAAAAACATGTGTACCCTGACATCGTAGATAACTACCACAATCCCAGCTGTCTGAGCACTGATTTTTCTGTCTCTGAACTTGTGAACCATATTTAAAATTCAGGATTTATTGCCGTTTTTTCAAGAACTCCTGACAGACAGATGAAGATGATTTCAGAGGAAATAACTCCTCTGTAGTCAGCCTGTCCTGTATTCTCCTTGGCACTCCCTAGGCTTGAGAATATTAAAAGCGAAAGAAAAATGGTTCACAGTTAAAGCAGATTAATGAGACTGCATGTCTTTTTTTCAATGCATGGAAACCACATGCAATTGAATACCAGTACCTTCTCATTAGCACTAAGCAAATCTATTTTGAGATTATTCCTCTTGGAGGAGCCGTGTGAATTACTCCTGTAACACCACAAATAGGCTCCTAAATACTAAATCATTATGGATTGCCTCTGAAGAATGCAGCAGCAGTGCGTGCCCCTATCAAAGGGTAAACTCAGCATGTGATTGTTGTATTGCAGACAGCTCAGCTGGGGAAAGTGACTGACACTTCACCAAGTGACTGTCATGTAGGTATCCTTCAGCAGGTAAAGGAGGACCATTTTCTTTCCCCAGCTGGCCTGCTCCTATGGGACTGTTTTCCCTGGTCTCATAGAGATGATCAAGATTGCATCTCAGGGTGGAAGGAGAAGCATCCCATTCCCGAGGTGCGTTCCCCCTTTTCCAGATGATCAGTGAGAAGGTATAACAGCTCAAGTCCCAACAGGGAACTGAAAAAGCCCATCTAAGCACCCAGGAGATGTGTTCAGGAGATTTTGGGTATTGGTTTGAGGTCTTGGGCTGGTCCTTTGAGAGATCCACCTGTAAGAATGCTGCACATGAGCCTCACATGTAGAGTCAATCAGCAACATACCAAACGTGCCAGTGTGCACATCCTTGCACTGCCTTGTGGTAATTTGCTCAGATTACGGCTTTTCTCAGGGAATGATCACACAATTTTAGGGCAATTCAAAATGAATAGTTCTGTGCCTTGTCTCTCACAGTGATGACTAAGGAATGAGCTCTTTTCTCTAAGTATTTTCTACTGATGAGTCTAAATTAGTCCTCTCTGAGCCCTATGTGGCTGTTGCAGGACTGGCAGAGCTGGCTCCAAGACTGGATCAAGCTTGATTTGGTTGAGAAGAGAAGGAAGGAGAAGTGAACTGCACAATTACACTGCACTGTGTGATACCTTACCTGACTGTGCTCTATTAATGGGTGTCCCATCAAGTGCACAGTCTCCTCTGTCCCTGCGAGTTCAGAGTTAATGTGAACATTTCTGTTCCATATAATCACCTCAGTGACTGCAGCAGAGGCATTCCCTAGGTGTGACTGTGCCAATGAGATGATATTCAAATACAAGGTTAGGTGGGGTCTCTGTGGTACAGGAATTGCCAAGGGAATGCTCTTCAGTTTTGTCAACAAAAAAATTGGAGTTTACTGAAATGAAATTTGAAAATGTCACAAATAACCATTTTGATCAGAAAAATTATCATCAATCAAAGCTATGTCTAATTTCTGCATGTGGTTTGTATTAAGTGCTTGAAAAATGATTGCTTTTTGGCTGGAAATTAATTCAAGGCATGTGATAGATTTCAAATGTTGATTAATGCAAAGGTAGGAGGTGCCTCTTTGCCCTTGCTGTACACTGCTCTCTTAGCTGCAATGGTTCAGGCTTTCTACAGACTGAATTAACACTGTCTTATTCCACAGAGGCAGGATTTTTTGAAGAAAGAAGTGTGGAGAGCAGAAGCCATCCTGTGTTGTTCATGGTAGGGGTGGACACCCATGAACCGTGCCATCTTGTGGCAGGGTGGAGTGTGGACAGTACAGCAGATCTGGGGCCCTATTTTTATACAAAGAAAAAAAAGGTGTTTTAACTCTCCTTTGCCGTGCCGTCCCACTCCGTGTTCATTATCGTAACTGCTGACAGGTAAATGGAGAAAAACAAGGGTGAGTTTGAATCTGCACTTTTTGGCATCATTCAGTGCTATCAGTTAAACTTCTTTTGTCTGATGATTATTGCTGCAGATGCCTTAACAGTTTCCATTTACATTTACCTTTAATGGGTATCTTGTCTGACAGGGGTCCCAGTGGCTGTGAGTGGCATATTTGAGCTTTTTGTGTTAAAAAGGATCAAAGACAGACAAAAGACAAACAGCAGGGACACAGATCTAGGACAGGGCAAAGGTGACACCAGCAACTGTATTAGGCCAGGTTGTAAGGACATGTTAAGAGGAGAAAGTCAGTCCTTGGACACAGCAATCACTGTGGAGTTAAATAAGGTTCATGCTGGAGACATTTGCTGAATGTGACTGCCATCCTGGGATTCACCTCATCTTGCACTTTTAAATCCATCTCCCAGGGTTAAGCTTTGGTATTGTTGTCAGACTGATCAACAGATATGTGTGCATTGTACTACCAGGCCCTCTTTGTGCTGCCTATGAAATAACAGCAGGTTGTGTTCCTTCCTAGTGGGGGAGGATTTTGAATTGGTTTGACTTCTCAGGGCTGGATTATTGCAATTCTTTGTTTGCAGGAGTTACCAACTGTGTTATCTCTCGAATGCAGCTGATACAGGATGCAGCAGTTCACAGTCTTTTGGGCACTCGGCTGTTTCAACATAATGTTCCCTTTTTAAAATCTCTCTGCTGGCTTCCGGTGAAATTTTTTGTCAAGATCAAAGTCCCGGTACTAGTACAGGCTATGTTGGATTTTACACTGGTTCCCTTTGCTGGTAGCGTGTTCCTCACTGCTCAGCAAGATCATAATTATAACTGTAAAGGCATGCAGAAGGAGAGAGTGTCTGCACCATGAAGGGTGTTTTGCCAAGGACCTTCCTAATGTAAAAGGGATCACAAAAAATGGAGAAAACCACAAGCAAGAAGGCACAAGGATGCAAACCTAAACAACAACTGATATATGAGGCAGTGATAGGAGTCAGTCACACTTATTGATAAGGATATGGGATATTATAAGGTTAATTTTGGTAAGATTGTCTGATCCAGGACCTTGTCAATGGGATGATAAGGAAAAGAGAGAAGTCGTAAACCAAACAAAGGCTCAAACCTGGCAGACAACTGCAATGGAGAAAAAGACAAGAAACTAACCTTGATGTGAGCAGCCAGCAGGACAGCCTGCTTAGAAAGGGAAAATTGCTAAACAGAAGAAATTGTCTGCTGAAAAAATACTGACAGAAAAGGCCTGCCAGCCTGGAGCCACGAGTCTGGGAACCAGAAGCAGCCTTGAAAGGAGCTGCTGGCCTCTTGGAAGTGCAGCCAGAGTACCTTCAAACTGGAGACATCCCTCCAGTCACTTGAGACCCCCACACTCCCTCCTCCCACCTGTGTGAGGCACTTATGCTCCCTGTGTGTCACATCCATTTCTCATGTTTGGTACTGAGCTGACATCTAAGACTGCAATAGCTTAAGTACTGTGGGGATATTCATCCATCTCTATCCCAAAACACCTCAGGATGTCTCAGCTTGTAACTTTCTGTATTTCCTACTCTTTTTTTGTTTTGTCACTCTTCTGCCACTTCAATGATATCAAAAGTTATAAATAGGTAACTCTGAAAGACACATTTAGAAGGGAAAGGTCAAAATTACTCTCCTGTCTTCCCCATCTTTATCAGCAATTAATTCAACTTTTACACCCTGCTGCCAGGTTTTGCACAGCTCCTTCATTTGTGTCCCTGGTACCCAATGTTTACAAGTAATGACATAGGCCTGTGACATTTAACTGCTGAAATCAGCCCAAATTGAATGCATTCAGCCAAGTGCAGCAGAGGCTGAGACCCCATGGAACGCTTGGAATGAAGTGCTCAGAGTGGTGGTTCAGACTTTGCCATGCGTGAAATACCCCTTTATCAACGGAGACCTCCATTGCCCTCCCCAAATCCTACCAAAGCACCTGCAAAGATTGAAGTAAAAGGCAGGTGACCTCTTCACTCTGTAGAAATTATCCTCCCTCACCTTCAATGCCACATAACTGATGACATGGAAACTGAGCCTTTTCTTTCTAAATTACATTATTTTTTTCTAAATTACTTCCTTCTTTTTGTGGGGGCAAGAATTGAAGTAATTTTGCACATTTGCAAATATTCTAAGCAACATGGGGCTAATGCTCCTTAAAGTGTCAAGGTCTGAAAGCTTGAGCTATCATTACCAGAGAAACAGCAGGAAAAAGTACACTAGGACTGTGTCTTAACACATGGGCACAGTGTCTTGCTGACGAACAGGCTATTAAATTCTGAGAAAGATGTTGCCCTTTTGTGTACTCAGTTCTTCAGATTACTATAGAAACACAACTCATCTTTTCAGAGGCCTGATCTGAAAGAAGAAAGAGAGAAGGGAAAAAACACTGTATGGGAAGGAAGAAATAGCTGAATACTGCATATTGCCTTAAAAACTGGGCTACATAGTTATTGTTTCAAAGTTATCTTAAGATGATTCTTAATGCCTAGCAAGTTATTATGTGCCACTCACAGAGAGATAGTTCCCGACTGCTTTGCTGCAGTTGTCTGAAATAGATTGACTATGGATGATTATTTATTATATTTCAAAGTTATTTGGCTTTATATCCTAGCCAGAACAGAAACCAGTATTCTACATGTATTGCTTGTATAAGAGATAGTAAGATTACATGCAGAAAGGTGCAAAATTGTGTCAATAGCCTGAGACAGAAGAGTAGCTTATACACTTGAATGGAATAAAACCAAAACAAACCAGTGGTGGCATTGCCTTTCTTTTGTGTGTTTGTTTTAACACTGCCTGCTAAAACATAGAAAATTTGTTAATTTGTCCTAAATCTAACAGAAATTAAAATTCAGCCCTGCACTGCAGAGTGGGGCTGGCACTCTTCCCCCCATCCCTGCATCTCTCTCACAAAACCATTCAGCCTCTCCAGTCCCGTTGTCAGTCCCAGTCAGCTCTTTTCAGAAACCCCCTCCTAATTCGTGTTACCAAAGAAGTGAACTTAATTCTCTGTGAATTATAGAGCGTGGGCCAGGGCTGGATGCCTTGCAAGAAGATTGGGTTTTTTGCAAGATAGGGTTTTGTGAAACTAAGTCCAAAGCTGGTAAACTTCTATGGGTCAGTTCTAGAGAAGGCAAGACTAGACCATGTCCTCTCCGTACTCTGGATTTTCTTCCTCTTTGCCCTTTCACTCTCTCCTCTTTAAAATTAATTTGTATTATTTCAAATAAATATCTTACTCTAAGAAACTTGACCCACTTGCCAGATATCCTTTTTCTGTTCTCTGCTGTTGCCTTACCATCTCTTCCTTCTTCCATTAGGACGTAAGGAGGAATTAAACATAAAGAATTTGAATTGTTTTGATCTGACTTTTAGTTGTATATTTATGCTTTTGCTACATACAATGACTTAGCTCAGAAATTTGTGTTCTCCTTTGCATTTAGGGGAATTGCACTGTACCACATAGTCATCTATGCCTTGGAGATGATTTGCCAAATAAATTTAGATGACATAATTACAAACACACACTGCTACCCAATCCAACCACCATTATAACTTTATTCATTATTCTTTATTTTATTCTCACTTTATGGAAGTGTATGCCACTATCTCTGTATGTCAGGGCTGTAGGCAATCCAGAATTGATGTCCTCAGAGCAATAACAGTCTTTAGTCAGGTACAGAAATCAGAATCAAAAACAGAGAGCAATGAGAAGCCAGGGTGACCTCCAAACTAAATTCATATCTATTTCTTAGGTCTTCCTAAAACTGGAATTCATAACATAACAATGTTACCCATACTGACTTAGGTACAACAGCACCATCCTCTTCTTCCAGAGACTGTTTTCAATATCATCAGGGAAATAATGATTCTGGCAGAATAAGCACCCACACATCCAGAATATGCATCAATAGTAGGTTTCTAGTGATAAAACTCCATCTGTTTAAAAAAATCCCACACTGGTCCAGTCCTAAGTCTCTCTGATGTAATTGCTTTGGGAACTGAAAGCAGTGACAGACAAACCATATTCTAAATATATTCTGACAAGAAAGGTTTCTAATCATGCAGGAGACGAGATAGGCATCACCATCTCAGCTTATGCAATACACAACAACACAACAGGGAAGACAAATCTTTTCCCTGGGAAAGGCACCTGGACATCTTTTCATCGTTTAGCATGTAATACTGCATTTCCAGATTCATCTGGTAAAGAATGATAATGAGTTCCCTGGACTGCTTGTACCCTACTACCCTGACAAAAATTGGGGTTTTTTTAATAGTACGTAATGTGGCATATAAATAAATAATTTCCATAGGATCACCCCAAAGAAGATCACAGTTTAACTGTAAATGTTATTATAAGATTCTGGATGCAAAAATCTCTGTTACCTAAGTGTAAAATGACCGTGCAGATAGTGAGAGAAGATCTGGCAGCACAGATGCCTCTTTGCGTGCTCTTGTGCAGGCAGATGCAAACATATTTCTGGTATGAGCCTGGAGCCAGCCCTGTGCTGTGCCAGCATGGCACTGACCCAGAGCAGGTGCAACTCTCTCATAGCAGGATGTGTGTGGGGGTGAGCTTTATCTGAACTGTAGCTGTGCATCCTCTTCTTGGACACAGATCAGCCTGACCCCTATGTACATGGTAAAATTGCTGAGGGGCAGACGAGGAACAGAGATGGATTTCCTGACCTGTGATCTACATTCCAACTGATAAATCACACTGCCTCTTCTATGAGGACTTTGGTCATGCTGTAAAAAAAAAAAAAAAACAAAAACCAACAAAAAAAAACAAACCTGGGTTTTATTGTACTGCTTGTGGAAGGACAGTTTGCTTTAGAACTGGGGTATATTATTCTATTGGGAGGCAACCTGAGTATGGAGAAATGTGGTATTATTTAAATCATTCCAAGACACTTGGACTCAGACAGTGAGAAGAGTTTTGAGAAGAAAATCAAATTACAAATTATAGCAATTCCACATCAGAGCAGGTGAGGAGAGATGATATTTCTTACTGCTAGAGACAAGCCTTGTATGGAGAGGTTACCTCTACATTTGACTGCCTGATGCAGCTGGAAACAGAGAGCGGAGCTTTCAGGTGAAAGCCCTTTGGGTAGAATGAAAAAACACACCCCTTTTACCCAATTTTCTGCTGGTTTAATAGGATTTTACCATGCTGTCAAAGGCCCACCTTGCTTATATTCTTAAATCATCACATACATGACTCCTATTTAAACAATCCTTTTCTTGTACATTTTACATCAAAGTCTATTGAATGCTAGTGAGGCTTTCCTAAGCTTCAGACAATGGTGTCTCAACTTCTCAGCAGTCTCAGAAACAAGTAGATTCATTCAGTAGCAGGTCTTTGCACTGAAGAAAGACTGAACAGCATTTTTTCTTCTACAGACAGAAAAAAAACAGCAAATGTTACGTCTTAATATTCCAGTCTGGATTACAGGGAAATGTTCATATTTCATACTCTGGCCTACCAGCAAAAGAGGAAAGAAAAGGTCCAAAGAGTTCTTCTTCTTTGACATCAGGAATTTGAAGATGATTGTCCCTTCCTGGCTGCTGACTGTGCCCTGTGAGTGTGAACCAGAGCTCTGTATGAATCTGACCCACTAAGAGCCATGCAAACCGGGGTGTGAGGACATGTACTGGACTGACAGTTCAGTAAAGTGAAATAAAATTGGGGAAATACTGAGTTTCTTGCATGTCCTTCAGTGGAAAATTAAGGTGATGCTCAAAACATCCAATTCCAGAGTTTCTGGATCAACAGCTGTAGGTTAAAATGCTATTCCATTGGTGCACAAATGAACCAGTCTGCTACCTTCCCTGCTACTAGTGGAGAATGTAACTTGCTTAAAGGTTGTTTGATATTTTCTGAAGGTTTCTTCAGATTCTTCAGACCTTTTTTAAAATCTAAGTGTGTTGAGGCCCCTCCAGCAGTATTTGATGACGTAATGATGTTGAAACACAAACCCTGTAGCATGGATTCTGTAAATTCAAGTACAGAGATTGGATTAAGGAGAACTTAAAATAACAATTAAAATGTCCTTAGTACACTCATCTGTTTCAGTCTCTGTTCATGCTCTCTGTCTGTGGTGCTAACAATGTATTCAAAAGACCAGGTTACTGCTGCTTTGTGGCAGAGATCAGTGAATTACACACTGCTGAGTATTGCAGGATTTTTTGTGAGAGTTCTTTTTGCTAAGAATAGAGTGAAAAGTAGTCATGGATTTTGTTACAGAGATGATCTGGATAAGATGGTCTCTCTAAAAAATTGCTGAAGATATACCTTATCCCTGTGGTGACAAGAGAGCATATCTGCTGTCAGGTTCACTTGCTTTTCTGGGCACTCAGAGAGAGCTTCCCGCAATTGCAGAGACACGTGGGTGAGGACAGTTTCATTTTGGCTAAGTTGCCATAGGGATTCTGCAGCTGGAGCTGCAGGAGAGCAGGTTGTCACTTGCCATTAGCTTTGTTTTGATCCTGGGGCCAGTGTGCATCTCAGATACTGCCTGGTTAACTCCTCTGCTGCTGATGTGGGGAGAACAGTACTCAGTTCTGTCACTGCTGGAGCTCACCTGGTCCTTTGTGCCTTATCAAAGACTCGAAGTAAGAAATGTTAGAGCTGTAATAGGCATTGGTCAGTCAGTGTACTTGAAATTAGGAATCTGTTGCAGCCAGGCCTACAGCATCCCAGGGCCAAGACCCACTTTCATTTAAGGCCATGCAATGCACTGGAATAACATCCTATTACAAAGAGACCAGGGGATGATCAAAGTACTGTACTTGCTGTCCACAGGTTGCAAGAAATGCTAGTATTTCTTTGTATTTTTTATTATTTTAACAACTGCCCAGTCTTAAGGTAGACTTGAAAAATGTTGCTTCTGGGTGTGCTCCAAGGTATGTTTCCTTCTCCTGTGACTGGTGAGAAGTATGCCCACATAATCTAGGACACAGACTTACAAGCTGCTGAAAGAAACAGCTGTGAAATTAAATGACAATGGTTGGGCTTGCCTTTTACTTTACTCAGTTTATTTTAATAGTGGCTGACACTCAGTGCTTTGTGTGTTTCTCCAGAGAGTGGGATGGATGTACTGGACATAACATAGACAACAAAAGCTGGGACTGAAGAATTACCCGCGTCACTGAGAAATCCAAAAGAAGGATGAAATTGCAAGTATTTTATCATCATACTAATGATTTGTTAATTATTCTGCTTGGATGGACTGTGACCAGTCCAAGTCAATGTGGACAGACTAGTAAACCCAGAGAATGGCATGGGATTTTGGCATGCAGTGCACTGTTCTGAATTATATAAACAACACAATTTTCAGAGATCCTTCTTGTAGTAATGCTTGTGAAACAGTCCCCTCTTCTTCTGAGCCATTGTAAAAGGAGGTAAAGCAAACGTAGGGCAGGAGCCCTGAGCAGCCTCCAGCCTAAACACAGGAGATGGGGAATCCAATGGAGGCTTTTGGCTGAATGGAAGGAGAGAAGGTGGCACTGATGCTAATTAATGTTTTTAGTCTCTTGCAGAGTACATACTAAAAACTTGAAGAGGACAGCCATTTCTCTTTAAAGACAGTTTTAACATTAATGGAAACAGTAACACAGGCTCTGGTGAATTCAGTGATTCAGAAAGACAGTGTGAAGCAGCCCCTGTTAGTCTGCTCCAGGACAGAGTGCCCCCACCACACACCTCCCATTTCAATTCTAATGAAGACCTGAATTTGCAAGGGTGCTAGGCAGGAGTCCAAACTTAAAGCTCCTATTTTTTCTGTCAGTAAGGTGCTGTATAAGCTTCTTTCAGAGCCTTTACCTTTGGAGGAATTACTGATATTAGTTACAGCCTGAGTGATACAGGAGAAATGTGAACATTAGTCTTTCTCATGCTACACATACTTCCTGCTGGTTTCCTTCACATGAGGTTCAGCAACTGATACAGTACATTAAAAAATCAGATGGTTCCCCCTAGGGCTATCACATGCAGTAATTAAATCAAACATGCACAGGAGTCACACAGGGGATTTGACAATGCATTTGAAACCACTGTTCTTCCGAAACAGGCTGACGCACATCAGTTCAGGCTGATCACTTTTTTTTCCTGTAAAAGTTTGTTCCAGGCATCCTGTTGGCATTTAAGCATATGCTTTACATTAAGTATGTGCGGTTCTGGTACAGGAACACCAAACAGATGAGGCCCTCTATACAAAATAAAGTCCTTGCCTGCATGAAAGATTTCAACCACTCCCACCGCTGTTGGATGGACAACATAGCAGGGCTGTGCTCCATTTGCTAGTCTGTAGCCAGCTTACTTGGATGAAGCCCTAGGACAAGGAGAAAGGAACAAGAAGGAGCTTTTATGGCCCCTAAACAGGCTAAGCAGCATTCAAAGCAGAGGCAGATTTTTACCTTCTCCACCCAGCTAGATCCTGGGTCAGGAGCAGGGCTCTGGTCATCCCTAAGCAGTGTGGCATGTGACCTCCTGTCCTGTCTGGGTTTGTTAGTGGGGACTACAGCACAAACCACGAAATACCAAATAGTTTCCAAGTGAGCTATCAAGAACCTGATTGCAATGTAAATGATACAATAAAAACATTGGAGAGGTTCTTTCCTCACCCCGCATAAATGCAACTCAAGTGAAATATTACAGTTTTAAAAACTGACATGCAAATATCTTTCTGCTTCAGCGTAATGCTTTAGAAGTGAAACATAGCTTTGGGGTAACAGTGGGAGCTCCCAAACAAATTTAATACCAAAGCAATATATCTGAATTTTGTTTTAGAGATACACTAGAAAGCAAAAGTGCTTTCTTGAATGAAAATCTAGTTATGTGATAAAATTCATCTTCACTTAGAAGAACACTCTAACAAAGCCAAGCAAAGTTCCCTCATGTTTTCTGAGCTGGAGCTGTAAATTCAGGTTCCTTGTGTTAGTGGTTAGACAGGATGACATCACCATCACACATGTCCTGGAAGTTATGACTTGTTCTTACAAACATAGTGTGTGCTCATTTCCAAAAGGCTTTTAAGGTCAATTTCTCTGAGGTTATAAAGGAAGGCACAAAGCCCAAACCAACAGTCTCCACCACAGGAGAATGGGAAAAGAGGTTACAGACATGAGGAAACTTTATTTTCCTGTTCTGTCACTGGTGGTTTGCTGGCTCTGTGTAATGTGTGTCTGTGGGTGCTGAAATGAAGCTTAGCTGGGGGTGATGCACAGGGATGTTAGGATGCTCTTTAAACCTGTTTTGAATAATGCCATTTCCATTCTCTACCAACACATTTTTGGCAGCTTGTAGACACTGCCAAGCCCTGCAAAACAGTGAAGTAGGGGTCAGTAGCAGGAGACTTATCTTTACTCTAAAATACAGATTCCCTAATTATTTCTGCCTGCTCCTCCATGGCTTCCTCAATGCTTGTGGAGTGTCAGAATAGAACTACTAGTAAGAAATGGACTCCACCCGGGTCAGCTGCTGGCTACAAATTTCACTCCTACCTTGTGATCCATATTAATGAATATTTTGGCTAGCAGCAGCATGCACAAAGCAGAGTATCTTTTTTCTTTTTAACCTTCTCATATCTTCTGGGAATATTCAGCTATTTATAATCTTGACAGATGTTCCAAGCAGGCTTTCTTGCAGCATGTATTCATCCCCCAACAATAACTTTGCATGCAGTGGGGGATCATCCCTGCAATCTGTACTAAGTTTCCTTATTTCTTGGTTAATCTCTTATTGTCATGGATTGAAGTGTGTCCTTTAAGCCAGTGCCATGCATGCAGTGACTGTGAAGGACAGAAGGCTCAGGATCCCCCATGCAGTAGCCCATGGTGCCAAGAGTCTAAACAGCTTCATTTTCACCACTACAGCACCAGTCTGGCTCCACACAATGCTGCAAAGTCAGTAGAAACTTCCCTTTCCCCTAACAGCATCACATTCTCAGGAAGGAAGGCAGTGTCTTCTGGAGTGTTCTGTGAACATGTGACAACCCACCAGGACATCCAGGAGGTCTGCAGCACTGGGCATTTCTTCCACGCCTGGATTCAAGGATCACTGATGCTATTGGGTTTTGGGCTGGTGGGACAGTCTCGGTAACAATGACAATTTAAAAATGAACAACTTTGACATACCAGTTTCTTCATTAGGCTAGGCTGGAGAAGAGGTCAGCATTCTCTTTTGAGCCATAGCTGTATTTTAATCATGACACCTCCAACATTATGACTTGATTAATAAATAATTGATGTGGCTGTTACACTGTTTTGCCTTTGATCTTTTCAGAATGTAACATAATTCAAGACACGCAGTGTCTTGAGACATGTAAACAAATAAAACTGAGGTATCAGCGAATACATATTGACAGAAACATGGGGTTTGGCAGAATCACTGGTTTTGCAGAGAAAACAATTACTATAGTCTGGAAGTTTGAAATCATCAGTTGAAATGTCCTCAAATGAAAGCTCTTTTTACTCATAGTTGAAAGAATTATTCTTGATAGAGCATCAGCAGACACCTTTTTTCTTTTAAATCTTCTCATCTTCTCTACTGAAAACAGATTTAGCTCCTACCTCTATTCTAGCTCAGCAATAACTCTCTCTTTTTAAGTCAGTCCTCTTTTGCACAAAAGCGAAAATCACAGCCTCTCTTTCTCACATCAGTCCTCTGAGTCATGCTGAGTTTAAAGGGTCTAATCCAGAGTTCTTAACCTGCCTGAATACTCTTTCTTGATTTTCTGTGGGCAGCATCTCCATCCTTCTGGTCACTTGTAACCCAATCACCATCACGGATCTCTTTACTCTGAAATGACGTCTCATTCAGAACAGGAGTTTTGCATATATAACCCAACACCACACATCATCTCCTCACTCTTTAACAGGAAATGTTGCCTGCATCTCTGGTCAGCGCACGGTGTCAACTAACACTGTCCTTCCAATCAACACCATCTACAGTTGAAAAGGTTTTTATACATCTTAAATCCCAGCAGAGCTCTCTCTTTCCAGTTCCTTCCTTAACATGGCCCTTTTTTATGATATATACCACGGAAAAGAAGTAAAAAAGCAATAATTAGGCTTCTGCTATACTGTGATTATGGTTTACTCCGGTGATCAACCTGATCTGTCTCCAGTCTACATGTTTCCAGTTTTTTGAGCTGCAACCTCACACATTGGAACAGAATATACAGGTCATAATTATGAAGCATGTCTCAGAATGAAATAATATTATGCAAAGATCATAGGGGATGGTGGGGGAGAGTCTTAGTAGTTGGGCAAAGTCTGTTTTGCATTGAGGGATGCTGACAGACTCAATCACCCACACTTACAACTTACCCATTTTGACACAGGTGGATGGGCCACCTTCACTTAAGCCAGAAAGGGGACATTTACTTGTCATCTATATATACTTGTCACATATATTGTCCAATAAACAGCCTGTTGATTGTGAACTTCTCACACAAAGAGGCAAATTAAGGGGCCAACAATCACTGCACCTACAGATGGGATACCAAATAGAAGCCTGGAGGTGGAATATGAAGCTCGGAGTGTGGTATCGGTGAAATACTGCATGTGGTTTCCACACTGATTTTAAATACTCAGTTTTGACTATTAAAAGAATAACAGCAAAAATACTCTTTGCATGTCACAAGCAGAGGGTATACCCGACTATGAGACCATACTAGTAAGTAAAGAGCTGGAAAAACCATTTCTAAGTGCAGAAGATGTCAAAGGCAGCACAGATTTTTCTAGATCAAAGCTGAGTATAGGTTGTGTAGGTTAAGTGCTAGAATGCTTTGAGAAAAACTACAGTTATAAATATTGACAAAGTAGCTGAAAGACATGAAGAAGAAAGAGGTCGATCCTACATGGTCATTTATTGCTACCCAAAGGGTACTGAAAGAAAAAACACCTGTATCTACCAAGGTTCGTACTGCTTTTCCGTCCAAATCATGTATTATTTATCATAGTTGAAAGAAACCACAACACACTGGTGATAAATGCAATAAAGGATCTACCACCTGAAACTACCTTGCTTTTCTTTGCTTATCACTTAACAAACAGACACTTTTTTATTGATATAGTGAATTAGAAATGGGAGATTAATACATTATCACTGTTAGTCTTACTGGTTAATTGCATTCATTTTACAAGTAAATTAATTCAGCCCAGTGCAAACAGTAAATCAATTTTTTTGCTGTCATTAGTACTAATCAATAATTAATTAGGATTATTAAAAATTGTTAGCATGGAATTTTTTTCCAGTGCAGTTATCTAAATGCCAAATTTATTTTGCTGAGAGTTTGGCACAAGACTGAGACAGTTACATGGTCATGGAAAATAAGCTGAAGGAAAGTCCAAGCTGAGAAGTAGATAGGATTTCTTACTAGCCTCAGTAAGTAGTCTATCTGAACACAGTGAAATTTATCTGATTTTTTATTTTTCTAGATTAAAAATGTGATATTAAAGTTCAGTCCAAAAATGTGATGACTCAGTTGCTACGTTCTTCTGCAGACTCAGTATATCATTGATTTTCTTTTTAAATATTAAATTAATTTTCAATTCTATATTGACAAAAAAATGTTGTGCTCTATCTCTCATAATTTATTGGAAGCTAGCAAAAAAAGATCCCACAGAAATGATATTGCTGTGAGTATGAAACAACAATCAAACACTTTCAAAATAATACCAATATCACATGAAAGAAAACCATTTCACAATGAATGTATCAACAGTTATATATGTCCAATTTCAGGAAAGCAAAACCCTCCCAACAGATTATGCTCCCTGGGAATGTGATAGATGATGTCATGAGAGATAAAAAACCATTTTAAAATTGCTAGAATGTCATGTCCCAGTGCTGGAGACTCTGTAACTGGAGTAAAGCTGCAAGCCAAGGCTGTCAGGCTCTGTTCAGGGGACCCCAGCATACGGACAAAGATAAATGTAGTGTGAGTTACTTTTTGGCACTATGGGGAGTTTAATATAGATGAAAACAAGTTCAGTTCTATTTCAGTTCACACTGGGATCTACAAACAAATGCCAGTTATGCAAATCCATTGAGTCCAAACTCACGTGCCTAAACAATTCAGTCTGTGTTCAGGCATTTAGGCAAGTAAGCCAAGAATTTCCAGGTAGAACTAACCTGAGCTAGAAATGGCATCACTTTGGCATGACTTTCATAATCTGAATATATAATGATAAGTAATAGGTTTTGGTTACATACCTATAATGACATTCACCTTCCTTGGCTTTCTGATTTATAAAGAATATAAAATAACTTACCAAAATGCCGCAGTTTTGTATTCAAAAATGATACACTCCTGGCAAATGTTGTCTGTGAGGAGTACATACAGTCCTGCAATCTTCTATGTACCTTCTTGGAGAAATAAGCATACAGGTTAATACATTGATTTAACTGAGGATGGTGGTGGTAGTACATAATTTCCCCAGAAAAATAGTTTGGAAAACAAACATGCCCAGAATTAATGGAAATGTAACAAAAAAATTAAGATATCTCCAGCATGAATTGACTTTGTTTATTGGCAGCTCGAGGAAAGGTATTTATTTTCTTTCCTTCACCTTTAACAGATTGCTTCCCTTGAGGCCTAAATTCTAAGTAAACTGTTATGATACTGTGCAACAGATTTGTCTGAGCAACCAGCTGAAATTTAGCAGTAATTGCCTGTGGTGATATTTTTGTCAAATCTCATTTGGAGATCTCAAACTCTAGATCGTTCATCATATATTTTTGTCTTCAAAATCCTCTGCATTAGATACTATGGAAGTATTTAATCCATAGAATTACTGTTTTTCATATTAATGAGTTATAAATGAGAGCTTAATTACTACTAATTCCTTGAAAATCCACTGTTGGTGATTATAATCACTAACGATTAGATTGTTAAACATCCATCACTGTCTATCTTTAGTAAACTTAATGAGAAATTATGGATCAAATCTCAGTTTCTGATTCTGCTGCCAAGCGCTGGTGGAAGAGAACCCCTGCTGGCTGTGAGCAGTGCCAGGTCACCACTGGCGTTACCCCTTGGCACTGACACAGGCTGACTGGGAGACAGCAAGAGATGTGAAGGGAATATACTGGGCTCCTGTCATCCACAGCACACAGAATTGCCTCCAGGGACTGTTTCTCCTGATGTAACTCAGAGTCCTTTCATCCAAATCTGCTTTTACAAAGCTTAACTACCCCTGAACTTTCTTGTTTCATTATCAGGACAATGAGGAGATAAGTCACTTGAGATCTTTTCATCCATTTTGAAGAAAAATCACCCCATATATATTTTAAATAATCTTTTCCTGGGAATTTAAGTTAAGTGGATGACTTGTGTAGAGGTAAGAGGTAGATAATGACACTATCCTTGCTCTGTTGAAAGAGCTGTATCATCCAACAAGGCAAGAAATGTGGTGGCAGTCATTTCTTAAACCACCTCAATGGTGCTTTCAAGTGAACATCTTTCCAAAGTAATAATTTCTTCCTGCTCTTTGTCAAAGCCCTTTTCTGCACCTTTGTCAGCTGCAATTGACTTTCTGGAGTAGGAAGAGACTGCTAAAAAATAATCTGGATACAGTCTCAATAGCATCCTACACAATGGCATCTCTGGTAAAATGTATCTTAGAAAGAAAGAGAGAAATAAAAAAATTACTGCACATGTTCTACATACATAATTCCCTCTTTATAGCTCTACATACATACAGAACCTAGATGAATATGTATGTGTTCTATACACAGTTCTATTTAGGTACATAGAAAGACATATATAAAGAACATAATCCTGTAATTCACTTAAATACATAAGTTTAAGAAATGAGGAATCCCAGTGATTTGAACCAAATGAGTGTATATTCTATAATTACAGTTTGCTGCTGAACTGGAACTATGGATGCAAAAACTTGAATGAAAATTAATCACTACCTGTACTGAAAATAAGTTTCACAAAGAAAAAAGTGTAAATATAAATATCAGACCACAAACACAGTGAGAAAGGACTGTCTCCTGCTCTGTTACATGTAAGTTTCAAGCCTCAGTTCACTGTTTGCATTCTCATTTTGAATATATTTGGTATCTAAGCAACTCGTAGTCAGAATAAGATAAAAAGACATGTGACAGCTTAGTATAATTTTAATAATTTAAAGCTCTTCAGAAATGTGTATTGAGTGACATCAGTGAAAACTGTGGTTGATGAAAGATCTAAACTGAAATTTATTATGCTACACATAACCAGCTGTACTTAGGCACGGATTCTATCTCTAGCAACTGCTACTAAACAGTTTTGGCCTCTTGAATGAAAATAAAAGTCACACTTACTAAATTTAAGTAGTTTTACTGGGAAGCAGGGACTTTCTGTAGGAACATATGGTCACTGATATGCCCAAGTAATTGGCAGAACTGTTCAGTGGTCTTCTATGGTATTTTTTCATTTGCAGATTTAAGAGTCCAGGATTCTGTGTTAGTTACTTCAGGTCAGTCCTGCAAAAACACAGCATTATAGTCCCACCATTTCAATCAATAACAATATTCTTAATAATTTTAAATTATTAAAGCTATACAGAAAAAAAAAAAAAAAGAGTTCTACCTCATGATAATAATGGTGGCACTTTGGATTAATAGGATTAATAAACAGAATTGTTACTGGGTATTTTGTTCGAGCTGCAGACTAGAACCTAAATGAGACAGGAGTGGGGGTCCCACTCAGTTAATAAGTGGGCTTTTGGAAGTGAGGCAGCAATCACTGAAGTATCTTTTGATTTAAGCTGGACTGGTTCCTTCAACGAGCTCTGTTTATAAACCATCCAAATCCTAGGACCAGAAAATTAGTGGAAGTGGGGACACAACAGGGAGAGCGAGACTCTCCTCTGTGAAGTAATATGGATTTATGTTGTGTCGAAGTGACCTTGTGAGGGGCTGCAGCCCTGAACCATTGAATCTCCAACAGAACCACTGAATTGAAAACTACATGTTTAAAAACTGACCTCTCATTTTAGGATTCTTGCTCAACTCCAAACCAAATTTCAGATTTGCTCAGTAGTCATCCATAGAAGATGCAAGTTCTAAACATCACTAAGAACTACTTCCAAAGTATTTCATTTCATCTCCCACATACTCTATACAAATGTGAAATTACTGAGACTTCTTTCAGTTATTGTATTTGGGATTTTTTTCTGAAACATGGTCCATCTGTATGCAGAGCAATCTGCCCCAACCGATTCCATGGTTTCAAAAGCAAGAAAAAAAGTATTTCACTCTGTTGGGAAGCATATGCCTTGATATGACACTTTAAAACATACCTATTGTTCTAAATTAAGATTTTTTCACAAGTCAAGAAGTTGACTGAATTATTAATACTACAGCTTTTGTCCACATATATGCAAATTCAGTAGCAGTAAAAATAATTTCACCATATTATTATGCTTTGTCAAAGCTGTGATAAGTAGCAGGCCATTTAAAAAAACCAAGACTGTACACAAATTTGTATAGACAACCATAAATCAGTTGGTTGGTTTTTTTTTTTTTTTTTTTTTTTGCTTCCCTTTATCTAATTTCATTCAGGTTAGTTTTGGTCCATTAATTTACAATGTATATCTAAAGATCTGAAATACTGTTCAGGCCAAGCTATGATAATTGTGCATGTACATGTATATTTACAAAAAAACCTGACTGCTAAAAGTAAGTCATGCTTGATTCACACAAGTCTTATTTACTTATTTAACATTTCACCCAGCTCCGACTACAGAAGGAGTTTATCACTTTAGCTTTCATAACCCAGCATGCAGTTGTCACATTTATCCCTCTAATACAGTGTGCACTGCTTATTCATAATATAACTTCAGCTGTAATTTGAACCTATGGTTATGGATTTTCAGAGCTTGACTGGAGCAGAGGCTCCACCGACCTGGCTTTAAGCGGTTTTGTGTATGAATACATGGAAGTTATGTGCACCTTAAATATGTAAGTTAGGCTCTACTTGTCCACAAAAATCAGATTCATTACCTGGCATGCAATAAGACAATAATTATACACTCAAGAGAGTCAATGATTATTTATTTCTGAGTTGCACAAGCCTGGGCACTTGGTGGTATTCCAGAAATCAAGCACCCCAACTATCAGAACTTTTTACTATTTATACATTTTAGCAAACTAAGGAGTTAGTGTTCATTTCCTACAAGTTAGAGAGTTCTTTTATTAATTAGTATTCTCTCTTCTGTGAACTAATGATGTTCTTGCTTCTCATGCTAATTAGTCTGCATGCTCAATCTTTCTCTTCTTTTGGGTCTGGGGGTTTCTTGGGTCCGTGGTCACGATCTGCTGCTGCCGGAATTACCTTTCACCCAGTCGGAGCTGATTTAGCACAGTTGGCTTTTTTAGTTTTCTCATTATCTCGGGAGTTGTGCCGACTGGCCTTGTGGCCCATAAATCCTGCATCCTTTGTGTCCACTAGCAGCGGTACATCCTTCTTCCCCAGCCTTGTTAACCTCCCCCGAGGTCTGAGATCATTGAAACACGTGCAGCCCTAGACCTTAACACGGCCACTCTACCAAGTAATTTGCCTTTCTAACACCTGGACACCACTTAGAGCTTGCTAGCCTCTCTCTGTTTCACGGATTAATTCTCCCTTCTTGTTGACTGGATTTCAAAGCATAGAAAAATCAAGTAACATCCTTTCTCAAGGAAAAGTTTACACGTGCCGCATTTTGCAACACCCTCACGCCTGTCCCTGCGGGATAAATGCCTCAGCCCTGGGGCTCGCACAGCGGCAGACTGCCCCGCGGCGCTCCCGGCGGGATAACATAGGATATCCTGTGGGATATCCCTGCTGGGTAAGGGTCGTGTTCCCCTCACGGCGGGGTAACACAGAATATCCTGTGGGATATCCCTGCTGGGTAAGCGTCGCGTTCCCCTCACGGCGGGGTAACACAGAATATCCTGTGGGATATCCCTGCTGGGTAAGGGTCGCGTTCCCCTCANCGGGGAGGTGGGGCGGCGGCGCGCGCGCGGCGGCGGCGGGAGCGGGTGAGGAGGCGGTGAGAGGAGTCGGGGCGGGCGGGAAGGAAAGAGGACGGTGAGCGGCAGAAGGGGCAGAGTTGCTTCTGCTTCGCTTTCCCGGTGGGAATCGGTGAGGGAGCGAAACCAGCCGCGGGCTGAGCCGCCCGCTGGGCCGGGAGCACCCTCAGCCTCACACACGCGTGGCGGAAGGAGCCCTTCAGCCGCGCTCTGTGGAGGCCGGGGGTCATCATTCCCCCTCAGCCAAGGCGCGCCTGTGCCTGCCAGGGGGCTTGTAGGGCCTGAGAGGACGCAGAACCATGCTAATCTCTTAGGTGCTGTCTTTTTTTTTGTGTCATCTTATATGCTAGAGTGTGAAAAGGCTGCGAAGTGTAGGTATTTTAGGACCAGTGAGTTGAGAGAAGTCCTAGTAAATCATGAAGTCCTGCCATGAAGTTTAACTTGTGGTCTTAACAGCCTTACTTGGTCTCCGCTGCAAAGTAAGTGCTTTTTGCCCTTTCCTGGTCTGGTTGGAGTCACAGGTACAACCTTCCCCGGGCTGGAACATCCTGAATTCAAGCTTTGGCTGATACTTGTCTTTGTGTTATCATTGCCATTAAATCTAAATTAATTGTTTTATGAACACGTTGCTCTAAGCATCCTTTCTTTTGTGAGCTCATGAATGGGGTCCCATTGGAGATGAAGACACCTACATACAACCAGTAGAGATGCAGGTTTTCATCCAGGGGCTGAAATGTGTTTGGTGTAAGTTGCGATTTGCAGGGGTCTGTGAGAAGCAGACAGGGCTGGCAGATACGCTGCGATCAGCAGGCGATTTGTGCTTCCCTGGAGGGAAGTTTGGCTGGGAGTGGCCTTGAAAAACTGAAGTACTTTATGGCTTTAGATGTATTTAGGACGCAGTGAAGCCCTGTTCTTATGTAGCCAGTGGAGCAAAAGGGCTATCTTTTTTTTTCTTAAATTTACACAGTCTTTTTCAGCCTTTTCTGAAACTTTTTCCCCACTTGTTTGTCCTTGGTCTTAGAGGCTCCGGTCATAATTTTTTTCTTTTCATCCTTGATATACCTAGCTAATTTTTAAGAGAGCAACCTTAATCAAGCTATTTGATACTTTTACCTCAGAAAGCATTGAAGGCAAAGTGTAAAAATAAAAGAAAAAAATCTTTTCTCAAATCTATTTATGGAAATACTTACCAGAGATTAGTCCCAAAAGGAACTCTGTTTTAAAGTATTCCATAGATACATTTATATTTATTAACCTCCTTGTACCCCAGTAGCTCTCCTGTTAGCGCAATCCACTACTGCATTTCTCCTTCAGAACAGTTTGTTTTTTCCTTTTTCCTGCTATTTCTGATCTCCTGCTAACCTAATCTTTTTTCCTGTGCTGTTGTACTTATACCCAGCATAACATAGTTGTTTGTAAATACTTACGTTTAAAAGTGTTTGCAGTGCTTTGTTTATTATTATGGTCTTGATAACATACAGGTAATCCTGTCTTGATAACATACAGATACCCTTATTGCCTTAATGAAATTTCCAAAGTTACGTTTGTTTGACAAAGTCAGAATCCAGCTGTTGAGGTTATTTCAGTTGTCTCTCTGCATGTTGTCTGCATCACAACAGGTGAAAGTACCATCTTTCCAGCAGTTTTGGAAGTGCAGACGAAGTGTATCTTTGACTGAGGTGTTTTTCTGTATTCAGTCACTAAAATCCAGCCTTCCCAGTGTTACAGGAATCAAGACCTTTGTTTTTCCTTGTCTAGTCCTTGTATAAAAGGTAGAATGGCATTAATATTACAATTTTATGTAATTAGTTTGGACTCCTACTAATTTTAAGGAGTATTTCCAGTCTTTGCCATCAACTGGATTTTCTTCATATGCCTCTGCTCTGCTGCTTACAAGATGGGGTAAGCGTTCCTGTAAGCAGCCAGAGAGCTATTACTTTGTAACCCTTATCTTTCCTTATGTCCTACCTCTTTCCTGTTGTTTGTAAATCCTAGTTTATTGACTCCTCAGGGAGGTGATGATCTGTGACTAATCTACTTTACTCATTTTTATTCTCTTGCTACTTTTAAATGTATATAAAACCAGAACTAAATATGTAATTCCTCAGTTAACTAAACTAGGAAAATTCATTCTTGCATTGATTTGCTCATATCCTGTATGCCTTTCCACTTCGTTTTGCTTTTTTGGATTTTGTCTGGTGTGAAAATGTCTGTATAATGCCTTACATTGTTAAGTCCAATTTTGCCAAAGTGTTTTAAGTTTATCATAGTTTTGAGCAAGAATGTCTGTTTAGATTTTATGTCAATTCCCGTTTGTTTTCCTTTTGTGTGTATGGAAGCAAATGATAATGGAAAGTTTTTATTTTCCAGATCGCTTTATTTCTTGTCTCTGCACCTCAAAAGGGACGTGCATGTTTAGGTGACTAACTACAGAAATATAAAAATGCCTAATCTTGAACATCCAGCATACCCAGCAGCTGACCTGCTTCGCTTGGAAAGTTTGGTGCCATGTCGAGAATCCCAGGTGTCCATGTTGCTGTCAATATTTGGCGAGGTAGTGCTTTTTGTATTCTATGTTTGAATAGAACAAAGACATTCCGCTGTCTCAGAGGGGAGAACATAAATTTAAGGGTGTTTTTGTGATGTCATTATGAACATGCTTTGGTTGCCTTTTTGTAGAGGTTTTATTTTTTGTTACCCATCTTTCACATTAGTGTTTGGCAGTAGGTTCTAGTGCGTTGGAAGGTTGAAAGCTGTCTTGCAGCTGGAAGGACCTAAACAAACTTAAAGGTGTTTGTGCCTTGCTCCCTCTGAAGCCAGATTTTGCCACGACTCTGTTCTGTCTTTGCTGGTTAGTACCAGGGAGTAAGTCTCTTCTTTCCAGACGTAAACTTCCGGGGTAATTTCTTTTCAGTGTCAGTGTAGAAATTCTGTTTGGTTTTGATGTGTTAATCTAGTATCTGAGTGCCTGAATTCTAAGTACATTAAATTGTTCTGATTCTTAGTAGTTGTGAGGCTGGTCATAAGAGTCAGAAATCATTGGCTTGTTAGTTGATTCTGTTACTGCTTCACAAAGCTGTGGTAAAAAGTAATGGGGATTTTTATCTGCAGACTTACAAGCAATTGATATGTCTGCTTACATTCAGTAACAAAATAGAAATTAGTATCTGTTTTCTGTCTTTAACTGTGGATAAAAACAATAACAACATCAAATGACAGCATTCAAGTTTTATGTATATGTTACAAGCATAGCGGCAACAATTCTTAAAAATAGATACTTAAATTCTTGATAAATGTACAGATAGTCTAACATGCATGTCTTGCACAAGAGTGTTTCATCTTGGATAAAATGAATATTGTTTTTCATAAGAAGTGTCAATTTTATTTTTGTATTCGTTTTTAAGTCAATATACAAAAGTCTTAGAAATGAAACAAACAAAAAAAAAGTAACCTGTTCAGAATGGAAAAAAAAGAACAGTTCAGTTATTTTCCCTGCATCTTAAAAAAAATTGCGTGAAATTAACAGCATCACGACCATTAAATAAATAGATACATCAAATATTGCCTTGTGAGAGAAGAGTAAGCTTTACCATCTCCTCCTTCATACCATTTAATTGTTTTCTGTTCAGTGCTAATGAAAAGAAAGGCAATTTGTAGTGTTTCCAGAAACTAGGGCAATGTATGGCTTGCAATTTGGGCTTGCCAAGATTTTGTTTCAGTTACTTAACTAAATTTGAATTAAGAACCCACTGCTTTTCTTGGTGTGTGTGTTTTTGTTGTTTGTTATAGCAGTTTCACTGGCAGTTATGTGGTACTTGATTCTTGCAACATACCCTCCCATCATTTCAGTGAAGATGAAACATAGAACTTGATTGTGTTGATTCTATAATAATTGGTGTATTTTGTATTTAATGCCTCAATTTAGAAGATAACTTTTCTTTAAGAGGGAAAGTTCATTGATAAATCTTTCATCTGTTGAATGAAAAAGAAGAGGAATTGAAACAGCAACAACTTTTTTTTTTTCCCCTTAGCGTCAGCATTTTAGTTTTCCATCCATCTTTATCTATGGACATACATCTAGTGGAAAGACTTATGTGATGCAAACTCTTCTAACTACCTTACAGGTAAGAATGGTCATAATGGATATTGAATTTACAGTTTATAACCATGGTTCCTCAAAACAGCCTCTACTTTCTCAAAATGGTTTGTTTCCTCAACCATTTCTGCCTTCCTGATTCTTCTCCTCCACTTAGTGTGTTGTGAATGCATCACTCTTCTCACTAGCGCGCTTAGGATAAAATGAAGTTGTACATACTGAGATACAATATAAATCATAATAACTTTTAAAAGAAAGTTTAAAAAAGATAAAAAAGGAGGCAAATATTGTTCAGCTTGTCTCCATGACTTAGCCTGAAGTAGCTCCATTGACTCCTTGTTTTAATTTTTCCCAAAACATGTTTTAAAGTCCTCCTAAGTGGAAGGGTGTCATTACAGAAATTTTCATCTAGATCTGTTAATATCTCTGTTTTTGTCAGTCATGAAATTCAGGGATTTAAATCCAATGACAGGTGCCTGCTTCATGCCTGAACCATAAATTTCCACTTTTGTGTTTCTATAGCCCTGATGCTTTTAGCTTGTCCACAGTGAACTTATCACTTACCTGCAGGACTAGGTTTTATGCAGAAACCCCCTTCACTAAAAATTCTGCAGAGGGAGTAGAGTAGAAGGCAGGGGTTTATGATCCTCTTCCATGTAGCCTTTTCATGCCTTGCTCACAGCACTGTGCTGACCTCTTGCACAAAATCCAAAGAGGTGGCCAGACCCTGGAAAGCAGCTGGTTCTAAGCAGCAGCTCTCTCTACAGAACTTCCTTGTGCCATGTATGGGTGTCTCCTGTGTAATGTAGAGGTGTGAATCACTTCTGAGGCACCCGGCTTTCCTTCTGCTATGGAGGTGCAATGCTTTGAATAGCTGCTTTTGGTAATGTAGCCCTTTCCTTTTAATGGTGTTCAAAATCATATAAAAGCTTTTTATTACATGCTGTGTGAGTGCCTTGCCAGCATGTACCTGCACTTCCCCACATCTGCTGAATCATATGCCATATATTGTATTTTAAGTAGAAAGAGTGGAATGAAGTACTTGGATTCTTTTTTTTTCTGGCTATAGACAAACACATTCCTCCATCCCAGTGACTAATGTTTTCCAGAGGTTTTAATGTTAAGTGTGAAGAAGAGCATCTGCCTTACCAGAGATTATGGAGTTGTGCAGATAAGCCATGTCTTAAAAACAGGGTTGCTAGAAAATTATCTTTTTTTGCCGTAGGTAGGTTTGACTACTGGCAATATTTTGTAGGTTATAGTGTTTTCTATTTAAAGACAAATGACCGTAGATTTTCAGTATTACTAAATTGATACTGATAATGTTTCTCATACTCTGTTTTTTTCACTCACTCTTTGCTCTGAAAAAATCTGATTTTCTAAAAATATTCTTCACAATCATGCTGATCACACGAGTCTGATATAGAAGCTTACACTTTATCATTTGTGTGCACTGAATGCCAAAAATATTCAGAGTAATTCTGGGGAGTCTGCTCCTAGATTACTTTCTTTGTAATATAAGTTTGAGATGTTGCTGTTTTCTAGACACTGTAATTTGTAATAAGCCATTTTATGATACTGTAATATCTTGAAATTGTCTAAATTTCTTTGAACTAAATGCTATTTGGTTTTCTTTTTATATATTGCTCGCAATTTTTCAACGTAGTTAAAGGATACATTGTATTTCATTTTTTAAACATAATTAGAAGGTACACTGTTCCATTTGAACATTCATCAGCTCTCTCTTTGGTTTGTGATACATAATATTTTGACTAGGTACATAATTGATCCTTTTTTTTTAACAGGTTTCTTTTTGTTTTGCTCTATATTCTGTTGTCAGGGTATGGTTTCTTTGGTTCTCTCATATGGAAGAGAAAACTATTTCTGGAGTGTTTACACTGAAAAAGCCAAATTCAGCTATATCATTTTTCTTGTTCTCTTCAGCTTCCTCATGTGTTTGTGAACTGTGTGGAATACTTTACATCACGACTTCTTCTGGAAGAAATTCTCATCCAGTTGCAAAGCTCTTCTTCTGACACAGAACAGACATGTCCTGTGCATTGTGATAGTTTGAATGACTTTGTTCGTCTGTTTAAACAAGCTGTGGCGCGTCGGGAGCTTCAAGATGAAACATTATACATTGTAAGTAATTTCATTTTAATGTCCAGTGCCATTCTTGCTAAGAGGGTGTAAGTAATTGCTATTGATAATTTGTATGTGAAATGTATGCCTTATAGAGCAGTTTGCACAAAATTTTGCCATAGACCTCATTCAGAACCTGCCGACAGATTGTTTCTGTTGGTTTACAGGCTTTAGGTGAGGTTCTCTATTCTTCCTGGTTTTAAAATTCTTTCTACACAAAAACTATATAGTATCACTAATAACGAGCATAAATTATACCATGCATTTAAATTGGAGCATCAAACCTAACCTACAGAATAGTACGAGTAGTCAAACCTACCTAAGGCAAAAAAAGATAATTTTCTAGCAACCCTGTTTTTAAGACATTGCTTATCTGCACAATTCCATAATCTCTGGTAAGACAGATGCTCTTGTAATAGTGTTACAAAGTCTTTAAATATAGAGAGCCTGTATTTGTTTTATTATTAGTAAGTCATGCTTATCTGTTTCCTTGTGAAAATAGCTTCACAAATGAGAAAGCAGAGGTGGGGAATAGGGCAGAAGGGAATATGGAGTATGCAATTGACAAGGCTTGGTTGACTAGAATAGAGCTTAAGGATAATATTAAGGAACTAAAATACGTAACTTCCTTTGTAAAAGTGCTTTTGAGATCTTACATTTTCAGTTACACTTGTGGCCCTCAGAGACAGGACCTGTAGTTTTAAAATTAAGATGGAAAAAAACGTCTGCAATGAAAAAATTGATGGTATGTTCAAGTGGAATAAACAGCAGATTGCAGGAAAAATAATCAGAATTTAGGCTGCAGGAATGATTGAATCAATGTAGTACTAGAACACTAGGATTTGGTTTAGGTCTTTGGGGTTTTTTTACTGTGACAATCTTAACTACATAAAGAAGTCAAAATTTGAAGACATCTATAACAGCATTTGTCGCTCTGAGAGATGAACATGGAAACAAATTTCAGTCATACAAGAGATGTGATGAAAAGACAATATAAAGGCTGTAATATTAGTGATGTGTAAATGTATATATATATTGTGGACCTGCAAAATATACAGACTGAAATTTCAGGCCAGCAGTAGAAATTCAAGGTTTTTTAAAAGAGTTGAAATTGATTGTTTAAGAAAACAAGAACATGGTTAAGATTGATTGCTGTGAGAAACATGCAGAGTGATTACCCGGGGTCATTAAGCTCTCAGTGTGCCCATACTGCTTTGGGGGTTTTTTGCAGTCAAACAAGAAGTTCATAATTTTACTGAACATTCTTCATTCTGTTTCACAGGTTATAGTTAAATAAGTTTTATTTCCATTTAAAAATACTTAGCCACTGAGTTAAATAACTTCATATCATGTTTAGTGGAAACTACTGTCTCATAGTTTCCTATAGGTCACAAAGTTAATAAAGTTGACGTACTTCTTAAAAACGGAATGAAGAAAACAATGTACCAACACTTAAAACAGATAAAAAGTTATAAATAGACAAGTAGCTCACTGTCACAAATGTGTATTGACATTCTTCAGCAATTCCATAAGCACAAAATTTATCTCTCTAATAACCTTCAGTGAATTTCATAAAATACTTCTTACGGTAAAATTTTACTTTTAGATCAGTATTTGGATTAAAAACTATTCTACCGCAGTAAAGAATTCTTCCTGTATTCTATGAAAATTGGCATCACTGAGAAAATTAGAAAGTTCTTGAACAATGGTTGTAGAAAATAAAGCATTAAATAACTACAAAGGTTCAATTGTATCATGAAAATAGTTGCTGCATATGAAGAATTAAGTATTGAATTAGTATTTTAGTTACATTCTGCATGGGAACAGACAGGAATGGGAGAAATCAATTCATGTTTATTAACCTATGTCGTCTGGATTTATTGTAGAGCGGTTTAAATTGAGACTGATGGAAAACCAGCATGCTGCTAACATAAACTGGCAATGCTAACTTATTCTGTTTCATTTTAGTAGTAAATAATGCAATATTTCAGCTCAATTAACTCAGAGTAAATTAAGATAAATGTTTACTTTCAAGCAAAGGATTCTAAATGTTTCTCTTAACCTGAGCATAGGTGCTGAATGCTTGTGATTACTTACGAAAAATGAATTATTCGTTTTAACTACCTGAAAAATTGGAGCAGATACAGCTTGTAGTAATTCATACATTTACAATATTTAGCATTTTACGGAAGTATCAAGCTACTTTTTTAATGTAAGTGAGCAGCCAGTTTTAGAAAGTATAAGCTTTTTTAAAAAATTGAAGAATGACGAGTCTACATGGACAGTAAAGAATAAGACATAGATTTATAGACCTGGGGGAAGGCTGTTTCTGTGAACCACTTGACATTTTCCACAAGCCAGGGTCACAGTGTATTTTTTCTGCAGTAAATAGGAACTGTAGTTTGTTTCCCATTTAACTAAAAAGTGCGATCTGCTCAGGTCAAGACCTTAAAGCTTTGTGTTTGGGAGCTGCATGTCACTGGGCCCAATAACCAGTATTTTATTAGTAAAAATATGTAGCCTCTCTTTGGTCTGTAATGTAAAGCAGTCTTCATTCCTGACGTAATTTATTACATGAACCAAATGCAGATACCAATATAAAATCCTATGTTGTAGTTTTATATAAATTCCCAAGAAGTGTGAGATATTGATGCAGAAATAGTTCTTTCAGGTTTGTATGGTGGGATTCTGAAACAATATTTTCAGAAAATGTTTGGTTGTCCACATAAAATTCTTTTCCTTACTGTGGGCAACGGAAATTATTGATGTCGTAAGATTTTGGTGGAGAGAAGATATATAATAGGATAGAAAATACAATTTTCTAGGGACCTATAGTTTTTATCTCAACAGCAATAATTCAAAAGACATCATGAACTTCAGAATTTAGATTTATATTGCAAGTAGTAAATAAGCCACAAAAGAAATGTGTTTCTATTCTCTTTTTTCATTCTATTCAAGATTTTAGGTGTACTGGGTATATGTACTCTTTTACCAAAGGATAACCATGCATGTCTTCATGCTTCTGTTTTAATTCTTCAGACTCCAAAATGTTATTTGCGTAATATGTTTCTTGTTTAAGCTGTACATATGCTACATATCTGTTACTGCTAGATGCTATCTGTTACTGTGGGGTTTGCACACAATAAATCCTTTAAATTTCTAGGCTGCAAACTATGGCAAGAAAAGTTTCTCTCAAAATTCAGTCCAGTGAATTCCAGATGATAGCTAATTTTTAAAAAATGTCAGCTCTTGTTTGTTTCTGAAAAATAATTTCATAGTGGGAAAAGATAACTCTCCTAGAAGTAGGCATGTAGTTACAGTGCTACTGTACTACATGTACTTTTGAAATATAAGAAGAATTTTGGGAAAAAAATTGAGGTTTCAGTGGTTGTTAAGGATATCCTGACTTTGTCATGATATTCCTAACTGGACTTGAATAATAATTCTTCCTGCCGTAAGGCATGAGAATGTTGCTTGTCTAGGGATTGTATGTTTTTTTAGATGCAGAGCTGCTTGGGCTTCCTGGAAGTGCATTGGAAGCAATAATCTCTCCAATTCAGTTCCCAGCAGCTAAGAATTAATTTTAAGTCCATGTGAGAGTGGAAGTTGGCTTTGTCTATATAATACCATTGTTTTGTTAAAAGGTTCTAGATAGAGCAGAACAGCTGAGGGAAATGGAAGCAAACATCCTGCCAGCGTTTCTTAGGCTTCAAGAGTTGGTAAGTGTCTGGAAAGAAATTATCGTATGTGTCCTGCATATTGAAAGTAACTGAACATGTGGTATCTGTACATCCAGGCTCACAGATCAAGATAAGTGATTCTTTAGATGAAAAAAGTAGCAAAATTAACCCTTATGCCCACAAAACAGTGGTCAAAACTAGAAACCAAACTAGAATTTAAACACTGGGTGATTCTTATTAGACTCTTCAATTTTTTTTTTTTTAATTGTGGTTAATGGTATCTTATTTACAATAGCTGACATGTTGTAGATTCTTTGGAGGCTTGTGTCAAATATATAGCTGTCTTTTCTAGATTATTTGTCTTTTTAAGAATGAGATTTTTCAGGAGACTACCAGCTCAGCAGCTGTGAATGTGCTTTGACTTGCTAGAGAGTTTTCTCACATTTCTCCTGGAATAGTGCTGCGGTAAATTTCTGATTGGAATAAACCACTGTGTGCTTTCCTTTCTCACTTCTGAAGCATCAAAGCTTTTGCCTTGCAATAAGGAAAAATGGTACATTCTCCAAAAAGAAACTGAAGACAAAACCAGAAGTTGCTGGTACTTTGAAATGTCTGAACATGTAAATAGCTGAAATTATACTTGTTATCTCAAAGCTTTTATGTGGTGCTCTTAATCTCCTGGTCACGTTGATTTCTCTACTGAATGAAGACTGATTCACAGCTGTGTTCTTAATCCTGACAGCTGGTGCATTTTCTGTTTCTTTTTGTCTGTTCTGCCAATGTTCTGGACTATGCTGCTCTTGAAGCAGAAACAACCTGTTCTGCAGAGAAAGGAGGCAAACTTTTAATTGCTGTTCAGGGATCAAAACCCCTGAACTAAGACTTAAATATTTCAGAGGAACACTCCCAAATTCAAAAGTAACCTCCAAATAAGTGTGTCTGTTTTCTTGGATGCTGATATTCCAGTTGCCTGAATTCTGGATTCTGGACTGAGGCTTTCTAAAACAGTTGTGCAGCCAGTGTTGCAGAGCAACGTTGTAGGTGCAAATCTACTGCATCTCTTCCTTTCCTGGAGTGAAAGCAGACCAGAAACTCCACTAGTAGTGAAGGATATCATGGGTCTGGAGGGTTGCTGCTGAAGAATAGGTCATTGGATGCTTGATTTCCCTGAGGATTGTGGTGGCAAGTACTGAAGTTCTTCATATTGGATGATCAGTCAGAAAGTGAACTGAACAGATCTTAGTACTTGTGTCAGCTGAAACATTAGGAGTTTTGGGAGAGGCAACCAACTGAAAGAAATGCAGAAAGATACTTTCTTGTTGAAAGGGAAAAAAATATTTATGTTCCATTAAAAAAAAGGAAGAAAAAACAGTAGACAATATGGGTGGGTGCCACTTCACCAAGAAGTGTGAAAAGTGAGTAAAAAAAAGAAGATTCTCACTAAATTTCAGTGAAGGGAATAGCGTTTAAACTTCTTGCAAGTCATTCAGAGCTCATATTCACAGCACTTTCAATTCAGTCAGGTTCCTTCCTTTTGTTTTATGGAGGTGCCTCAATAGTTTTCAAATGTCTTTCTTGAAGAACTATATTTTAAAGCATCATTTGTTATGCAGAAATTTTGGTATGGTTGCAAAAACCTTACAAAGAGGGAGAATGACACATTATCTTCACAAATAGTTTTGGCTTCGTATTAAGTAGCTAATATTTTTAAGGGTGACCAAAATAGGAAATATTGTTTGTAATATGAAGCATTTTGTTACTTGTTGACTAAAACATCCAAGCTGAGGCAGGTATTTTGTCAATAAAAACTTGGTTAAAAAGTATATGTTACTATGAACAGCCCCATTGTTGGTAGCTAGTTAAACAGTTGGGAGAGCAAACAGGTAATACTACGTTTGGTTTGGGATGTGTGTGTTTGTTTTTAAAGACCAGATTGTCTTTGAAATAAAGTACAAGATAGCTTGGTTCCAGAAGTGCTGAGATTTCTTTTTGCATTTTAACTTCTCCTGTTTGCTCTGAAAGTCTGTGTTTAATTACTGAAGTAAAATGTTTGCCTAATTTTGGGGTGGAATCTATTTGGTATTGTGTATCACCCCACAAAACTTACATGTCAGTGAAATGGCAAGGGTTGGAGAGAAATGTATGATTATGAAGACTTGCAAATGTATGAGCTGCTTGATTAGGCCAGCTGAAGCTTTAATACAAATTACTAGCATAGTAATAAACTGTAAATTCAATGATTTTTGTGAAACAGAAAAGTCACAATAATAATTTTTCTCACTGATGTTCTAACATGCACTGTTATTTTGTTATTTCTCTGCCTGTCACTCTCTCATTCAGTTTTTTCTCTTCCCTGTGTAGACTGACAGAAATGTGACAGTTGTCCTGCTCAGTGAAATAGTGTGGGAGCTGTTCTGTCCAAACGTTGGTTGCCTTGAGCCATTCACCATGTATTTTCCTGATTACAGCATAGGTAAACTAATTTTTTAATCTGCTTTTTGGGGGTTGTATAACACTTTGTCAAAAGGCCTTTCAAAAGCTTTTTGCATGTTTATCAGTGTGCCTTTTACAGAACCCAGAATATGTAATAGCTACTGGAATCTAAAAGCCTATATTCATGCAACCTCTAAAGGTCTTGTCTTTTTCCGCTTGCCAGAACATCTCAAAGTAATGTTTTGATTCCATTACATTTGCTGATTCTTTAAATCAGTGTAGGTTTTGGTGGATTTTGTTGGGGTTTTTTTTAGTGGTGGTTATTGTTTGTTTTTCCACAAATGTGATCAATTTATTAAGTTGACTTTAAACAAGCAACATTGATTTTTGTTTAAACAGGACATCTGCAGAAGATCTTGTCTCAGAATCATCCCCCAGAATATTCTGCAGATTTCTACTCTGCATATATCAATATTTTGCTTGGTGTCTTCTACATGGTCTGTAGGGACCTGAAAGAACTTCGGCATCTGGTGAGATGAGCTTCTTTAGAGTTGCTGTTTTGTTTTGGGATGTCTTTTGCCAAATGGAAGTCTGGATTTATTGTTGCTGTGAAAGTCAAGATTTATTGTTGAATATGGACAAAGAGAAAATCAGAGAATATAGGATGTTTTAGGTTGGAAGGGACCTCGAAGATTAAGTTCCAGCTCTTCTGCCATGGGTAGGGATACCCTCCACTAGACCAGGCTGCTCAAAGCCTCATCCAGCCTGGCCTTCAACACTTCCAGGTATGGGGCATCCACAGTTTCTCTGGCAGCCTGTTTGTGTCTCACCACCTTCACAGTAAAAAAGCCTTCCATATACTTAGTGTAAATTTGCCCTCTTAAGAATGTGTTAGCTTAAAATGCAATTGCCTAAAAATCCATAACAAAGGTTGCAGTTGATTTGGTGGCTGTAAAGGGCTTCCAGTGCTGTGTATTTTCTGGTGATACATTGAAAGTATTTGGAAAAAGGCGTTTTAACCATGTAATGTAATAGCAAACAACCTTGACAGGAGAAAATTAAATTACTTGATGGTGACCTTTGCATAAGAAAAGCTTAATAATAATAACAAACATTATCTTATCCAATTATTATTTAAATAACTATACTGTGTACAAGGAAATTTTACAGGTTTGACGTGATCAGCAAACAAATCGGTGCTCGAGAGATTATTTGAATGTTCTGCCTGTGTTTCCCTCAGGAATATGTTGCTAAATTTCAACTGAACTTATCTGTTAACCATACAGGTTTTATATTTAAATGAGATTGCGGGAGACAGAAATAGAAACCAGGGTCACAGTTCTTGCAGACATGTACTTGAGTGGCTCTGCTTATGAGAGTTTCATTAGCTTTAGATGGACTGTTTGCCTGTGCAACACTATGAAAATACTTACATGATTGAACCCTAAATTCTTTTTGTGGTTGACAAGTCTCTTCCATAGAAGATAGTGACAGACATAAAACTGAATGCAGGCTTCTGAACTCCTTAGTGTTTAATATAGACTCTAAATGTGTATGCTCTTATGTGTGATTATTAATAATGCATTCTGGAATTTTATTAGATTTATATATGGAAGTTACTGCATTGAGTTTTGTATATTAGCACAGAGATTTATTAAAGTGCAGTAGGACAAAAAGAGAACGAAATCTGAGGATTGGTGTTTTACAAAATTCTGTGTGATATTGATTTAAACATTTTAGAAGAAAGTCTAGATTATAGTGTTGTCAAAAATCTCTTAATCTTACTTTAGTCAAAAGGAGTTCATTTGCATATGGAATATGTTAGCAGGTTTTTTTGTGATTGGTTGATTTTTTAAAATAAATAATTTCTGCTTGTGTTTAAATGTGCTGAACTTCTGCTGGAATGAAAAGTTTTATCTGAAAAAGAAGGGAGTAAGAAGAGTTCATGAAAATATTTTTATTGCATTTATAATGATAAATTATTATGTTAGTTTAAAAAAAATGCAACCCCCCGAGTACAGTAAACAGATCTTGCTGAGCTCAAAGCCATGTAACCTGTGATAGATTACTTCTGTTTGTATTTTATGGTACAGAAATGTTACCATGTTTTACAGTATAATGTTTGTAAGCAAGGGGCATAATTATTGACTGAAAAAGAATTTGTTGGTTTTGCAAAGGAATTAATTACCCTGCTAGTTATACTCTGTAGCTGGCTCAGATAGGTAGTAGTTTAATACATTCTCTTTTTTGCTTTCTGTAGGCAGCACTCAATTTTGCTAAATACTGTGAACCAGTGGTCAGAGGGGAAGGTAAGGCTGTGTCCTTAGTTTGAGTGGGTGTATGAGAGAGCAGGTGCTGTTCAGTGGGTTTTGGTAAAGACTTTGCTTTGATCCTTGTGGTGTGGTGACACAGTGGTTCTCAGGTCTCAACAGCATTGCTTGTTCCAGTCACACCCAGTCATTAGCACTTGCAGCAGAAGCAGTACTTGGTATTTGGTGGTGGTTTTTTAGGAAACAAAGATGGAAATACCCTGAAAATTTTCTTCCCTCCTATAAATCTTTCTCCTCGCTCAACCATCAGGGTTTCTGCTAAATAATGGGATAAGTTATTTCTCTGTCAAGGCTAAGAGAAGACAGAAACTAAGAGGAGAGGTTCTGTCAGACTGACACAGATTATCTCAGAAAAGTCGTAGAGAAACAGCCTTGTGAGGCAGCATGTGCTTCCTGGATGGATGGATGGTGGTGCATGATCCTAAAGCAGCGTGTCAGAGTCAGGGTGTTAGACTGTGTCATGTCTGTGACTGTTCAAGCGTCAGGGATGAGTTTTAGTGTTGTATGAGTTAAATGTTTAACAGAGTTGATTCTGGCTTGGTGCAGCAAATGAACGCGACACCCGCAAACTCTGGAAAAATATTGAACCTCATTTGAAGGCGGCAATGCAGACTGTTTATCTCCGGGAAATATCCAGGTAATTTGGAGAGCATGGGCTTGTTTGCTTTGTTGAGGTTGCTGTTTTTAATGACCTTCCTCTCACTGTGTTTCATGGCTAGTGTTTCTTTTTTGCTAGAAGTAATCTTTTTTCTTTAATGTGCATTTCTTTCTTGCCATACACTGTTAGAAATAGCATATCTCAGGAGGAAATCTAAACAAAATGGTATTTGTAGCATATAATGGATTCAATAAGTAAAGCAGTGGCAGCAGGTTTTGTTCTCCTTTTCACTGATGCTAGATCCATTTTCTGTAATGTATGAAACTACCAAGCATGGGAATCCATCACCAGAATATACAGACACAGTTTAAAACACACTTTGCTGTGTTTGTTAGCTTGGCAGATCCTCACTGTACCAAGGATGTGTGCAAGCCTCAAAATTCTTGAGGCATTACGGATTTTGGGTATCTGTGTTTCTTAACTTTGTTTAATAGAGCTAGGTTTGTTTGCTGACTGTGCTTTCTGACCCCTTACTTTCTTTTCCAAGGGCAAATGTTTTCTTACGTGGAATTGCCATTTTTGACAGCATTAAAGTCTTGTGTCCTATTAATGGCTGTTTCTCATGGTATTGTTTTAGATTCCTTGTTTATTTTGTAAACTGCCAGACTGCTAGAAAAAAGGATGGTGGTGTTCATTCACAGTGGTAATAATTGGCTTAGGTTTAATGTTCTCTCCACCTTTAAGATGAGTGATTCTGTTGTTACACCATGTAAAGAGAGACCATTCAGTATAGCTTGATTTCTTTATCTTGATAAAAACATACTGATTTCTTTCTTTTGAATGTCGTTGAGGCTGTAGGGTATTCTGGTCACAACCTGAGTGTGTAGTAGAAGTCTTTGCTAATGTTTTAGATATGTGATCATTCCTTCAAAAAGAGAATTGATTTTGCTTTGTACAAGCTAGGCTTCACTGTACAATGCTGCGTTTTTCTGTTTGGCTCAAATATTTATTTATATTCAATATTGATCTTCATTACACAGTACACTCGGGATCATCCTGACTTTTCATGTTGTGCAATTGCCTACTCTAATTAGGTTATAATAAAAGATTATGATACAAAATAGCTTGTGAATTGTTTCCAAATAAGTAATTTCCCTCTACAGTTTTCTTTGATTATAAATTTGAGCTTAACTTGATTTTTATTAGAAATTTCAGCTTTCTGTCTAACAGTTGTAGGATTTACTTCTGTGTACCAGTAAACGCTTGAGGAATTAAAATCACTATACCAGTTTTTTCTGACCACAGAACTATGATTACTCTGTTTTTTTCTTGACCATGTAATTTATAGCAATAGAACTTTGCTATCAGCTGTTGTGCTACCTGAACTGAAAGGAAAATGAACCTTTTTCTTCTGCCTGTAAAATAGACATTGGATAAAACCTTAACTCATTGATGAGTTGGTTTGTCATTCATTGTAATTTAAGTATTACATGGGCTCTCATTACACTGTTTTCGTAAGTTTTATGGCTTATGGCTGATAAGCCCTGTTCATGAAGAGCTTTAAAAAACAAGCCAAAACAGTTGCGTTAACAAACCTATCTTTTTTTAATCCCCTTGTGGTATCCAAAATGATGCAAAATTTGAAATTTCTAGCAATGTCATTCCTCAAGGGAAGTCTTAAAGTGAATTTTTTTGCTGTTGTTTAGGAAAACACCAAACTACTTGGGGGCATTTTTCACTAACAGAGTAATCTATCTTGATGACTTCCATTGACTTCAAAATTACATTATGAAGTAATTATAGTATTTTTCTCACAAACAGAAAGTTAATAAGCAGATTAGAAAGAATCAAAACTATCAGTGTTCAAAACTTTTGTATCAAAACTTTTTATCCAATTCTGCATTATTCTTGAAACTTGGAATGCTGTGGATATTTGCTTACTCATGATGGTTGGATGGGAAGAAATACGTATTTTACAATTAGGTCCTTTATGCCTTAATCTAACATTTTTTGCCTTTTTTTTTTTTCAAATACATAGTCTGCAGATTATTAAAACTTGCGTGTGAGATAGTAAGACCTTGTATTTTTAATTATTCTCTTGCTAACTGGATCCTAGCCAGTGTCACAAAATTAAGATATACATATACCAAGCAGGTCATTTTCTCTAAAAGACTAACAAATACTTCATTGTTATGTATTTGCATTACCTGTCTTTCAGCTCACAGTGGGAGCGTTTGCAGCATGATGGTGGAGAGCCTGGGCAATTGAAAGGTATCAAACACAGTAACTGTGTAGGGGCTTGTGATAAGCTTTTCAGTTTGACATGGTCATTGTCATCTGAGAACACATGAATGAAACTACACAGACAGGGCTACCTGTTAGTATTCTGTTACAGTTCAGGGTAATCATGGTTTTTTGAGAAGGTGTTCTACAAAGGGCTATTTTTCCCCTATCATATATACTGGGAGTAACCTTTCCTAATATCCATTGCAGGTAAAAGCAGTCTTCTTTATTTACATCAGTATTTCTTATGTAAGAAGGGGTGAGGAGTGGCCTGACCCGTGATGGTCAAACCTCTGTGTGCCAACTGGCAGAATTGTCCAAGTGGGGAGAAGAGAATGTTACACCTGGTGTATTGCACTGGATTAGCACATTCCTAAACAAAACACCTGTCCTGTGTCCAGATTTCTTGACAAAGAGAAATGTCTGAACTGCAAGTGTTCTCTCTGTTCTTTCCTTGGACAAGTAGAGCTTTGTTGGTTTTATACTTTAGACAGGCTGGAAAGGCAAATCTCAATATATTTGTCAGCCTTCATTTACAATTTAGGAAGAAATACTAAAATATTTTCCTGGTGATGTCACTTGGTCATGGTCTTTTGACCAGTTTGTAGTTTGGGAACAGTTTTTTGTATTACTTATTGTGACAAATAATTTATTCAGATAAATGTAATCATCAGACTGTTTCCTTTATTCGGTGTATGATTGGTGAATTTTCAACATTTTTGACCAAAGGAGTTTGATTCAAAGTGTTTTTGTTAAACTGCCTTCCAAATGATCATTAAATATTTTGCCTGATGACCCCAAGAAGGGAGACTTCATTTAAAATGCATTTCATAGGTGTATATAGTAAGAAAAAATGTCATGTTGTTGAACAGCAATATTAGATAGCAACATTGCTTAAAAAGAAATTCTAATAAATAAAATTCTAACTCTAATAAAGGTATATACATCATCAAATAGTTCAGTGCATGATACAATATTGGCTGACCAGAGAAATGGAGAAAAAACAGATGTTTTTGTATTAAACTAAACTGTCTAGCTGTAAGAGTTTATTTGGTGTTGCATTTTATAATTAGCATGCAGTACAAGAGAATCTCTTGATTGTAAATGAAACTAAAACCGCTATTCTTCTATGCTTACGTGAGAGGAATTCATGACTAGCTGCCATCTAGGATACCTCTCCTTACACTGTGGACCCTGAATCGTAACTTTTGAACATTTTGAACTTTTGATCTTTATTTGCTGATATTTGTGAATTAAAGCACAAGGGTCCAGGTGCTTCACAGAAAAAGAAACAAGAAACTGTTGAAGTAAAAAACTGAGCAAAGAGGGCATGAGAGAGACTCTTTAGTGGTTTCTGTAGTTAGCCAGCTGATGAAGGATGGGTTGATGATCCTATTCTTATGCAAAAGCATGTAAAACAAGAGCAGGGGACTGTAAAGGTAAAAAATACAAAGTAGAAAAGAGGGGAAGCAAATATTCACTATTCATATATTCTTGTGGGTTTTAATGTGTGTGTTTAATCTTCATTAAGTATACATGTATACAAGGAGGCAAAGGCAACTGGATCAAGTTTAAAATTTTTAAAACATTTTCTGTAGGAAATAGAACAGTGGCTAAAAATTGTCAGATGAACTACTTTTCAGAAGTGCAGCACTGCTGCTTTGTTCACCGTGCCAGCATTGTTCCTGGACAAGCTGTTTGGTGGTCTGGAGCAGTCTAAAGGTTGAGTCTTGAAAAAAAATTGCCATTGTATTTAAATAGCTCTCTTCATCTGCCTTGTTTGCCAGAAAACGTCCCTTAAATGAAAGTAGCCTGGAATTATTTATATTTTTTTTCAGAAAGATTTATGAAACTCTGATGCTTCACGTACAGTTGCTGAGAGTCCAAAAAGGTTTCAGAATGCTAGTTTTGTTTAGCTCTGTGCTGCGCTTCTTGGCCCTTCCCTGAGTTTGTATCTATGATAATGGAGCTGAGAAAGCAGCCATACTCATTTAGTTACAGCACTAGAACAGGAGAGAAGGAAAAGAAAAATAATGGAGGGAAGTGTAATTTGAAATTTGTGGATGTTCAGTCTGGGTTTTGGTTAACTCATAAACTGTTTGTTTCTTTTATAGGACTTTCTGCACACACCCATGTGGAACTTCCCTATTACTCCAAATTTCTTCTAATAGCTGCTTACCTTGCCTCCTACAATCCTGTTAGGACAGATAAGAGATTCTTTCTTAAGGTAACAAGATTAACTTCTTAGTGCTGTTTACTGGATTCCTGCATACTGAATTTCCTAGTTTAAAACTCTTCAACTATTCATTTTGAGCTCTGTTTCTGTGTGTGGTTCATTTGATTTGATGAGCAGATTTTCTGTAGATCACACACTGTAATTGGTAATGATCACCTAGTGATTATAAATGTCTAATAAACCAAACTTCCTCTTCATGTCAAATTAAGCATAACACTGTTATAGCATGAGCACTGTGCTTTGCTTTTCTAAGTTGATACAGCTTTGTTTTGAAAAGATTTTAGTGGAGTGACTGCAGTGTCCTTAGTTATAAGCCACACTTAAATTTCCAGAGTAAGGTACAAATCACTACTGCCTTGGCCTTTAATGAGGTAAAATGAGGTGCACTGTTAGGTTATTTGTACAGTTCTAAGTTTCTGAAACAGAAACATACAGGCAGTTGCTTTTGCAGAAGATGTGGTTACACATCACAACACGAAGCTTCTGGTGTGTGTTGTGTTGAAATGGTGGTAATGCATGTTTTAGGATGAATGTATTGAAATCGTTACTACCGAATCCTGGGCTAAACATCATTTTCTGTAAGATCCTGCCATGTACAAGTTGAGGGTTTTTTTTCCTCTGGACTAAGTTATGATACAGCAGACAAGTTCTGTGGTGCTGTTGTTGTTGTCTGTCTCCTCCTGACCCAAGATCTTCAAGCTCCTCAAGCCTGCCTTATTGCCTCATTTTGAGTTATTAATTTGACAAAATGTAAATGGGAAGACAGATAGCAGAAAAGCCATTGGGCAATTGGGCTTTCTATGCATTTTACCAGCATTACAGTATGTATTGATATATGCATGTGTATATAAATGCATGGTATTCGTGATGGATAGGTGTAACCAATTAAAGAAAATGAGGGCAGGGCAAATTTGTAAAAATATTATTTTCTTCCCTCTTCAAAAAAAAATCATAGATACACATTTTGAGCAGTCACTGCAGTTTCTAATGATGATGTGCTAGTACTTTTTCAGTTTAAACTCTGGTATGATCTTACTGAAAGCTGTAGGTGTTTCACCCTTCTATTTAGTCCTTTACTTCATGGAGGGTTACTTGTAGTAAGTGTTGATAGGCAACTTTTCTTTATGGGCAAGCCTCGTTCTTTGCACTTGGCTGGAGCATTTTCTTTGTTAGAGATTTATTTGCTGAAGAAGTGTTTCTACACAGAAATGGGAAAGCGTGCAAGAGTCAAGTCTGTAGCACATGTTATCAAAATGTGCCACATCTTCCTTGTGTTCACTGAGCAACCTCTTCAACTTAATTCTTTTCCTTTCTCCTTTTTTAGTATCTCTGAGTGTTTTTCCACTCTTGCACATGAACTGTACTAAACTTTTGTACAATAAACATGAATTTCTAAGGTTTTTGAAGCAGGGACCATGAAACTATTTCTATCAGTGCTATCAGATATTTTTCCCCAGAACTGGTGAAGCAGAAGTCACCATTTTTCCTGCATGTCATGTGATATCGGTTAGTCCTTCATCAGGTCTAAAACTGAACTTCAGAAATAACTGCATCTCAAAGCCCANGTTGTGTGAACAGTGAAAATATCAGGTTTGTAATGAGATTCAGAATAGATCACAGAAAAGTATCTTCTGGAGGGATTTAACTAAGGACTAGTAGAAGCAAAAGGGATGCAAACAAAAGATGGTAATTGAGCTGCTCATCTGCACTACTCTGTAGATGCTGGGCTGTACTACAGCTAAAAATAAAATCACAGTTTGGGGCAGCCTGGAATGCTAACAGCCGGACAGAGCAGGGAAGTGATAATTGGTACCACTGCTATTAGTTATGTGAGAATTCAAGAGCTTTGCAGTAGATAGAAAAATAAGAAGCTGGTTTGGGAGGAAGTCTTTAAAACAAGAACGAATAGCAATATGAAATCTTTAACAGAAAACAGTATTAAAAGCTAATTGAAAATCAGCTCTTAATTTCATGGGTTTTTGTGCTTGCACAGAAATAGGGCACCGTATATACCACATGGAGATCCCAGCATAACCTGTAAAATGTATTAATGCAGTTTGTTGTGATCCATCCCAAGCATGCTGTGTAACCTCAGGCTTGATCACTTTCCTCTCTGAAAGGTCATGGTTATCACTGCAGTCATTTTTCCAAAGGCATGATAAAATGATTACTTTGCTGTCTCTAAGTGTGTGTGATATGTATTAACTGAATTAACTGGTTTTTTGAACCAGACAAACCATGTGAAGTGAACCTAAGCCCTGTCTAATATTTAGCTCTTCAGAAGTCAGTCAAGAAAAGCCACATTTACTGAGATAATGTTGACATGGCTGAGTATTGAGGGGCACAAATACTAAGTACAAGATTTTAAACATTACAGTGAAAAAATAATTCCTTTATTTGAGTTATTTTTTTTCCCTGATTCATTGAGCGTGCTTATAAGGTATACTTCTCGGGGCTGTGGAAAAATGAATTAGGTGATATTTTGAGAAATAGCACATAACTATGTTTAAAAAATATTAGATCTCTCCTCTAATTTTACATCAGTTACACCTCATCATTCATGTCTCTCTTGGGTTTTTGTGTTTCTTTTTTAACCCATTCATTTGTAACACTGTTTACTATATTTCTGCCCTTGTCTTGCCCTCACATTTTCAGTTGAGATCCAAGAGCACTTGATTATTTTGCTTCGATAGCCCTTCCTTTCTTAAGACAGTTTTTAAAAGATGCAGCTTTAAATTATATTAGTTTCTTCAACACCCACCCCTACCCCTTCTTCCTCCCCTCCTCCTTCCTTTTGTCATTTATCTCAAGAACCTTGAACTGCCTTTGTATTGTATTGATTAAATTCCTGGTTGTCATTCTGCCAACTTGTGTACCATCCAAATCCTAAAATAGGGTCAATAAAAGGTGAAAATTCTAGTGAATTTTATATATGGATACATTTTAGAAATTAAGATAGTCGTGATCTGTCTTTTATTTGATGATTGAGGATATGAGGAGGATGAAATCATGAAGTCATATTAAAAACAAATTTTTACTACCTCTTCTCATCAGTTCCTGAGTCAATTTAAAAAAAACAAAAACTTATGCATGTCACCAGAAAATATTAGCATGTTATGTTTTGGCTTTGCACCACTTGGGACAAGGTGAAGCAAGAAGTAAGGCAAGTGTAATTTTAGGGCTTATAGTAAGAATGATTGATAGTAACATCAAAGGCAAATACTGGAAGTGTAGTAAAGAAATAACCTAGCATAACATACAACCATTTATAGTGTATACATTCTTTGTTGACTGTTTTAATTATCTTTGCTCTTGTCTGTTTTTTGCAGCATCATGGGAAAATTAGAAAGACCAACTTCATGAAGAAGCATGAGAAGGTATGTATTTTATCTTTCTAAGCTGAGCTTGGCAGCAAGTATTTTCTTTCTACTGTACTTGTGGGTTTATTTAATTTTGTGTCATTGATTACTGTAGAAACAGCAGAATTGCGGAAATAACAATTTTTGGTGCACTTGTTTTGTATGATACAAATTTCTGTGAGATACAGACATTTTTATTTTATTGAAGCTGTAACATAAAATTGTCTCCTAAAGCCGTATTTTTGTGTACAACAAAGGGTGTTTAATAAAGCTAGTTAAAGGACATCGTAAGGGGAGTAGCCAAGTATCAGCATTTCTCTCAAAAAGTAATTTTATATTCCTTAAAGAATTTTTATAGGAAGAATTCTGTAGTGAGGGAAATTGAAATACAGGGATAAAGAATTACAGATGTAGTGTTACAATTAGACTCATTTGCTTCAGTTGTTGCGACAGTTTGTATCAATCTACCTTTGCTCAGAGAAGCTTGTCTAAAGACTGATTTACAGATCAGATTCACCTAACTCTCGTGGGTGCCTGCATCTAAACCAGTTTATAGCCCGTGCAGAGCCAGTCGATGCAGTCATTGGAGTGTAGGGTGTGATTTGCCTCACACTAAAGTAGGTTCTACCTTCAGGCAGATGAATTGCACCACAAATTGTATTGATTACATTTCTACTGGCTGTAATGGGAACTGAGGAAACTGGTTTGGCTGTCCGTACCTGCTTGGCAGGAAGCTGACATTAGATGAAATAAATCCTTCCTTAAAAGTTTAGTTACAGCAAGGTTAAAAATCTGTTTTGTGATTCTTAACTGTCAGTCCAGAGGCTGTGGGGTTTTTTTAATTAGAACAAATGAATCTTGTGAATGAGGAGAAGAAACTGACTTATCATTCTATTAATTGCCCTGTTGCTGATAAAAGCAGAATTTGTTGGGTTTCTTTGAATGGTTGTCCTGGAACAATGCTTTTCCAGTTTAGTGACAAGTGAGAGATCTTCTTGGTGAATCTATTTTTGCAGGAGTGAACTTTCTCAGGTATCAGTCTGTCAGAAGATCAAACGTGTTGGTGTGTTTCTTATTGGAAATGAGTTTATCTTGTAAATCTGCTTCGGCTTCAGTCTAGGATTTGTTTTGTATCAGAATTTTTAGCTTACAGTTGAACATACTTCATTTGTGTAGCAACGAGAGAAATTTGGAAATCCTTTCTGCATTACAAAAAAAGGGAGAGGAATCATTCAGTCTTCAAGTACATGCTAAAAAGGTTGAAAATTCAGTCAGTTGAGGTTAAGGAGTTTCTTCTTTTTGTGCAGATAATTGAGTTTGGGTTAAGCTTTTACTCTTTCAAGAACACTTGGGCTTCTCATTCCTGTTTGTGACATTTTGGACTGTGAATACATGCATACGTTGCTTGCAGTTGTGGCGTGGTGAAAGGCCAGGTAAACAGAGGGAACATGAAAATGGCACTGCAGATAAAAAGCATGAGCACACATAGTGGCAACTGAGGAAAAGTCTTTTTGAACAATGGATGTATTGCCTAGGTGGAAAGGTGGTGGAGGACGTACAGAGTTGATTTGATGGCTATAAAACATTTTGACGAGGTTTTCTGACTCTGGAAGGTATCTTTGTTTTTGAGAGATGTTGAGTCCCTTGCATTTTTATAAATACTATCCTGTGTAGCATTCTGCCTTATCTGCTCGCAGAAGATCTGTAAAATTCTAATTCTTTGCCATGTTATGTTTGAAGGAATTTCTAAACCATTGTTATTCTTCCAAGAATTTATTCTCTTAGATTTAACTCTTCTGCTTTTTCTAGAGGGAAGCATTTATTTTAGGTAATTTGAAAGTTCTGAACAGTATTCTGTCTAAATAGAGAGCAAGAAATTTCTGAAGTAACTGTATATACTAAACAGAGCTTCAGAGATTACTCCATGCTAACTGCATTTGCTAGCTGGCTGGAGGCCACTAATTTTAATTAGTCTGTCTGTTTGTTTGTTGACAGTGAAGAATATGCTTTACAGAACTGGCACGTGTAGAAGCAGAAGGGCAGGTGATTGTACAGTTCATGACTTACACCACATCTGCATTCTGACCAAGGATGCCGTGTGAAAGTCTTGACTGTGTGTTTTCATGATTCTTCACCGTGCTTGCTTTGTTAGCCAAGAAGTAGCTTTGGGGACATCTCCTGGATTTGAAAAGTTGAAACATGTATTGGAAATACTTTTTTGCTTTGCTGAAGAAATGACTGGTTGTGTTTTACTGATGACTTAATGCCACAGAGGTGCTGGTAGTATATTTGAGGTGTTCTTTCCCTGAAGCATTTTGAAACAAACTTTCCCTTGAAAATCCTCTTTAATCTTGGCTTCTCTTCTAGTAAGAATAAATCAATGTACACTACAAAAAAGGCAACTGGATGTCAAAGTAGAGAGAATTAAATACAAACTTAAAATAAAACAAGTATTTCCCTTGTAAGAACTTCTGAAAGTGTGGGTCATAAATCTCTGTAGTCCTAGCTATGCTGCCCAAGTTGGAATACTGCCCAGTTCTGCCTTATAAACTGTACATCTCCTTTTTGTAGAATTGGTTATTTTGAAAATGCTTAGCATTGAACAATCAGGACTCTGTATTTCTTTGAATTCAAGTGAATGCAATGTTACTACATACAATAATCTGTAATGCCATAAAAGGCCATCCTTGTCAGCTGGGGTGTGAGGTATGTAGGGTGCAGAAGAGCTCTGTAGATGTGAAATTGAGTAAATATGCTGTGTTCTGATAACATAGCTGTCTGTAGCTGGCTGGTAGCTCATTATACAGCAGCTCTTACCAGCCCAGAAGCTGACCTTGGGCTCAGCCATCTGAACTCTTTATTTTGGTCAGCTAAACCTGTGGGAGGCAAGTGCACTCTGAGTCTTATGCTCAGCACTCTTTGTGTTGCCTCTGGAATACTCTGTCCAGTTTTGTCCTCCTTCTTTGGAAGAAATCTTTAAGCTCCCTACCAACACAAGCCATTCTGTGATTCTTTAAATGCCATAAAACAGCCTCTCCTCTTTATTCCTTAGATTGGGCAAGGTCATTAAATAAGACAAGTAAATGTATAAATCTAGTGACAGAAAATTTGGCATAAGATCCTCTGTTACAGCTCAAAAGTGTTCCTATTTATTGTGCAGTCTGAACAGTTGCCATGTTTAAATAGATCTTTTTGTCTGTATCTTTTTCTTGATCAATAAGTGTGTATTCAGTGTTTTCCATAACACGCAAGTAGGCTGTGTGAAAGACTACTGTGAATCACAGTGCCGCCTCAGAGGCCAAAAAGATGAGAATAACATCATGTGGTACTCCAGGAAAGACCTACTGGATTAAAAAGTGTTGGTTCTGTTGCAGACCAGCAATCACCTGCTTGGGCCAAAGCCGTTTCCCCTGGACAGATTGTTAGCAATATTGTATAGTATTGTGGACAACAGAGTTGCTCCAACTGCAAATATATTTTCCCAGGTGAGTGCGTACTTACTTTTTAAATTTGCTTTTCAGTGTCTGGAATTCACAAAGTTTTAAATGTTTTTTTTAAGCCATCATTCTAATTACATGTAATGAGAAAACAACCACAACAGGTAATTTAAATTGTAGGGTCAGAGTAATATTTATCTGTATTGCTAGCTGTGAATAAAGTACTTCATCTGTGTAATGGTCTGAAATCTGCTAATAGCTAACTTTTCCCTGATCCTGGGCTGTGGTCTGTGCTGATCAGTTCTTGGTTTCTCACTGAAGTCTGTAGGCCCGTTTGTGTTTCGGGTTAGGTGAATAAACGTTCACTGTCCAGCGGCCAAAATTAGTCCCCTTGTAACACATGGTACAAAAATGTAGTGGTGAAGAAGAAGCAGAAGGAATAAGGTATTGACAGGTGAACAGTGTTTGCTGTGGTACATGTACCTGCTGTTTTTCATTTGAACAAAATTTAAGTCTTGCAGAGAAGAGCTATCCCGTTTCACTAGATGGCAGCATAACTATAGAACTGAGTGGAATTAAGTAAATCTGGTATTTTCTCTAGAGCTCTGGGTTTGTCAAGTGTATATTGACCAATTCTGTATAAGTAAACATGATTTTCTAGTATCAACCTGATTCTTAGATATCATTTCCACCTTCCAATTCTCAATTTCTTCCTGCTTTCCAGTTATACTTAGCTTTAATTTACTGAAATATTTTCCACCTTTCCTTGTTAGGTATCGAATTTAACCAAGTAACATTTCAATTTTTTGTCTGCATTAATGTAAAGTTCTTGGAACATATGTGTTTGTTTGTAGGATGTTAGCTTTGTATTCTCTTATTTTTTGGCTATCAAAAGCGTTTTGGTATACACTAGATGTGAAGGTATTATATAACAGTATTTTACAATGTATTTTCAAAATTAGTATAGCTGCATATTTAACAGGCATTCCAGGTAAGAGGACAAATGTTATTATTCCAATGTTCAGTTAAGTAGTACTGAAGATGTAATTTGGACACGATATAATTCCACTTTAGACTAAATTACAGAATGAACAAGTTCAAAGAAATGCTTCATTCTAATTTAGAGTTTGCACTAGGTGGCAGTGTTATCAAAGAATAGTTGTAATTCTTTATATTCTGAATATCTGGAGATTAAGCTATAAAAATACTGTATTTAATCTTAACCGAATTAGGGCAAAGAACTTAAAATTAAATATGTTTATACAAAAATTAAATTTTATAAATTATTTAAGAATATTTTTGGTTATAAAGCAATTTTTACATTAAATTTTAATTTAAAATATTGAAATGTCCACTGCAAAGTAATATAACAGAACTTAAAATAGGTTGGAAAAGTAGTTTAAGATAGGCATAATACTTAATTGCTTTTTTTTCTTGAATAGTTTAAAACAATTTGCATTTCATTGATTTTTGTCATTAGTTGTTCTGTAAATGTATTTTTCAAACAAAGTAAATATTTAGGAGCTGGCTTATCCATAGCAGTATTGATACATTTTACTGTTAGATAACACAGTCTTTAATTTTTTTCTTGGTGTGTACAGCATGGAAATCATTATGAAATTGTACAGAAGTTTAAAATGTTTTAACTCAAATATTTAGCTTGTTAACTGATTCACTATTAATTTTTTGTGCTCTTTAATTTGTAAACTCAAAGGCTGTACATGAACCAAATGCATATTAATTCTCCCCATGTACTGTCAGAAAATAGCATGCCTTAGCTTTAAAGTTGATCAACAATCACAGTCGAGATTCAAGAAGGACTAGCAGCTGCTTTAAGATCTGTCACTTGCTGATTTTGTGATATTTCTTACTGCTTCTTGTTTTTCTGTGTAATTTCTATTCACATTAAAATTTTGGTTATTAGCTTTTCAAAATTGAAACTTTTATGCTAATGAGCAGCAAAATTTCATTTTTCCTCTTAATGGTAGGTTTTATTGAAAATGTTTCATTTTTCTAAATAGAATTTCAACTTAAAATTTGAATCTTAATCTTTTGCCATTTAATACTCCTTAAAATGGTCTCATACTTTTTTTCAAACAAAAAGATAGCATGTTTGTTTTACAAGTGTGATCTTTGCAACCAACATAAAACTAACCAACTTCTGCTGTAACTTCTTGCTGTAACTAGGTTACAGGAGAAGGAATTGGGCCAATTCATTTTTGTCCTCAGTAACTAGTACAAGAGAGTAGCACTGGGGGGGAAGAAAAGTCCTTCTTTCTTCTGCATATGAAATTTTTTTCAGTTAACCCCTTAAAAGTTGAAATTTCTCTTGGGTTTGTGCTCTTTTTAATCAAACTTTTCACACATCCAGTGAGGATTTTTTGAGAGAAAATTAATGTAAGGTTTGGGGGTTTAAAGTATAGCTTCTTGATCCCAGTACATATGTGAATTGTCTGTATTCCTCTGAGAAGTTTTCAGTGCTCATTTTTCTCCAGAATATTCACTGTTTTTCTTACTAATTTGTCATGATACTGTTTTTTTAACACATTGTGTATTAGTATAACAGGTCACTGAATTTGTTTAAATTTATTTGCTTATTTTTTAAACCAAGAGGTTGGAGGTTAGAGAACTATTGATTTCTGCAGCCATTTGAGAGGATGAGATCTTAAAATGTTTTTCTTCAGATACAGTTTTGTGTAATATTTTAACAGATTGAAGATGTTATTGCCATCGCCAGTGGGCAGTACATTCTGTGTTGGGACAGAACTTGCAGAGTTGATGGTCTTTTTGGATATTTGGCTGAGCATGTGGCTGAAGCGTTTTAAAAGATAAAACATGGTGAAAATGGTGAAAAGATGCAAATGCACTTTCACACAGTGCTAAAAATAGTGTGACTCTGGGGTGTGCAGTCTGCATCCTACAACTACAGAGAAGTCTTAGAATTTTCTTACTTGGTACAGCAGGAGCAACCAGGAGTATTATTTGTGTGCCCATATGGACCCACTGAATATCGTGCAGAATAGGAAATAGTCATTGTGTCCAAGGGCAATTACAACAGAATGGAGGGATACAAAGAAACTTTATAAAGCCTCCTGAAAGCGCATTCTGCAAAGGTTCCGAGAGTCTATTCAGTTCTGGTTTGTATAAAAGTAGTATTTCCTTTTAGGCTTCCCACAGAAAATAGAAAGACAGAAATCCAACATAATGCTCTTCATAAAATGTGCCTTAGTATAGGACACAAATGAATTTATGCACAAAGCATTGGGCAACAATTATCAGCACCAATTTAATTTAAATGGGGTCATTTTACATTGAAGAGGACAGGGGCTGTTCTTACCACAGTCAGTAAGCAAGTAGATACTGTTGTTATGGTTTACAAGCCAAAATTAACCAATGCTTTTTCCTCTACCAAAATCATCCAGTAATTGCTTCTTCAAGTCAATTCAGTCCTCCTGACCATTTTTCATTTTCTAGACATTTTATCTTGCTTCTGCTTTCTTGTGAAATAGCTTTTCATAAAGAGGATTGATTAGATCTACTCATAGTTTTGAGCTGTGATGTTATCTAAGGTAAAATGGAGCGAAGCCCTTTGTCTTGCATATTTTTGAATTTTTTATTTCTGGTAATACATCTCTGAATATTTGGAAAAACATTTATGCAGAGAGGTGTGATAACTTCTCAGAGTATATAATAGCTGAAAATTACCAAATAGGTAATTAATCAGTAACCTCAGTTCTGTTTGCATTTTGACTCTAATGCATTAAAGTTGCATCATCCCAGGTTTGATTTTCATGTTACTCATTGTATTTGGCAAATTTTTTCAGATAGTTGTATAGTTAGAATTTACTTCTGACTATAGTGCATTTGCAGTCAGAGATTTCTAGGAAGGCTGTTTATGAGCATATGGAGACACATCAGGTATCTTACACATCATAGTCTGTATTTCATTTATTAGACATTTCTTATTTCTTTGATGCTGGATCTAAGAAAAGCATTTGAATATTCTTAAGAGTATCACAAATTCATGAAACTAATTTAGCTATAAATGTGTAAGAATTTGGAATGAAGGTTAACAAACCTCAAATTTTTCAATCTGTCATAAAGATAAATAGCATTGCAAATTGTTGTCCACAGACTAAGAACTTCTTATCTGAAGTTAGGATAAATGCAGATACGAGATTTAGAGTAGTGTGTTATGTGCCAGTATGATACGAGTCTATTAGAAATACACAAACCATTGATGTACATAACATAGTTCCAGCTGGAGGGAGCCAGAGGAATGTAGTTTTCTGTAATTAAGGAAGGAAGAAAGTGCCCTTTCTTGGAGTGTAAAAATTGGAGAGATTTGTTTTCTTTTTTTCTTGCTTTCTTGTCTGCCTTACGTTAATAGAATAAGGAATATCTAATATTCTGTATATAAACAGGAACACTATGAGACAATTTACCTGCGAGATCTCTTTGTCCCTGTTGTGTTGGAAGAATGCTTTATGACTTTTTCAGGTGACAATTTGATGTTTGAAGTGCCCTTTTTTTTGCAAATTGACAGCTATGGTAGAATTTCAATTGCAAAATTAGAACCGTGCCTGGTTTTGTTATCTACTTACTTGATTTATATTATGGCTTATATATGCCATAGCCTTTCTGGACACCAGATATCCACATCCTGATTATAGTTCTAACTCTATTACTGAATTATGTCAGATTCCCTTGATGTAGCAATTTGATAAAGAGGAATTTGATAGTATGATTCTATAGTTCTGTGATTCAATTCTATGAATACTGTCAAGGTAACAGTTTTTTTCAAATGGAAAACACTCTTAATCGCTTCTACAAGCTCAGATTGTGTTAGTGTTTAAAAATATGAAGTTTTTCATTCTGCATTTGACAACTCTTGACAGAATAAGAATTACTTATTTTTGCTAGATCAGCTGTATTGTGTTCCAGCTTTCCTTGCTGTTGTAGGGACTGCTCATAGCAACATTTTACATCTGGGTTTAACACTATTATTTAACCCTTAAAGAACACTCTCCATTTTAAAAGTGAGCAGGTAGGTGAATTTCTACAGAAAAAAGTCTGGTTTAAAATGTGTGTTGTTCTACACTGTTCCCTAAGAGGCCTTACTATGAAGCAGAATGAAGATAAGTGAAGCCATTTTTATTTTACAGTATGTAAGAAATACAGAGGATGTTCTTGTACTGGGTATATGTCAGTAAGTAGATTAATTTTTTAGTTTTTTTAAATAAGCAAAATGGTGAAAAAATGAAAGTTCCTGCTGATTCTGTTAAACCACTTTTCTTTGCTTCCGTATTACTGTGAAATTCCCTAAGTGTTGTGCTTGTCCTTCTTTTGGATAAATGGATAGAGTCAGTGCTAAGATTTTACCTCAAGTAATTGAGAAGTTCATAGCAGACATTAGCTTTATAAGTGTGGGGGGTGACTTTGGAAGAATATATTTCTCTCCTGTTCTCAAATGAACTTAGCATTTAGACCTTCATGACCAAAGTTTATATTGCAGTGAGATTTGTTTTCTGGTTGAATGTTTAAAAAAAAAGCTTTTTATCTCATAGATAATATTGCAAACTGATTCAGGACATAGTTGAAGCATATCATGGATCTGATTTTGGAGAGTGTCTTTGCTTTATACATCCATAGGCGGTACTAAGATTCGGTAGACTTGAATAGTTGTGTACAAAAATGTTGGTATGTTTGAATAATTACTTTATATGTTATTGAAAGGTGGAATTATTAAGTAGTGAATGTTCAGAAGGAAGATGATTGTGAAAGTTATGTTTCTCTTTGAGTTGATTGTGTATGTAGATTTTCTCGAATTTTGTTTCTGGAATATAAGCAAATATATTCTCATGTATTTCCCTATTTTTATCACTTCTTGAGTTTTAAACTTTAATTACAAGAGAGGATGTCATCAGCCTCTGCTTCTGTCCTGTTGATCTAACGTGAAAACGACTGTTTGCATTTCACTGTCCTCTTGCTTCAGAGGAAGGTACATAAAATTGCACAGCTTAATCCATTCTGACCACAGGAGTTGTCATCTCTGGAATGATCCTGCTGTAATTCCATGTGGGGGGAAGCATTTACTCTTACAAAAAAATTGAACTATATGGAAAAAGGTCTTAAAAGCTTATTTTTGAATTTTTTTTTCTTCATGAGAACTATTTAGAATTATGGTATACCTCTCTATCTGGTCAGTCAGAAGATCTTTAGAGCTCCCCCATGACAGGAATGATCAAATATAAACTGTAGACTCTGGGCTTATCTCATTCTCATTACTGGTCTAAATAAACTTCCCCTCCTCTTCCAGTGTGTAGTGAAGATACGTAAGACACATCTTGCCAGCACAGAATATCTGTTAGTCTTCTATAATGTCATACGCCTCACACAGCCTTCATATATAATCTGTAAATCCCTGCATGTTTATTGTCCAAGTGGGTTTGTGGTACAACCTTTTGATCCTGTGACTTCATGGTTGCCCATACCTAAAAGATTATTTTTGTATTGTTAGAACATCTTTTTTAGCAGTTGGCAATTTGTAGCTGTGGGGGGTTTTTCAGACAGTTTTATATTATTACTGTTGTATTTCATCCTAGCTGGTTTTGATCCTGTATCCTTTTATAGGTTTATTATGCATCTGACACACTTTATTTTCCTGGATCTGCCTATTGGTTAGAAAGTGCAGTAGTCTGTTGATCTCATTGTACTGAATTGTATTGATCTCAGTACTCTGTTGATTTTCTGTAGGTTTGGGAAGATGGTGATAAGAGGTAATAAATAACTCCCATTTTCTCATTTTCTGTTATTGGTTACTGGACTAATCTGGCAGAAATTCATGAGCTGAAATGGGAACTTAATGTGATGCACAGCATGGTGACATAGTTAGCACTTTAGCACCGACTATGGCAGCTTGAGAGAGCCTGCTGTTAAGCAAAAAGAAAGGAGAAAACATTACTTTTTTACCAAATAGCTGACTCTATTTTTTTTTCCAACTCTGAGCATAGCTGTGAATAAAAGTAAAAGTATTCTTACTTCAAGTAGTACTTTCTAATTAAAATTGTGAAGAGACTGACATGCATGATTCCTTCTAATTGATGCAGAAAAGATCTTTTAGAAAAACTAGTAGTGTTTTACCTATGTTATGTTGTTTGACCTAATTTGATCTTATTTTCATTTTTGGAGGTATATTGATAATACAGCATTACAATTTCTTAGGAGGCTTTCTTAATCAAATTCTATTCGAGTTCTTTCTTTACACTAATTTAAAGTAGAAAACTTACCTTATTTCTGTGAAGAGCTTATAGTAATAGCTCCCAGCTTGGCTCTTAATCTATGTCTTAAAAACAGTGTATTGAAGAAGACAAATTGTTGTAAATTATTGAAAACCAGTTTTATGGAAGAAATTTTGGTTGTGACAAGGGAAAGACTATTGAGAAGGAAGCGGGAGTGAGGACTTTAGATGAGATGAAGTTTATCAGGAAGATAAAGAGAATTCCTAAATATCTTATCTAGAACAGTTTACTAATTTCTAAACTTCCTTGCTTTTTGATCTTAGTTTTTTATTTGTGTAGTGTGTCCCTAAGAATTTGCTGACCAGGAAGTAGCTATGTTTAAGGCTTTGTAAAATTAATTTATAATAAATTTGTACTTTTCAGCATATAATCAAATAGAAATTGTGGTTGAGGTAGCTATATGTTTGCTATATAGTGATGAAGAGTTTACATACTCTGTGCATCTGTTAATAACTTTCACAAAGTATTCCTATGGCCCTGTGAACATAATGTTATATATTCCCTTGTGCCTTTCACATGTCTTAGACTACACGCTATATAACATAGGGAGTGTGTTGTATCAACCAACAGTTTCTTTAACTTCTGTTCTCTCGGCACATTATTTGTAAACAGTATTTGAAGCTTCAAATCTTAACTTATCTATGAAAATGTGTTAGTATATCAAAGAAGTAAATATGAACACATGAAAGACAAAACAGAGTTTTCCTCCTTCCAAACTCTGTCCTTTCCATCCCTTTCTTTACACACTTACTTAGAAATTGGTTTCATGTACTTACTGGAAGGAACATCGTTTTATACTCCAGGAACAAATTTGCGCTGTTTACATCAAGCAGTTGCAGCTGAAGCTTGTTAGTGATTGCCTCCCCAATTAAAAAAAATTCTTCACTGTGGTACATGAACTCCCATTGTTTGGAGATAAATAATCGGCTCATCCCCTCTTTAGGGAAGAACAAAGAACATAATAGTACATCTGGTTCATGTGTTAAGACAGCAAAGATTAATTAAGCAAGTACTGCACAACCTCTCTTGATAATATATATATCTAAAAACAGCCTGTATATTTTAAGTTTTTTAATCACTTTGCTTTAACCATTTAGTGTATGCAGAAAGTCTATTCCAGAATCACCAGCTATTCATGGAAGTAAGATAGGACACAATACTGAGATAAAGCAAATTAGAGCATTAGGATAGAATTCATTAGTTCTCTCACATATCTCTTGTTTTAAGATGATTTGCGTAAAAAGATATGATTAAAGACTAAAAAGAACCTTTCAAGCCCTCAGGTGACATCATTAACACTCTTTATAAATTTTATCTTTCTTAGAAGTAATTTGGCTGTTTTCTCTTGCCATTTGCCTCTGGTTGGGGCAAAGAGCCATCTCTTCATTGAATGTTTCTGTAGAACCTGGTTAATTGAAATAAAATTTCAAAACTAGAACTAACTCTTTTGGTGAAATAGTTACATTGAGTGCCCCACATCCCTGGTAACTAGAGGTAATGTCTAATTCCAGCTGAGAGGCTACTAAAGGCCGATTTTACCTGCTGTACTTTTCTGCTGTCGTTGTCTTTCAGCCGAAATGGCTTTACTAGCTCCTTGGTGTTCACTTCATTGAGTTGTAAGGACACAGATATCCTGTCAAGATCTTCATTTGACAATCCTTTGATTATTTAATGGCTTTTACTTCCCTGCACGGAAGTAATGAATGCAATTGCAACTTCAGTAGCAAGAAAGATGGTTCAGAATCACTGGTCAAAGAGTTGGCTATAATGTTATATTCTTTTTATTGATGTGTTCCTTGGACTGGTTCTTATATGGTCTCTTGTCCTCTTGTCCCTGCCTAATGTGCTCTTACTTCTCCCTACCTACACTTTGTTCTCCTTAGGTATTTATACCTCACCTGTCACTTCAATACAAGTGATTTTCCTGTATCACATGTGAAATAAATTTGTAGCATTGTATCTGTGCCAGGGACCCCTTCCATTTTTTTATGAGGTTGAAAAGTCCTGAGACTGTGCACATGAGCAACATTAGAGCATAAGGTAGCAAAATGGTACATTAAAGAATATGTTGGATCACTTTGGTGAATGTTTGTACTGTTTCTGCCCTGCCAGCTGCAGTCAATTCTAGCTACTGACTTTGTACTTGACACCCCTCCTCCCCTAAAGACCCTCTGCTGCTGGCTGTGTTCATTTGATAGCAGATAGTGGGGCTTGCCATGGTATCTTGGACAAAAGAAGCAGCTGCATTACAGTTAATTTGAAAGAGAGGATTTCAAAATATGAAGCTTGTTCACAAAAGAATGCCTCTTGGTAGATGAGGAATAGTTAGGAATTTACATAATCTCTCTTCTCCATCTATGGAAATGAAAACTGGAAAATATTTGGGGGGAGCAATGTGGAAAATTGATAGCATGGTGTGAGTAAATCTCATTTATGGAAAGTTTATGTTCTTAGTAGATGTTGCAAATATTGTTCATTTAAAATATGAAGAATGACAAAACAATGTGAAACAAATCCTACAGTAGCTTAGACTTGGAAAAGCTGCTATAATAATGACAATGGTGACAATGATGATTATTATGGCTGAAAATGGTGCTATATATCTGAAGTTGCATAGGTGTTGCAAAAAGTTTCTATCCTTACCCATTGTAGGATTTAATTTCTCACGTTAGGTGGAGGAGGGTGGATGATACAAGAAATAATGTGATAACGTGATATGTGTCTGAACAGTAATAGTACATCTGAGGTAGTCAGTGTGCTTTTCTAGTTAATGCAGAGAAACAGACATGCACCCTGATGCAGACACAAACATCTAAACCCCCTCTGTTAATGAAAAGTTTTAAAATCTGTACTAGCTTTCAATGAACCATGTCCTGATGCACTGACTCCTTCATCCTCTAGAAATGGAATCAAGACGGCCTCAGATGCAAACGTTTGCATTATAGCTGTGTAATGCTACTCTGTCTTGAAGGACTAAGAAGTGTTTTCTCAGTAACACTCCTGAGTTTCCTGTAAAACAAATGGAAAAGCCAACATCAAATATCCCTGCTTGGATGTCATATTCCTTGTCAAAATGTTTGCAGACTGGGGGCAGTGGTTGATTTGTACACCTTCCCACTCATTCCTCCTGCAGATTAAGTTGGGCTGTCGCTCTGCGGTGAGTACTTGGGAAGAGCATGCCCGGGGTTGCGTTGCATGGCTGGCAAGCTGATGTTGGCCTTCCCATCCCTTTTTGCTGGACTGCTTGTGCCTTATTCCTAAGGATGGGATGCTGAAACTCTGTCTCTTTCTGATCGAAAATTACTTTGCAGAATTCTGTGATGATGACCTGTTATTTTACATTCTTGAACTTGCAGTCTGAACTCTACAGCTTTGAACTGTATTTCAATTATAGCAACTATAGAATAGCTCAGTGTCTTGTGGAGAATGTGCTGAAAGTGACGTTTTTCGATGTGAGAATGTCGAATATGTCAAGAAAGGGTATTCTACCTTTGTTTTTTGAAACATGAAATAAAAGAGGTTAGGTATAACCTCTGCAAGTGCAAGTCATAGAAGATTTACCAAAAAAATGAAAGACTGGTAAGTTATTTAAATTCTAGGAACTGTTTTAGAGGTAAAACTTAAAAATATTACTGAGATTTAGTGTGGATTTTTGGGCACAGTTTAACTGAAACTAATATTGAAATATTTGAAGACAGATCTAGTTCAGATGAGCAGATGCTGATCTGTAGGTGTGTTTCACTCACGTGTGATGGTGCAACTTTTAAGTTAATTCAGATGAACATTTCTGTTCTCTACATCGATAACCGTGCTGTTATCGATGTAAAGAAAGGTGTTTAAAAAAAGAAAAGAAACATGAACAAAAACCCAAAACAAACCCAAACCCCAAAATACCAGACAAAAATCTCAGTTTCAAAAATTCTGTACTTTCAAACTCTTTTCAGCTTGTTGTCTTGTTTTCTAATTAGTAGTTATTTATGAATGTGATTAAATTTATGTATGTTGCCATTTCTAACAGGACCAGGTTCTAGTCTCCGTAACAGTTCTCATAGAGAATTGAGAGGTATCTTTCTGTGTGCATGTTTTTACATACTTTTTTTTTCTGCCTGCTCACCTTTCATAAATGTTTCTTGAAACAGAATATACAGAAACTGTGAGAGCTTCATCATCCTATTGTGAACATACTAAAATGTTCCACTATGAGAAATAGAATATACAGGCAGTACATCTATGTCTTCTGAAAAGTTCTGAATTCAGACTCTGGTTAGTAGTGAGTTTAAAAAAAAATAGGGGAGGTGGTAGCTGGGATATTTTTTGAAAGGCATAGCTAGAGAATATGAAGACCCAGGTTGGTGTAGTTTAATAATTGAAGAGTGCTGGATGTGTTGTTGACCATCTGTGACCTACATAAAATGAACTAGTGGGTGTTCCATGTTCTAGATATCTCGAGAAATATGAAAGAGAACGTCAAAAGAGGAAGTAATGAATCATACACATTAAAAACCCCTGGTGTAGTAGATACAGACAGTAAACAGATTGACTTAAGAGATTACCACACAGACATGAGAAGAAAACTGAAGATTGTTGTTATAAAATGATCTTTTCCAGCCTTTTTTATTTATTACTAGCATATGGCCTAGGAAGACTTTTTGCAACAGATATTTTCTAGTGTGGAATGGCCTCTAATGGATGTATGACACTGATGGTGTAGAGAAAAGCTTTTTAATAATTTGTGTGACTGTAGTGCTTGTGAAAGATGCTAGACTGACAGTCTAGAAGACTGGGAGTCTGAAGTAATCTGTTCTGATTCACTGAACAGGTATAGCAGAGGCATCAACAGCACAAAATCTCTGTATTGCTTTTTAATTGTATCTTGAAAAATTTACTTTTTGTTTTGAGCTGGCAGACTCTTAGTTAATAGTGACAGAGAGTTGCTGTTCACCCTAGTACTTAGCTCTTACAAATCAGCTTTTGACATAGAGAAGTTTTCTGTTTAAATTAACAACTTCCGTCATAAAATGTGGTGGGCTTCCAGCAGAAGTAGAGAAGGGGGAAGGATGGCTAACAGGGAACACATGGTGACTGGAGGTATTGCACAGTAGGCTGGTCTGCTGGTCAACATGACCTCGGCCTGCCTTTTTGCTTCCCTCCTAGACAAATTGAGACCTTGCTGGTTTTAACCTTGTGGTAGGCATTTTGTTGGACTAGCCTGTGGAATGCTATTTGGCCAGTTGATTTAACATGTTTTCTGTGCAGTTGTGACCAGAACTAGACCATCTCTTGATGAGTGGGAGAAATGAAAAGGTACAGGTGGAGATTTGGCATGATGGTATCTCCTTAGCAATAAAGAACATTACTTTTATACATGATTAGATTAACACTCAAACCAATATCTTCTTCTCATCTCCCATATCAAAAATAGCACAAATTTTAATTCTGCTCAGGATCTAGAATTCCCTAGAGTGAGCCAGACTCCAGTCCAGTTAGCCATCTCCATCTGGCTCGGATGAAGCTTTTGTAACTTCACATTGTGCTCAGGCACAGGGGATAGTTGTGTGTTGCACAGTGTATTGGAATGATGAGGTAGAAAGGTAGCAAACAGGATAGGGAGTCATCAATGTGACAGGACATAAAAAGTAATGCTTGAGGTCCTCATTTAATTTTCTTGTGAGTGAAAGCATTTATGTAGATACTAAAAAAGGCAAAGAAAAAAGGTTACTTATATGTACTGCAAAAACCAAAGGTATTTCAGACTGATTGCCCAAAGTAGATGGTGCCTAAAACCTGGAAAAAGACCCAAACATAAAAATGAGTAATGTAAACGATTTATTAGACACTTACATGGTATTTTTAATAAGCAGAAATGCTGCTTTCTAGTGCAGGTAATTTCTTTTTTTTCCTGTGATGGTTTGACATGAACAGAGAAGAGATTTGAGTCTGATGTTTTATGAAAACAAACAAAAGAAAAAAAACAAACACAAAAACCTACTCACATCAGTGAAAAGTCAAGATAAAGTGGTAAATTCAAGCTGGCATGCATAAGTGGATATGACCTGAAATAAAGCTGTTCAGAGAAAGGAAAATAATTGCAAAGCAGTAACACTTAAAAGAAGATGTAGGCATGAAGACTGGCAAAAATTAAAGGCTAGAAGGGAATGACTTGTGAAGAAAGATTAAAGGAAATGAACACATGTAATTATTACTTATAGCTATCTGTGTGCTTGGTGATGTTCAGATGAAGAGAGATGATCCCTACACTAATTTGGCTAAATAACTACCAGGGGATGATGAAAATGTCTGAAGGTATTTATAGGCTTCAAGTGCCAAGAAAGGATTCATTTAGAAGAGTTCAAAAAAGGTCTTAGTAGGAGTAATGAAATAAGATGAGGGGAATCTTAGCTTTGAATACTATAAAAAACCCTCTTTTGGAGATGCTAAAGTGTGTGATAGTCTCCCCTGAAGTTTCAGTGCAATGTCCCACTTCTTGAGCTATTGCAAATGACAGTAGACAAAGCATTCAGATATAAACTTGAAAGAAGGAAAAAGAATTTTGCATTGGCGGGAGGAGAGTGAAGATGACTTAATAGATATTTTCCATCTTTAATTTCTATGGTCTCACATGGTATAAATTAACAAAATAAGACTCATGGTGTACTAGTGAAACATAATTTATGTAAATTTGCTTTAGAATAGGCATTAACCTTGATCCTTACTTCAGTTCTGCATTAAGCCTTGCCTTTGATACAGTAATCTTAATTAAAACTGAATATTTCATGATTTAACTCCCTCTGCCTCATAAGCAGAACAATACTCTTATCTGTGTTACCTATAAAAGTGCAATCCATACAGAGTATCTATTGCATCAGATGATAGGTTTGCTTAAGGTCATTTTCATATGAATAAAAGTACTAACAAAGAGCAGTTTAATTTGTTTGAAAATTATTAACTCTCATTTTACAACCAAATGTTAAAAAGCTAGTTAAATAATATTTCTTGCATGTTGAATTAGGAAATGTTGACCGAATAAATACCATATTCCTTGGGGGGGGAAAAAAACCAAAACCAACCTGCATGAATGAGGAAAAAAAGTAAGTATTGGCAGATGTGATGTGTGTCATCATGTAACTGTCAATCACTGTCATCTTCATAATACTTTTAACTGGATTAGGTTAGGTAGAAAGAGAAAAGCTGTTCGTTTTGATGTTAAATCCTAATATGTTCTAAAAGGAACAGGCAGGAATTTGAAATGGGCATAAAAGTTTGCCTGTGCTTTTTAATTTTTGGAGGGATTGTTGTTGTTGATGTTGGGGAGTTTGTTGTTGTTTGTTTGTTTGTTGTATGTTTATTTGTTTTGTCATGATGTTAGAACAAATGTTCTGGAGAAATACTGGATTGCCCTCCTCTCCGGACACATGACCACATGCACATAGGCAAGATACATCCTTAATATAGGGGTGCTTTGTAGTTGCAGTCACTGACACAGTACAGGCATCTTCAGGTTGCTCACTGCTTGTAAATGGAGACATTTGTAATGTGACATTTTCCAGCTTGAAAAGATGTGCAGGTATTGTCATAGTTACTTTGTAATAATCTACAGTAGAAGTTCAAGGAAAGAGGATGTAATATCAAGTGAAAACACTTAATAAATAAAATGTATATATATAAATATATAATTTAGTCTTAAAATGTAGAAGGCAGGCAAACCTTTGAGTATCCATCTGTATCAAAAAAGGCCATCTTTTTCTGAATTCCTTTAATTTTTTGTTAAATATAAGGTGTCAGACTAAATACTTTGGATAAAAAAGCAGCTGTGGATAAATCTTGATATCTGGACTGCTTCTTTACTGAGTAGCTGATTCTAGTGATAATTTCATATGCGTCACTGGAATCTTTGGTTATGTCAGATGTTTAGTGGACCCAGTGTAAGTCATCAATCTTTTTCTTCCAAATATAAGTCTAACCTCTTGGTTAAATAATATTTGCCGGTCACTTTCATCAGCATTTGAGGTATTTTTCCCTCATTGTTCCAGCTTTTTCTTTGTTGGCTCTAAATATCAAGTGGCAGCTGTGGTACATTGTACATCCATAAACATTACATATGTACTGATATCTTTACTTCCCATTCAGAGCACAAGAAACATAGCAGTGTGTATTTGTTGTAAATAATTTTTGTATAAATGAAATGGTACTGTATTTTTGGGCACAGCTGCCTTCTCATCAGTTCGTTACCTTACTGGATTCAACACTTACAGAGAACCCAGGGAACAAATTTGTAAGGTTGAATATGTTTATTTGTTGGAAGAAAAAAATAGAAAGTGAATAGTTGTTAATATCATATTACATTTCTAGTCCTCCCATTAGATCTTTATAGGAGAATGTAACAGCTGATCACACTGAAGGAAATGAAACTCTGGTTTTGTAGGACCATTTCCCTGCTTTTTGCCTGTATCATCTGTGGCATTCTCAAGTGCAGCATTTAATAGCCACAAAGAACACGGGAGTTATGGGTGCTGTGTAGGTCCCTAGCACCAGAGGATGTTGTGTGGCTGGTTCCAGGGAGCCCAAAGGGTTAAATGCAGTTAAGCTTTTCCCCAGCTTTCTGGGAACCTGGCAGTGGCTTTCTTTCAGTTGCTTTGTAATGGGAGGAACAATACCTGAATTCAGCCTTGGGTTGTGTTGAAGAGGGGGAAGGATTCAGGTTATAGTGTCAGAGGCAGCAGTTGCACTCGGGCAGTACCAGCAAGTGCTTCACCCTCTGGCTGAAAAAAGTGGAATGTTAACAAGGCAACTCTCAGATAAGACCATATGTATGTAGGGTTTTGTTGTTATTTAATCCATTTCTCTCTGCTTGTGGTTTTCTTTTTAGCTAAATTAATCATGCTGTTTTGAATAGGCTGCATTCTGCCACTGGGAACTGTAGCTCAGGCTCTGGCTGGTGATGAGCCAGCCTAAAAGCAGGGAAACACAGTTTTTTGTGGCTCGCACTCAGGCAGGAGTTCAAGAGTCTTGTCACTTGGAAGAAAATAAGCATTTAGAAACTAAAAATTGAACCCTGAGCCTAGATAATGAAGATGAAAAATAACCTCTGAAAATTCAGTGAGGTATCATGTTTATTAGTCAACTGAATGGAAATTATGTTTCTGAATTAATGGCTAATAGTTTATTTGTGAAGGAAGTGGTCCTGAATATGTCTTTAGCTACTATTTCATCCATGATTTCTTCAAAGAGGTAGTGTTACTAAAGACCACCGAGATGGTTTGGTCAGAGGAGGCTGCATGGGAATGTCATGATTGTTTCAATTTTTAAGATTTTCTAATCTCTTTTAGAGAAGGATTTGGGTTATATCTCAAAAATCAAGACAAACACAAAAGAAAACAAAAGTCCCACCAAGAAACCAACTTGTCATAAAGGATAAACATGTCAGTGTTTATTTACTGAGTTATACATTTGTCCACATCCAAGCATTGTTTTGTCTGGAGCAGGGAAGTGCAGCAGGAGTCATTGAGGAGAGCTCTGCTAAGGCTGCCTCACCCAAGTGCTCAATATGTTTGAAGGTGATGATCTTTAGGACCTAACCAAGACCCAGGCACGGGGTGTGGAGCATCTGAGGCTGAGAAGTGGGGAAGCAGGAGGAGCAGGAGGCGTGTAGAGGATAAGGAAATGTAATGAGCCACAGGAAGGAGTTGCTGCTCTACTCCAAGGCAATGGGCACAAACTGACACACAGGAGGAACATCAGGAAACACTTTCCTGCTGTGAGGGTGACGTGAGTGCTGGCACAGGTTGGCCAGAATGGTGGTGAAATCTCCATCCTCAGAGATACTCAAAAGCGATCTGGACACGGTTCTGGGCAGCCTGGTCGAGATGGCCCTGCTTGAGCAGGAGGTTGGACTAGATGGCCTCCAGAGGTCCCTGCCACCTCAACCTTTCTGTGATTCTGAGTTGTGAGGGAGATGGAAAAGCTGAGGTTGTTAAGGAACATGAACAGAGGGTGTTGGAGATTTTTACATTGGGAAAGGCTTCATCTTTTACTCTATTAAAGATTAAAGATTTTATCCATATGTTTAATTATGCTAACATTTTGAAAACTTTTGTACACTTAGTACAAAACTACTGAACTTTTGTACACCAAAGCTTACAGCTTTTTAATAAAGCAAGATTCAAGGAAGGCTCTGAGGAGAGCTTCTGGCCAGAGAGGCTGCTAAGTCAGATACTGTCCCAATTGATAATGTGTATTTTTTTGTAATATGCTGTTGTTTTTATGAATTTGTTGTCCAGTTATAAGGCCTTCAGAACACACCATTACAGAAAAAAGTTGCTTTAGCAATGTTTCTGCTTCTAGTGGCTTTAGCTTTTTATGAAGTAGTAACTTTATCATGGAGTTCAGGCAAAAATGTGATTTGAGGATACAGTACTGCAATGGTCATTATTAATTTGAAATACAACAAGCTTTAAATAAAACTTTTCAACTAGCATGTGGGCTAAGCCTTCCAGTGAGCAGTTAGCTAACCAATTCATATACAGGTTGCATATACAGCAGCATGATGGCTTGTATTGGATGAATTTGTCTTAATTGTTTAGTGGCTTGTTAAATACTTTATATGTCCAGCTAATACCCAAATGGTCACTTTTTCTTCTTTAACAAAAACGTCTCCACTGCATCTGTATGATTTATATTTGAACTGGAAAAAAAAGGTTTCCATGCAAAAACTACTGGCAAATGCAAAATCTAAATTATTGTAAAAGGAAACATTATTTGTATCACTTCTGCAGTTGCAAGACACTTGGGATTTAACTGTTCAACTGCTGTATGGGAAACGTACATCTCTAGTGGTGTTTCGTTTAGGAACTGAAATCTTGGTACTGATTGTTGAGTGCTTTAGGGGAAGGGAGAAGGCACCTAAGAGTAGCCTTTTTTATATGGAATTGTAAGTTTTACCAGTTCAGCTACTGAAATTATTTTTTTATTTTCTGTGAGAGCTTCATAGGGAGGTATTAAATATACTCAGTACTCTAAGTGTGTGTGTATTTATGAAGGACATACTATCACAGCCTATGTTCCAGAAAGAATTCTCTACAAAGATAAGTTATCTTTGTATGATTTGGAGAGTTCCAGTTCCATGAAGAAGACAACTTAGTGATTTAAGATTTTGCATAGCCTGTATTGTGTGCATTAATGTGTATACACATAAATTTTTTCTAGTACCTGAAGGTATCTTCTAAGAGATAGTCAAAATTAGCTTCATTCTTTGTTGCTGAAGTTGGTTGAGTGTAGTTTTGTTTCTACTTTTAAACTCTCTAAGTTGTTTAGGACTGTAAATAAACCAAAAAAAAAGTGAGGAAGGTGGTGACAAATAAGATTGTCTTTCTAAACAGCACTTCTAAGTCACTTCTTTAAAGTGATCTTTTAAAAACATGAATTTTATGCATCCCGAATGCATCCTCCAACTGCGAACACTAGATTAAATTCGTTCTTTAACATTTCATATGGGAGAGGCAGATGCACTGCAAATGAAGTAAAAAGATCAAAACTGAAGGTAAAATAAGAATAATTTATCCAACTAATATGTACATGTGATTAGTTTTATCTCATAGGCTGCAGGATAATACTGTTATTTTTTGTAAAATAAGAGTTTTGTGGAAATCCTTGCCTACTTTCCTAAGAATGTGGTTTTCTTGACAGAATCACATAAAATGTTTGTTGATATTTCTAAGTGTCTACATGGTATTTTATTTCTGAGAAAACTGAGTTTTGTATAATACATATTCACTCCTTGAAAAACCTCCCCCACTGCTTCTAAAATGTCAAAGCTGAGCACAGGGATTTAGCCATACAAGTTCTATTGAGATTAATTGGATTTGTATGGCTAAATCCACGCAGTTCTTCTGAAAATATTGCTGTCCCTTGTATATAAAATATAACTATATGTTTACAAATACAGTATCACAGGAAATATTTGGACAGAACAGTAAAATCAGGTTTAATTTATGTTTGGAGATGAATAACTTTTGGTTTTTCTATAAACTAAGGGTTCCTGTTTAAGTATACTGAGTGAATACTAAGCATGTGCTGTGCTTGCCTTAGGGCTTCATTTTTTTTAAATGCGTGAAGCATTTACATAGGAGTCTTCTGTACTTCACTCAGGAGGGGGAAGAGCATTTCTGATTCATTAATCCCTTTTTCTAAGTAACTGGGTCCTTCACATCATGCACTCAAGAGGTGTAAAATGTACAAAGAAGTGGGAGGGACAGGCAAAATGATGCCTGGCTTGCTATAAGGTATAAATTCAAAATCTATTTTTCTTTGCAAGAAGAAAAATAGCGAGGGGAAAAATGGGCAGCACTAAATTTACTGCATGTGCTTGCATGATATGCAGGTTTGGGATAATTATTTTCTCTCTTGTTCAATAAAGTGAGTTGTTACCATGGTAACATTTATATTGCACAATTTCTCTGTTATAAAATAAATGAGAACAGTTTTAGAGTCAGAAAAGTCTTTGTATGGAACCTTTTTCTTTTCTGTATTTTTAAGTGCAGAATTGTGTCTTAAAATTTTCTTGAGATGACAAAGTTTTGATGCACTTTCCAGATCAAATTAATCAGCTTTTAACAACACATAGTGCTTCTGCAGGACAAGATGTGCAAGATCTGGTTGTGAAATTGAATACAGCCATTAGATGGGTGCAGACTGCCTGGCAGCTCAGAGGAGTGGTCTGTGTGTCCTGATCCAATAGCCAGCTCCTGGCAGTGACACCTTGCCTGTGTTACTGTGTCACTTTGGACGAGATGTGTTGAGAACTTCTTAAGAAGCGGGTCTGAGTCTTCAGTGGCAGAGGGGCAGGCACCCAAGGTGACTGTTTAGAACCAGAGCATACCCTACACAATATTTTGGTCTCTGCTGCTTGAGCTTCTCTTACTGAGGAATAGCAGACTGATAGCAACACTTCCTGACCAGTTGGTTCTTTGATAGGTGGTTTTTTTAACATTTATTGACTGCAATGCAGATTCTGCAATGGACATTTTAAAATATCCTTGAGCAATACTTCCGTTTCTGCTTACTGAAGAGGTTCCAGAAGATAACCATGGGAGCTACTTGCCCATTATATAAAGCTTGTGTGAAAGGCTTCTAAGAGGTGGGAAAATGTTTGGATATAACAGTTGACTGGAATGACAAGCAGCTTTTCATCAGACCCTAATAGTGTCTTCGCCAATCATAACTGCTTCTCTTTGTTCAGTTTTGTTTTTCTCCTGTATTTTCTCACTACAGTAGGCATTTTAGTATGAGGTGACTTTTTAATCTGTTGAGATCAAAAGACTTCATTGCTTGCTTGATTCTGTCCTGTTTTTTCACACCTTTCTATTGATATCTTGTATGGATTTTTCAGTTTGGTGATCAGTATAGTACTTCTGGGGGATTAAGCCATTTTAAAGTGATTTAATTTTAATATTCAAAACTTCCAGATTTGTTATTACTAAATATTATTGAAAAGTCTCGACACAATTATTATTCACAAAATAGAGTGCCTATCACAACTATCAACTGCAAAAAGAAATAAGTTCATTAGTCATGGAAACATGAGAAACCATTCCTTGACTACACTGTATTCCACTGAAACTAAAATATAATACCTTGTGGAGGTTCTTTTATGCTTTTTGAATCATAGAATCATTAAGCTTGGAAAAGACCTCCAAGCTCATCAAGTCCAAACTTTGACTGAACACCACCATGGCAACAAAACCATAGCACTAAGCGCCATGTGCAGTGATTTCCTGAACACTTCCAGGGGTGGTGACTCAAACATCTCCCTGGGCAGCCTGTGCCAGTGCCTGGTCACCTTTTCAGTGAAGAAATTCTTCTTGATGTCCAATCTGAACCTCCGCTGGTGCAACGTGAAGCCGTTTCCCCTTATCTTATCCCTGGCTGCCTGGGACAAGAGGCCAGGCCTCCTTTCAGGTAGCTGTAGAGGGCTATAAGATCCCCACTGAGACTCAGGAGCCAGGAAGATGGTTGCACTCTCCTGCATGTCCTACCTACAGGAAATGCTGCACAAACTGCCCCTCCACGTCCTTGTGCTGTGCCAAATCCTGTCTGTCCTGCTTGCCCGTCCTTTTCACTGTGCTCCTGGTCACTCGTGCTCCCTAGAGCTCTTCCAGTCTCCCTCAGGTGCTCTGGCATCACCCTCCCCGTGTCAGCTGCCCTCACAAGAGCTGCCAGGTCCTGCCGGTTTCCCTGACTGGGAAGCCCCTGCTGAGCTCCTTGGAATGTTTTGCCCCAGAAGTTACTGTAGCCACTGCTGCTGTCACCGCATGCCTTCCCAGCTCCACTCTGGAATGACATTGAAATTGCCTTGTGTAGCACATCACTATTTTAGACTCTGCCCCATAAATGATTTGCAATGGTGTAGGAGCTGTATAGTCAATGTTTGCTAACTACACAAATTTTAACACAGTGTATATATAGGAAGATGTTTTTAGGACTCTGTGGAGCAGTTGTGTTTTTGAATGTTTCTGTCCATCTAAATAGAATTGTCCTTGAATGCTATGGAGGCAGGAGAAATACTAACTGACTGCGTACTGGTACTAAGAAATGCTTCCCTTTAGCAGGTATTCGCTTCCCACATATCCTTTGTCTAATCGATTGACCAACCTTGTTGATGGGTGTGGCAGCACACTGGTTCACTAGTTTGTTGGTTGCCTTGGCTGGCTGTAATGTTTTTACCTAACACATGTGCTTGCCAAACAGGACTGTCAGAAACTGTTTTTTTCCAGGTTAGAAGAGCTAAGTGCTACATGGCATAACTAGCAGAATTTCACAGTTGCATTAAAAGGTGACGGAAACTGCATAAAAAACAAGTGTTGTGTTAGAGGAACACAGTTTTTTGATTTACAGTTAATTGCTGACAGATGATGTTTCATGCTGACAGATGATATTTCATGCTCTTTATCTGATAAAACCAAATAACTGAATAGGAGATGGAAAACTGGTAGTTTTGACCGCTTTGTAGGATATCTGTGCAAGGGATATAAGGATATTTATAGATATCTTTTGAAGTTGCATCTAACATAGTTAATGGGTCATTGAACCTAGATTTTTAATATTTTATGACTTTTCCATTCATGGTTGGCTGAAAGCTTTGCTTTCTCTAGAAGTGGATGTTATAAATTTATAGCCTCTATTGTAGCATTTCTAAACTTACACATTTCTTTAATGAAAACAACACTTCTCACTGTAGATTACAACCATCACCTTGTGCTGTTACAGTAGGGCTTGTTTTATTTGTTATCAAGCATCTAGAGGGCTTCCTGAGTGATAGTCTTCATCTTGGTCTTTCCCTTCCCTCTGGTGGGAACCAAATGCTGTAGATTTACTGATTAAGAATATAACATTCTCCATGAGGCTATTTGGTTTCCTGGCAAGCTCAGAGAGGGAAGATTCCAAATCTACCCACTTCCTACCAGTGCAGAGTGACTTTGCAGAGTCCTCTCTTCCCTTGTGGTGACAGCCAACCTGGAACTGAAACTTGCATTCATCCTTGGTGTTCTCCTTAAGGATACCTGTAAACAAAGCTGCAGGAATATGTTAAACTTAAATGCCCTGATTTTGTTAGGGAAGTGTTCCGAACAGAAGTGTAACAGTTTCTCTCAGTTGCTGTTGTGCAAGAACTTTGTAGCTGTTGGTTTATCCAGGATCCTACATGACTTACCAAATCAAATTCTAATTACTGTCTTATATGAAAGCAAATCAGGTGTTTGGGTTTTTTTTCTTTTCCTCTGTTTGATGGCATAAAACCTAGTATGACTCACTGCCATATATTGCTGAGAGCTAGGCAGTTTTGTTATTTCTAATCTCTCAGTGTGCAGCCTTATAATAAATTTCTCCTCCAACGTGTTGATGAGTGCAGTAACATCACAAATCAGCAATCTTTTCTAGCTCCAGTTTGACAATACAAGAAAAGCATGAAATGTCATGTTTCAACAGGTCAGATCCCTATGTATGAACAATTTTATACCTAATTACCGAAGTCCCTGAAGTTAAGAACACTAGGACCCAATATGTTGGGAAATTCTTCTTGCTTACAATTTTATTATGCATTTGCCTAAGCATCCTTTGCTGGTGCTTTCAAGAGACAGCAGATTGGGCCAGGGAGGATCTTTGTTTTGTACCCATATGATATACTTGCACACTAAAGTGATTGATACAAGTTGTTTCTGTTTTTGTTTTTGTTACTCTTTATTCCTATTATAGAACCACTAAAATTTGCAGAGTTTATCTAGTCACAGTGAATGTGGAGTTGATTGCAATGCATCTTGTGAGTAGTTGAGAAGCAGCATGCTACTGTGGAGTGTCTCTAAAGATCTATTTTAACAATCTCAAGATTTAAAATCAATGTATTTTTAAATTGTTATTTTTCAGAGCAGACTCCCATTTGGGCCTGCAGTGTATTTTACCATTTTTCTATTCTTGTGGTTGAATCCCTGAGTTCTGTATTTCAGAAATATTTGGGTCAAATATCCCTGGAGTGGTTATTTTAATTAAAGAATTCTTAATATCTTGTTTCATTATACAATATTTGGATCAATACTCTTTAAACACTTAATTATCATAATCATCCAAAAATATACTGTAGTTAAGACACATTGAGTGTATTTTTTGTCTTGGAGAAAGCAAGGTAGTTCAGACTTAGGAGACAACATCTGATTCTGAGCAATCTCTTTTAATTTCATTATTTCTGCTCTTGCCAAATACAAAATTTTTATCCTCAGGACAGGTTTGAAATCCTAATTGCTTGTATTATTTTTTAATGCAAAACTGTGTTTACAAACAGAACTTCTTCATATAGCAGTAGAAAGCTGGTAACTCTGTGTACACAGTTCTATAATTTACTGAAATAGTATTAAAAATTTAGGGGCCTTCTGTAAATATATCAAGTCCTATCAGTATCACAGGTACGGAGTAGTATTTCTAATGTTACTATTCTTCTGTGCTTAATAGAACTTGACTTGCAATATCTAGAAATGTTGCCATTGTGGGACAGATGTAATAAACGAAGGGGGGAAAAAGGCAAAATTTTCTACATTTGGAGAGTTAAAGTTATATTCTTGGTCAGTTGCACACAGGTTTGCTTCTGGAAAACAGTCTTTGTGTCACTTTCCTTATCTTGTAAAAACGCCTGCTTGGAACCTGAGACCTCTGTTGCAAAAATGAATGGAGGTATGGCAGAAGGATACTTCTGTTGGCTATTGCCTGTGCCTTGAAAAATAGCCAGCTTTTTTCTGGTGTCCACTTTATGAAACTACCTGACTTAAGTAATCAAATTAACTGTAAACATCATTCCCCAAGTGTTCCTGTGACCATCTGTTACCATCTTTGGTTTCTCAGATTTTGGAAGTAAGAGCTGGTAAAAGGAGTACTTTTGAATTAGCTGTCTGTAATTTGTATCTGTAGTCCTTCTACTTAGGAGTTATGTGTTTCCAGGTTGTTAAGGAGTAAATTAGATGTACACATCTCCAGCAGATTGCAAATACATTCAGATCTTGGGTTTGAGTATCAAAATTAACTCCTGTCATCACTTCCAGGGATCTTAACAAAATTCTGAAAATATTTCCAAATAATCCTCAGGTACAGAAAATAATTTGATCCTTTCAGAAAACACCACATTAAGCAAATTCGTAGCATGCCTTTCATGCCTTTATGAAGTACTTTAATTGATCTTCAGAGTGAGGGAACTGACTCAGAAATACTGATTTATCCATGCATCACTCTGTAGAGTTTTTATACTTCTTTTTAAAGTTGATGAGCAGAGCGAGGCAAAGAGTGTTGTGAACTGCCTTTTTTTTTCCCTTCTTCTTAGGCAAATTGATTAATGCTAAAGTAAATGTGCTGAGAGGAAAAAAAAAGGAGCTTTTTCTTAATTTCTATATTGAATAAAAATAATGAAGAGAAAGCAAATTCATTAACACTTTGAAAGATTCCTTTAATAATAGTTCCCAAATGAATAAATTATTGAACTGCTTTTAAAAAGTGATGTTACTGTAACAATGAGTGGGCAAGGCTAATGTGCAAATGCTTTTCAGTTACTGTGAAGCTTTTCAGAAGATGGCGGGGGAAGCTGGATTTTCATCATGTGGGGTTTTTTGTTTTTACAAAGACTGCAAAGTATGGGGAGAATACAGTAATTAATAGTGAGAGAGCCCTTGCAGAGGCCCAAGGGAAGGTTAAAAGGGGAAACAGAGTGGTAGGATGTAGAAGATGTAGATGATATACTGAATCTCTGCTGAATGCATCACGACAGACACATTAAGTCAGACCAAAAGTGGACTTACCCACTGTTTTACTTCTTAGACAGTAAAACTGTCTGACTACTTCTAAGTAGTATCAAATGAGCAGGAAAAATTTAAGACCAGAAAGCAGAGAATGAGCATAGTCTGTATATGTTACAGCTTCTTACTACCTGTGGCTTAAATGCTTGCCACGGTTCTTTGCATTCAGCAGCCCATGGTTTTATTGCTTCCATGAATGTGCTCAGTGGCTTTCTAAACTCCACAAAACTCTCTACCACTGCTCTGAATTTTTAGAGGCAAAGTGGTTACAGATTAACTACAACTTTGGATGAAGAGTAGTTCTTCTGGGTTTCTTGTTTGCTTTTTTAAATTGCCCTTTTGGTTTCCTGGGATCATTCCTGGATCTTGATTCAGTGTCCCCGTTTTAGAAAAACTATAGTAGGTTTTGTTTTGGGTTTTTTTTAATAGCAGTTTTGGGAAGAGAAGATGTGAGGAGTAGAGGTAATGAGAAAGTACAGAGGAGCATTGAAAGGAAGCTGCACTGATGAGTCAAGATTTGCAGCTAGTCAGAGTCACTAAACAAACCCTAGAAGACAGACTGCTAATTGAAAAGAAAGTATTCTAAAATATGAATAGAGCATGGGTAGGAAGTGTCTTCTTGAAGTAGGAAAATACATTTGCTTCTCTTGAGATTGAAGAGAAAAGCCACAAGGGAAGCCAACTGCAGGAGAATAGTCTAGAGCTAAGGCAGCTTCTAGTATGCAGAAAGGTGTTCTGTGGTCTGAAAGATGGGAGAGGAGGGTGGAGTGGTGCAGAAAGAGGAGGGGGAAAGGAAAAGGGCAAAATATGCACATTTATTCCTTGAATAAGTGTACGAAATTGGCAGTTTCTTGTCAAGCATCATTTTGTGTAAATGGGACACAAAAGGTAAGACCAAGTATAATAAGGCAGAGGTGGTAAACAGTGATTGTACAATGGAGAAAATGTGTGAGAATGGTTCTACTGACTTGTAGAGTAAAAACTGGAAGAATTTTCTAGTAAGATTCAATGTTATATGCCTTGGGCTTAGTAAACTTTTCTGTTCTGAAGAGACACAAGAAGAATCTTTTAGGTGGTATGATACAAACTGAATGGGTTTAACAGCAAGAAATTCAAGGTCACGTACTTGAGGGTAAATAAACATTTCTTCTGAATTGTCTTTTAGAGACTAAAGGAAGTTTTGTCTGTCTTAATAAATGACTGAACCACTGATATGGTGAAGCTTTGAAAAAGCAAATGGAGTCACTTGTTTAAATCTGTAAATCACATAGATTTGCCTTGAGTGAAATGAAATCAAGGTCCTGGAGACTCAACACAAGATAATGAAATAATACTTATGTGACAGAAACATAAAAAAACCCAAACTAATATGGGACAAAGAAAGACATCAAATGCAAACATTCATAAAATAAACTGCAAAGCAGGCTGGGTCGCTGTGTTTTTGGCCCATCGCATCCTGCATGGCCCCCTACGTGTATGTCACCCAGGGGAGGGGCACAGGGCACTGTGTGTGGAGCAGCACTGAGGCTGTGGCTGGGTCTGTTGGTGCCTCTGTGAATGTCAAAAATATTTTGACTGTGTTCGTAAAACAGTTTAAAAGTAGAGTTGGATTGCTTTAAGCTGAGATAAAGGTAAAATAACTAGCTGAAGCATGTAGTAATGAATGTTTTAACTGCGGGCTGGAAGGCTCTAAGTAATCTGGAGGGGTGTGCCTCCTGTTGTATTTTTTTCATGCATTAAAAGCCTTGTACAGAACATAATTCAGTATCAAAAACTGATTGTTTTGTACGAGCATTCAGAAAAATGTTGGCTTATTTTTAATAATTTTTATAAAAACAATTTTAAACAATTGCTCTCTTAAGTATTTATTGTTGTGATGTTCTATGGTTATCTTTCTGTATGAGCTTTTCAAACGAGGCTGACATATGAGCATACTCTGGCTATAATTTTCATTGAAATAATTTTGAGCAGGTTTTTTTATGCTCAAATAATTTGTACTAGGGTCATTCAATTTAACTCCAGGAGAGTATTGCCGCAGTCATTTTGACTGAAATGTGTTTTGTTGATGGCATCGGGTGTTCCAAGTGCCTTGTTGCATAGCAGAGGTTTTACATTGTGCCCGAATGTGACTCCTGGCAGTGGTAGGTTTTGAACAAGTGCACTGGCTTTGAGAGCTATGGGATGATGGTGCTGCAAAGCACCATTCATGTGACTGTGAAAGAATATAGTACCCTTGTCTGATGGTGCTGAATATGGAAAGTTCTTAGTTTCTTGATACGTTTGACATTCAGAATCTGTGTGTGACAGTAAGCCAAACTGAAGAGTTAGAATTAATGTTACATCTTGGGCAAGATAATTGAATATTATAAACTGTGGAGAAGAAAAAAACCACACAGATCATCTAATATATTTCTGCCGGTTTGAAATTGTTCCTACTTTCATTAATATTTTCCAGTCCAGTTTAAAATGTACACTTGGTGAGATTTCAATCACATCTCTGAGGAAACGGCTTCCTCCCCACCCCGAATAGTCAGCATCATTTTCTCTGTTTAGTTTTATCCTATGGATTTGAGATACGTCCCACACTTTGCCCAGACTCTTTCCTGTGATAGTTTGTCATTGCTTACCCAAACTAATCATGTGTTTCCCATGTCATGGGTTCTAATTCTGCTCATGTTTTGCACCTCAGTAATATTTTCTGGCTTCTTGTGGTGTCCTCGGGAAGAGCCCAGCCTTTCCCAGCAGACAGCCCTTGTTTCTGGAATCCTTCTCACTTCCATGCAGCCATGTGCTCACAAAGCCAGTCTTTGTGTCTGCCTGGGGAATGATGCAAGGCCCATCTGTTAGTCCAGGCTGATAGGAAAAAAGCTGCCGTGAATGATGGCTCCTGGGTTGCTTATTTTTTCCAGAGGTTTCAATGTCCGTGTTTGACCAATGAATCTCCAGAAGCAATCTGAGTGGTCATTTCCTACTGGCAACAATTGTCTGCTGTGCTTTTATGATTATTCTCACCTTGGATCCAAGATTCCAGCAGCAGGTTTCTCACACAAATATATTTCAAAGCAAGTTCCATCATCACTTATTTTTAAACATACCGGTGAAACCTGTTTCTCTGCATCTTTCAGATCAGTAAGTTTTTTTTTTCAGATTTTCATGTTATTCCTGTAGAAAATTTAATTATTAAATTTTGCTAGTATTAAATCATCACCAATTTAAGTAATTTTACAAATAACTCTAGAATATTTCTTCCATCTGTAATTTCTTTTGTTCAAAAGATTCTCAATAAATACTCTTTCTTCTATCACCCACACAGTTTTTCTGGCTTGTTTCTAGTCTGTTCTTGCCAGATGTTTTTTCTCAAGCTTTTGTGATAATGGAATGGAGCCACTGTACCCATGATATTTTAAAAAAAAAAAAAAAAGTTAAATCTTTCAAAAGCAGTGGTGTATTTTTGGCTAAGAAGTACAATTAGTTTGGCATTGCATTCATATTTTTCCCATCTGTGTTTCAAACTTTTGATGTGTCTTAATTTAAGAACATATTGCCTCCAAAGTTTTACAACACCTGAACTTTTGAAGTAGTAACTGGTTTTCAGTGCTTAAGTTATAGGTGGCACCTGGAACTTAAAGAGTTAACAGGACATGAACATTGGTGAATTTTAAAATTTTGCTACAAATACACTGTCTTAAACTCAGTTCATTCCATTGTATTCTGCTTTACCAGGTGAATGCCCTAGGTAGGCACAGAGAGACTGTATGATTGCAATTTTATGCAAAATAGCTCAGCTTCAGAAGCAGTTAGAGTGCAAGTTAAGTCTGGTGATGATTTAATACCATACATGGCTTTTTCTTCCTCCTTCCTTTGCCCCCACCCCAGTTAGCTGTCAGACATTCAGCAGAAGTGCTCAGGCCTCTTGTGTCAGAAGGGATTTGGACCTTCTGTGTCACTTCTGAACTGTTTGGTAAAGACAGTTATCTTTTATTTATTGGGTCTAGGTTCAGCACGGAATATTAGAGGAACTTAATAATTCCAATCTACCACAGTTCAGTCTTTTCTAACAAAGCAATTTATTGCACAAAATAGGTGTCTTGTCCATTTCCGTGGCTGACTCAGCAGTAGAACTCTCCTTTTATATTGTATAAAGCAAGAAAAAATGGAGAAGCCTTTGCTTGGGGGTGACAGAATTCCCTTGCTGGTTTTGATTCTCCCTGAACCCACGGAAAAAGCTGTGCAAATGAAGCTCCAGCCTGCTGCCTCCTCAGCAGGCAGGCTTTTGGACTTGTCCTTGGGAGATCTCTGCCTTTCTTCCTATACAGGCTAGGCATCTGTAACTACTGCATGTTGAATTCTGCTCCGAACACTAACAAGTTAGCTATTTTAGCTTCTAACATTTGGCTGTCTGTAGGAAAGCTGGTCCCTACTTACTCCCCTTAGATATATGTTCTTTCTCTTTGTCTCTACTCAGCCTCTTTGGAGATAAGACTGTTTCTTGCCTGCATGAATTGAAAATGGCAGTTCTCTCTACAGCTGTCTTTTTAAGTGGTCTTAGGGTCAGGACTTGCTTCCCTGTGATGACATCTATTAAACTAAGTGTTGTGAAAGAAATAAGTAAAAGGTTGCAGTTTCCTAAGTAAGTTTGTTACTCTGATGATCAATAGCTTCATTTATCTTGTAATATTGTATATTGAGTCTTTGGAGTTAATGTCTTAAGAGCATTAATGAAATTAATGTCCAGTCTGATGCTATTTCAGATTTCTTGAGTTGGCCTTTAGTTAAGAGTTTTAGATTGCTGACCTCGTGTTACACACACATTTGGTGCTAGTTGGAAAAGGAAATATACTATTTGTTGAAGTATTGCTGGAGCATTTGTAATGCAGCAGAAAGGTCACTTTCACATCCCACATAAAACTGATATGGGTCCAACTCCAAACTGCACAGACTTTTGCTGTGGTCAAGAGGAACTTTAAGGAACCCTCCTGCTGTTTCTTCATTTGGTGATTTCTGAATGTGAGACCAACTGCAAGTATGTAGTGCAGAAGTGATTTGCCAGTATTGATGCACCAGGGTGCAATTGTTACAGCAGGTTCCATAATGCTTATTCACTGACTGAATATGGACTTTGTTGAGTGAAGAATGGAGAAAAATGTGCTTTCAAACTCATGAGTATTTTAAGAATATAAAAACCTAACAAGTTTGGCGTTTATCCCAATCCAGTGATGTGTGCAAAGTGATTAATGAACTGGAATTTGAGCCATTTGCCATATACTGAGTTCAATTTTCTTAAATTTTGTCAATGCTAAAATTTGATAAATCATATAATTTCTAAATGGAATTTGTCTTTGTGACTATGAGTAGGCCAGCATTCCTTAATCAAACTCCAGAGACTTTGCAGAATTAGGGCATCCAAACTATTGTTGTGTCATGCCATATGGAAGAAAGTTAAGTGCAGGCTGTTAAAAAAATAGCCTCATTCTTGGGTACCATATTTTTTTCTATTCTCCACAGGTAGGCGTCATTTTTTTTCTATTATATTATTCCTACCTCCTACAAGCACTGTCGCAAATTTGAAAACCAAGTGTACTTGCAGCAAAAGAGCAGGGTTATTACTGAGTTAGGATTTTTTTTTTATTGATACTGGTAAGAACTTGCTGATGCTTTTTATAGAAATGCGCTTCCTTGAATATTTGAACTGACACTTTTTTTCCTGATACGTTTATTCTTGAGAAATTCCTTACTGTCCTATTATCATTACTCAGAAGTGGGTCATGGTTGGCTGGTTTTTGAAAACAAGACCTGTGCCCAGATACCAGTTTGTCACAGAATGTAACCTCATTGCCCTGGATTGTCAGTGGCATCTATTGCAAAGGCCAGGGAAAAATGTTCTGCTTTTACCTCTTTTCTTTCCCTGGTATCTGGGAGGAGATAAGGAGACAATGGAATCACTATGGTGTCTCTTCCTGAGTCAGAATGGGCTGGCTGTTTCCAGTGGTGACACCCCACGACTGCACTTCAGTGGTACCGCAGCCAGCTCTGCAGGAACAAAGACAGTGAAAAAGTATGCTGGTACATTGCTATTTTGGTAAAATAATCAATGGCTCTGACGTGACACTGTATGTGTGTTTGTAGGCAAATTTCTCTCAACTCAGGGCCTGCTCTTTTTAAGCATACGATCTTCCAGCCTTTTCTTTCCAACCTTCAAATTCTTTTTTATCTGGAGTAGAGTGATGCATCCATCTGTTCAAAATGTGGTATGATCTGGCACAGGAATATCCAACTTTGAGTGGGAAAGTTCAAAAGGTGATCTTCAGGGATAAAGGAAAGAAAATCCTAGTCCTTTCTGATTATCAGGCAGAGATTTGGAAAATGCTCAGCTCATGCCTATTATTCCTATTCCTCTGATAAAAACTCCAGGATAACTTTTGATAAAAAGGATGAAGTGTTTAGCCTGTGTCTCTCACTGCTAGCGCTGAAAATGTAATGGCAAGATGTATGTACATTCCTGGGTTTTCTAGCTGCAGAACTATGTGGAAGTGAACAATGAGCAAGTAGGAGTGACTTTCCAGAGAAAAACGGGAATTACGCCAAATGTAAAAAAAAAAAGCAATAAATTGGCCACTGCTGTTCATGTTAACAAAAATTACTAACATCGCTGATCTCTCTTGTCCATAGATCACCTCTCTTGTGACACTCCAGCTGTTATCCATGGTTGGCCAGCAGGACCAGCTTGATGGACCCCGATACAAATGTACTGTATCTCTGGACTTCATCAGAGCTATTGCCCGGTGAGCCTGTTAGAGTTCATTTACTGTTGCATGTGCTGACTAGAAAGAGACTTCAAACCAAGTATTTGCTCAGTCTATAGCTCTTTGCAGACCACAATAGAAAACCTGTGGATGTTTCCTAAGAATGACTGAATAAGTCATGTTATTTATGAGAAATGTTGTACCCAAGGTAAGTATAGTCCATTCCTGTTTTGAAAAAGATTTATGTTACAGTGGCAGTATATGTTACAGTAACATACTGTCTTTGTGCTTAATAAAGGTCAAGGGCTTCATGTGAAAATAGTGCTCTAAAATGTCAGTCCATTTCATTACCAAAAAGCACATTATGGTATTTGAATCTGAAATTATATTTAGTTCTTAATGGTGTTGTGCATGATATAAAAACTACATAGCTTGTAAGAATTCTTGCACATAGACTATCTTGTGTGATCTGTAATTGATACAAGCTAATTCAGTAAGTGGATGTAGGTATGTCAGCATCTTTGTTTATCCAGAGCCTTCCATCGTAAAGTCTGAGAACAGTTCCAGATCCATCAGGAGAGATGGCAATAATTTGCAGACAGAAGTACATGCAATACAAAGGCAACAATCAGGCCTATGTCTTGTATTTTATTGAATGCCACCAGCATTACCTCACACCTGTTGCTGCCACCTTATTAGCAAGTCTTGGATAAACAGTCTATAACCAGAAGAGAGTCCAGAAATGACGTGTCAAAAAGGAGAAATGTTCTCAAGGCCAGCTCTTCTCTGTAACGTGGGACTTTAGGGGAACCTGAGGTGTAGACTGTATTCCATAATGTCAGTGCACATGTTGCTGTCCCGAGCTATTAAATGTCCAGTAGCCTTGTCAGTAAGTGCAACAGATACACTAATTTCAATTTTCAGTTGGACAGGCCACGGAATGAAACTTTGTCTGGCTCAGGTCTGTCCAGACCACACTGCCAGGACCTCCACAGCTTTGCTATGTCAGTTTGCTATTCCCAGCAGTAAAGTCACTTGTGAGTGATGCCCTGAAAAAGCTCCTCCTGGAACCAAGTACAGCAGACCATCTGCTCAGCAACATGGATCATTGTGTACACAGTTATACATTGGATGTATCCTTGAATTGGGATACTTGAAATGACAGCCCTTTCCTTGCAACTTTGACATCCTTAGAAGTTTCAATGACTCCATTAAAGTTGCTGGAAGGTGGAGACGGCCAGAAAAGAGGACCAAAACCTGTGCTGTGCAGCTCATGCTTACTGGAGAAAGTAGTTGTCAGAGACACTGTCACTGCAAACCTCAGTGCATGGTATAGTGTTTTGGCTTGCTTTCCTGTAGGGCTGATGTGTGTGTATGTGTATATATATGTATGTATATACACATATAGGTATCCAAACTGACTTTTCCTACACTTTATGAGGAAGAAAGCAGTTCTTTTTTTTCTCCCCCTCCAAGTAGTTTGCAGGTGTTTATTTGCTGCCTAGATAGGGCTATTTAAATGACCTCATGGATTTCAAAGTCGACATGTTCTGCTTTTCTCCTGTTTCTCCCTTTTTTTATCTTGCTTTGTTCCTTTGTTACAATTTTTATTAAAATACATTTTTCAGACCACAGTATTTATTAAATCTTAAAGTAGGATGATCCGTAAAAAGACAAGGTTTCATGAACTCATGATAAATGAGCTTCTCTCTTCTCTGGGTGAGGCTATACGAGCTATAGGATGAAGGCCTGATCTTCTGTGCTTTAAGAAATTTCATTTTCTATCTGTGTCATAGTCTTGGTTGTATTTGTCTCAGAGAAGGAACTACTTTGCAATTTCAGCCAAAATACATGTCAAGTAAGCAGCCCATCTTCTGATTCTTCTTTCTTTGTTACTGCAGTAGTACTAAAATAAGTTTGTTAGTCACCAAAATCTTCGGATACCTCAGCCTTGTTACCATCTCAGCCTTGTTTCTCCAGTGTATTTCCTAATGGAAGGCTGAGGAGTGCAGAGAGTGGGACAGAAAAGGATGCTCTTTTCCTCCCCACCCCCATTCAAGCTGTTCAGATTGTCATTTCATTTTCTGTATTTTTTAAGCAAAAGTGAAGTTTGCATTAAAAAAAAAGCGCCACTTGTTTTTGGAAAAGAGTAAAAAACTTGTGAACTTGTGTCTCTTCCTGGTGGCTTTTAATGTGGTAACTGCTGAAGTGCACAATCTGTATTACCACAGAACCTCATGTGTGGCTCTAATCTGTGGTATTTACTCAGTTATTGTGGAAACATTTCCATTTTTTATACCACATTGTAGTTACACATTTAGCTGAAGGTAAAGTTAGATGTTTCTTTGTTAGAAATAATTTCTGTTTTAAGAATTTCAAACCTAAGTTCAGACATTTAGCTGAAGTAGGGCTCTCTTAGTGTTTATTGAATGTAATGGATCTTTTCAGAGAGTCTGTAATAAACCCAGTTGTTATGACAGGACAATTCTGTTTCATTTAGTTGATAAGGTCAGCATTTGTTAGTATGTATGATTTTGTTTCTGTGGAAAGCCTTCTAATTAAAGCACTTTTTTTGAGTGACAAAATGTGCAAGTCTAACAGGGGCAGTTAGTGTCTTTAAATTTGTCACTGGATTATTAAATAGACTCCAACACAGTATTTTCTGTTATATATGTCGGAGATTTCTAAACTTTTTCTCTGTCCAATATGATGTTTTATAAAAACTTTTTGAAAAGTGGGTTACAAGCTGATGCATGAACAGAGAATATTAAATTATTGTAGTCCAACAAATAAGAATTCAGCTAGCTAATCTCAGTATTGTTAGCAGTTATTTTTGCATCACTGAATACTTTAAAAAAAACCCTTTTAATTTTATACTTGTCATTATATGCAGTAATTTGCATTATTTATTCGAACAGTAAACCCTGAAGTCTGAGTGTTAGATTGTATAGAAGAATGAGTTTAGAGACAAAAAAATAATTATATGTTTTGTTCTACTGCTGTTTCATTTTGCCTGCCATTAAAGTACAAAAGTGTACATTAAAATCGTCTATCCCATTGAGTGGCATTCTTGGATTTTTCAAATTTAGCTGTGAACATAGGTCAACTACTGTCAAGACTGAAAGAATGCAGACTGCAAATGAGTACAGATGAAGGAGTTACATAGTACATGCTAAAACAGGTGGTTTGGGAGATGAACAAAACATTCAATAGCATAAAAGGTTGTTGCTTTGCATCACCAACTACATCATCAAGTTTACCATATGAAAATCTTATTAATATTGATATATTTTTACTGTTTAATTATTGGAGTAAGAGTCTTCCTTTCTTTACTAGGAAGTTGCTGCATTTCTTTTCTAGAATTTTACAAAGTTTAAATAATCAGAAGAGAAGTATTGCAAATAAAAGAGAGAAATTAAAAATTCATTAATCCTTGCTTGCATTTCTCTTGGAGAATTGCTTGATTTTGATTGTACAGAATGTCCCACATGTGCTGTCTCCAAACAGGTTAAAGTCTTAGCACTGTTAAGAAGATTGCTCTAATATACTGTGTTTTTGTTTATAGGACCGTGAACTTCGACATAATAAAGTACATGTACGATTTCTTGTGAAAACAAGCTTCACAGCCATATGGACACTGTGACAATGACTAAGGCAAGCTGTGTTCATCTCTCTACTTAGCTGCCCAGAAAGAAGAGTATTTTGGCTCTTTTGGATTTGTCCAAACAGGTGCTTGCCCAGCATGGAACCTGATGAAAATACTCTGATTGGTCTGGGTGGATCTGAGCAGAGGACTATTTACCAGGGACCCTGGAGTATTTGGAAGCAATGTGTTAATTATAAACAGCAGGGTTTGAGCACAATCTGTTCTACTCTTAATGATGTTATCTTAACACTGAAATTGCCTGAAACCCATTTACTTAGGACTGCATTTTGCTCTATGAACTCTCCCCAGTGCTTTGAACATGGCAGCAGCCGTTGTTTGTATGCCCAGTCTTTTCACTTCCTCTCCACAGGAATCTTTGCAATTGCCTGCCAAAGCAGCTTTTCCTGAGGCCACCATTTTAGGAGAGTGGGGTAGCAAAGTATAATAAACATAAGAACATATTTAAAAATCAAGCTGGTACAAATTCTTCTTTCTCTTCAGTAGTATGTAGGCAGGCTGTTACCCTGTTATATGGAGATCACGATGATAGGAGACTCCCAATTAGTCACCATACTGTCTTTTTCAGACCATTCATAAATGTTGACTATGAATCTATTTTTACGAAGCTCTATTTTTTTTTAAAAAATTGATTCTCAAAGTTCTATCCCTTTGTCAAACTTGAAATGTTTTATTTTTGCTTCAACATTTTATAGTCCTTTTATGCTCATCCAGTTACATGAAGTGCTAATTATAGTACTGTGTGGAATGAATGTACTTTTAAGATACACACCGTGTAATGGCTTTTGTAACAGCCTCTGTCCTGTAGAGGAGGATGGTGCAGCTGCCTTTTCATCAGAAAGGGAGAAATTCAACAGGTGACAGAGTCTTTCTGCAGCAGTTCCCCAAAAGAGGTGGAATAGTGAATAACCAATGCGGTACTGTAACATAAAACTTTATCCTTGGAAATACCTGATGGAATACACTACAATTGCAGCTTACCAGTAGAAGATTCCCAGCTTTTGGAGCTTTAAAATCCCCTAGTCCAGTTGGAGGTTATTGTCTTCATGCATCTGAAGATTTCTGTAACCCTCGTGAAAACTCCAGGTCCCACAGCCTGTTACTCAGATGTTTTACTCTTGAGTGCTCACCTTTGACTGTTTGACAGTAAAAGACCATGCCAGGTCCTAAGTTGAACATTATGGTTTTTTCCAAGGAAAAATCATTAGTCTTCCCCCCTTGCTCTTTTATTAGAAATGGTCAAATACCCTGAACATGTGTAGTCTTTACTCTTTTCTGTTTCTCTTTCTTTTTTCTTTATTTGTTTTTACACTTTCTTTTTTTGTTGTTTTGGTTTTTTTTCCCCAACTGTGGATGTGTAGCCATACTTCTGGATTCAGACCCAAGTGACAAAAGCATCCTTCTGGCCAAGCTCTGGCTTCCTCCCTCAGGGGAGTATGAAAGGGCAGCGATGAATCATCTCCGGGATCTGTTTCCCTTCCTACCGCTGAGCTGGATCAAGCCCTGCACCTGTCCATGAGGTGGCAACATTTGTCACACTTACTGAAGTGCTTGGATGTAAATACATAGCCTGTTTCAAAAATGTTTACTGCCTACTTTTGTTTTTACTTACAAAAATGTCCGTAATGTGAACTTTGGACACTAAACTTTACAGTGCCTTTCTATCCTGGAGCTAGTGCTGGGCTGAGCTCGGCTCTTGTGGATCTCCTGTGTGAATGCCTAGGGCTGCAGTCTGTAGTGGAAATAAGTTTTGAGGTATTCATATGTGAACTAGTCTATGTAAAACAATAGCAGTAGATCATAGGGATTTGTAATTTTTGATCTAGATTAAAATTTGATATATGAAATGTGATGGGACTGATAATGATTTATTAAGTGCTACAATACTTGAGTCACAAAACTTCATTTTCAGCAACCCAAATCATTCCCACCAAATAGACCAGACCTCAAAGCTCTTCAGCTCCAAATTTGGAGCACAAATTAGACATAAAATAAGGGTCCTAGAAATTAAGCAGTGAGAAAACTTGGTGCTGCTGATATTTTTTCTGTCTGATTTCTTCTATACTAGCCTTATGAGTATTGGTGATTATTTCCAGTGTAAATCCAAAGAATAAGGATACTACGTTTGTGGAATGTAGTTAATTTGACGGAAATGAGGTTAACTAGAGAAGGAGCAGTAACTGAGGACCCATTAGACAGAACCACTCTCCTTACTTTGAAGACACTTTTTTGACCTTTGTGAAAGACTCCTATCAGTGAAATTAAATTTAAAGCTGAATCAGCAGAGTATGAGAATGAACAAGGTGACTGAAGTGCAGATGATTGATGTAGGCTATAACTATGCTGATGATGAATAGTAGGATTTATTCTGACAAACTAGAAATATTTCTATATAGCCATGTCAATGAGTTTATAAACTACTGCTGAGTTTCTTACTAGATACCTTAGCAATATTCTGTTCTGAGACTCCATTTTCATGGATGAGGTGGTGGCCTCCTTTAGACTCCCCTGGGCCAGGATTTCACCTCTTCTACAGGTGGTTTTAAAACTGTGCAAACAAGGTAGAGCAAGACAGTTTGACCAGAAATCCTTCAGAACCTTGGTGCTGCAGTATGTATTTTAAAAATACCCATTTTTTTTTCATAATTCCTGAGTCACAAAGCATTATAATACTGTAAAATTACAGACTTAGAGTGCTTGTCTCCAGTGGCTGATCCGAACATTAACAGGAGCTGGGGCTTGTTCTTGCAAGGAGAAAGTAATGGAAAAAGAAATGCAGCTATCATCAGTTGTGAAGAGATTAGTGCCCTTGAATAGCTCTGACTTCATCAACAGCTGCATTTTCATGCACATAACATGGAGATTTTCTTTTTTAAAAAGGCTTGCAAGACTGCATCCACATGTAATATAGTAGTTGATTCACTCTTTTTGGACAGTGATTTGTCTTACTCTGGTTCTCACAGAACCTGCTGCTTCTATTGTGACAATTCCTGTAGCTGTTGAGTGTCTTTTGGGGTGAGTTAAAGAAATACATTGTTTATTTCAGTACCTTCTGAGTTTTGATGCTTCTATACACCATGTAAAAATACATTCATTCTTGCCATTGGTGAAATGTTTCCATATTTCACCAACGTATCACCAAGTACCATTTTGACAAGACCATTCAGGCACTGTTTTCCTCTCATACCTGGAACAGCCAGCCATACCAGGAGAATAGTGTGGAGGACAGGATTTCCAGCAGGAGTGTAGGAGATACTACATGTCTGTGACCTGTGAGCAAAATATACCCAGTTAAGTATCTCAGGAGTAGATATTCCCTCTGCACTTGTACTGATAGAGATGACAGGGAAGAGTGAGAAATGGCAGGTTCTTGAGGGCTGCCTGGAGGTCAGCATACTGTGTGTTCTGGTCAGCCCAGATGGCTGAGGAACAGAAGATGTACTGCATCCGGAGGTAAATCCTACCAGAGGTGAAGTAACTTCTCCTGTTTTCTCAATTACAGAATGGCATAACTTAAAATAAGAGCCTTATCATTGCTGGTAAATACGCATTGGGATAAAGATACAGCTTGATTAGCAAGTCTAATCATAGACAATACAAAATTTTTATGTGTTTGTAGATACTGGAATGGCTCCACTAGAAAATTGAATGGGAGATTAATAGCAAAAGCTGTGGTTTTTATCTCAGCTTCCCTGTGACATCTTTTTCTATGAACAGCCTGATTCAAATAAACTGTACAATACTCAGAGAAGGGTAACTTCTTGATTCTTTATTTTTGTGCATGTTTATTTAAACTATTTAGAGAATAAATCTGAAAACAACACAGAAATTGTTTGTGTATGCCAGCAGAAGTGCAATCCTTATTATGACCGTATTCATGTTTTTCTGAAAACTTGTCTTTAAAAAGCCACAGCTCAATGGCAGTGTCTATGCAAAACAAAAAATTGAAAAATATCATACTGCTTGTTATTGGACATCAGCAATATATCAGCCATGTATTTGGATAACCCAAGTATCCACCCAGGTGTCTGATATCAAGAAGCTCAGAAGTATGGTGTTAAAGTAAGACCAACACTGTCAAGCAGCCCACGGAGGGAGGTGTTTCCATGCTGCTGAACAAGTTAATGTCTGATTGTAAGATGGGAGTCTTAGAGGGAGGGCATGATGTCCGAAGTACCACAGGTAGACTTAATGTTTGAAGTGTTCTAGTGTGTTGTACTTAGTACTTAGAGCACCTCCTCCTCTGCCAATGACCAAGACTCCATTTTTCTAAAGCAGCAGAAGTATCCTTAATCTATCTTTCATTTGGTTCAAACTACATTTGGTAATAAATAATTTCCACTGCTTTGTTGCAGTTGCCAAAAAGGATTTGCTATACTGCTCTTCCAAGGGAGTTAGCACCACCAGGCAGCAAAGTACTGAAAGAAAATACATGTTCACTGCCTACCGTTTGGGTAGGCAGCTGGGCAGCTCCAGCAGGGAAGCAGGCTGGGCTTTCCTTTCACATGAAGTTGTGGATGAACTTGCCCTTTTGACACATTTGATGTTTTGAAGTATCCAGAGCTCTACCAGACTTCTGTATTCCTCTCTGTTTCTTCCTGTACCCTCCCACTGCAATTGTGTGTTATTTTTTGAAATGGTTCTTGCAGAGATCTGCACCAGAAGCATAGCCAGCTCCTGGGCTTGACATCCCCCAGGGGATCTGCCACAAGTGAGCAGAGCAGGAAGGCTGTTGTGGGCTGTCTGTCCCCCCATGATGCAGGTGTGCATTGTTCAACTAACCTGTTGCAGCATACTGCCCTCTGTCCTGCCAGGATTTGTTTGGCTATCCGGAGAGAGGTCTGATGTGTACTTGAGGGCAGGTGTTCAGCTTCAGCAAGGTCCTTTTCCAAAACCTGGTGCAGTATGTTGAACCATGAATGCTGTATTGTCATCTTGTACTTGGCATTCGTATTTCATATTTGTTCAATTTTGATGAAATGCTGATGAAAAGCCCATGTCAGTGTCAGGCTGATGTAGTAAATGTGATTTTTCTTAAGCAGCACAGCAAAGGTGCAGCTCTGCCTAAATTCATTTAGCACATATGTTCCATTTTCCTGGCACATACAGATTTTCTACAGAACAGGATTTTTAATATGCAAATAGTTTCTTTTCTGCATTTGATTCTTGTTCAGGGAAATACGTGCTGCACATTATTTCATGTACTTTGTTCAGATAGTTGAGTCCAGAGGAATAAAACAGGGCTGGGAGGGCTGGGAAATACAACTTTGCTAGTAGGCTTTACTGCAGCCTATGCATTGGTAGTTCAGCAGCTGAGCACTTCCTGTGTCTTCAAGTAGGTAATGAGGGTTTTCACAGTGGCACCTCCTAAATCCTGAATCAGAGAACAGTTGTGAAGAGAGGCTAGCCAAGAGTAACATAAATAACCTCTCATTAAGACAACCCTGCCAGATGAGCGAGCATGTTTCTACAAAATCCAGCAAAAGAAGAACGTACCTGAGAGACAGTGATGGAGAACAAAGTTGTTTACCACTCTGATGGCAAAAGCCTTGATTATATTCTTGCTGTTTGCATCGATTCCCTTTAGTTAAAGAGTTTTTACAGTATTTATGATGGTGCTGTTTCTCCCTCTACCTCATTTCCATCAGTACAATCCCAGCTGCTGTTTTTTGCACCTGTGCCAGCAGTTTGTGTGGGGAAGTGAGTGCCCTGCTCTGTGATGCTGCCCTGGATGCTAGCCCTGGTGTTGCCATCCCAGGGCAACTTAACATCTCAGCCTTGGGGTGGCAACAGCAGAGAGTGGTTGTTTCATCTTGCAGAGTGTAGGAACTTCAGCAACAACCCTGAAAAAGAAAGACGTGATGTGAATAAGCAAAAACATCTACAAGGGAGGCAAATTATGTTATTCGTGTGCAATTACAGCAGTTCCTGAATTCCAGCTGCATGGCTGAATGAATACCCATCCCATTTCCTTACATTTACATTTTCTATGCTGTTTTTGATTATTTCTTAAGGATGCAAATCATTAGAAACAACAAATAGCTGGGAGTCCTGCTCGAACTTCTGGGAACAGTGTCATGTTGAGATTTGGGAATTTCAGAGAAAATGAGAAGAACAACCAAAGACAAGTACACGATTTCTCCAGTGCTATAAACAAACCTGTAGCTCCTGCCTCCCGGGGAGGGGAGCTTCCTCTCTGTCAGCACGGGCTCTTTCACTTGACTGAGCCTGGGGTTGGGGCATGTGCAGGAACCTTAAATAGCTGCTTCAGTGCTGCTCTTCACTTCAAGCAAAGATCAAACATGTCTGGAACTATTGGTAAAGAGATGTGTTTATGTATCCTGAGTGCGTTGCTTTTTAATGGCTTAGAATCCTTTACAAAAATCTTACCTAATGTCAAGAGTGCAGGAGGGATTTTTTTGGTTGACTATAGGAAAGCAAATAGGATAGTTGTGCAAATAGTCACAGTTACTTTCTGAAAAGTAATTTGTCCTCAGCAATACCTCTGTTGTTCACCATCCACAGTTTCTTGTTTTAAGTCAGACTTCTGAAGAGACTGAAGCTTATCCCTCTGATTCATCTGGAATGTATTTGCAGAAATAAGTAATCTCATTCCTAAAATAAAAAGTGGGGAAGCAGGGGATTAGACTGAAAATTCAAACTGCTCTGTATTGGGTAGCCTTCACACTACGGAGTCAGAAATCCTGATTGCTACATAAATAAGTGTCTGGTTTATATTTTCCTCAGATGGTACAACTTCATGAATTTTTGGTATGGAAGGCAATTAAATGTGTGACCATGGGCAGCTGTTTTCCATCAGTGGCTAAAGAATAGCTCATCCATCAGAAAAGACAGCACTGTCTTTGCATGTTCACAGCCAAAGAGATGTGGAGATAGTGGAGGAAGTCAGGTGATGCTGCTGTTTTGTTCTCAATTTCCCTTCCTGGGAAAGCGAGGATGGTGAAAGAGCACAGTAAGATCATGAATATCAAATGACACTCTCAGTAAGACATGGATCACCACAGATTTCTGATGGTCTAAGGTCTGCGACTACAGGCTGCCTTTAGAGCTGTTGGATTCTCTTTGGGGATGTCATCTTTGATGCTCCTCGAAATACTGAACCAGTCAGAGGAGAGAGAGAGGGGACACCTTTTCCTGCCTTTGTGCCAAGATGTTGCTGTTGCACCTTTCAGCTGAGAAGGATGATAAGTTTGGAGCAGAAGACATGGGCACACGTTTGGGTACAGAGATCTAGAATGGTTACATGGATCACTGTGTGGATCACATCTACTCCTCATCCAGCTTGTTTAAATCACAGAAGAGAAGCAGTCTCAACAGGGATCGGGATAATCCTTTTTACTGTTTGTGTCAAACAGTCCTCACGCATTAAAAACTAGAATTTCTATTTGCATGAAACGAGTAAGTCAGCGTAGGCTGCTTACCCAGTTCCAACTCCAGCTGCTGAGAAAGTCATTGTTTTATTTTTAGCAGGTTAAGAAACATCATTTTTATGCTAACCTTTTTTTCTTTTGAATTCTTTTCTACAGATGCCTTCCAGAAATCTTTGGATGTTCGATATGTTACTATAGATATATAGTAAAATTTTGACAGCTTTCTTATTGCTCAAAACCTGTGGTTCCCTGCAGAGACCTTTTCTTCACTGTAGCCTTATTGCCAAGTTGTCAGAGCATTAATTAAACTAGAAGAATAAGGCATTGCATGTCATTTCCTATACTGGATGCCTTCATGTCAGGGACATATCTCCATGGTAAGAACCTGTATATAAACAAAAAACAAGCCTGGCAACAGTACAAAAGCTCATGCAGACTTTTAAGTGAGAAACATAGCAAAAGAAAATACAGAATTTAAAGCAAAGTATTTCTAGGGAAAATGAAGAGCGCTGAATGCTGCAGTCATTAAGGACAAATGTGATGATTTTGTCTGGCTACTTGGAGTATTTCAATGCTACTTTCAATCTCCATATATTGGGTAATTATTGGTTCAAATCTAGAAAGGTGTCATTTATTATAGATAGACTTAACATTCCTTAGTGAGATTATGGATTCTCTGTACAAGCACATAAAATTATGTATAGTGAAACTTTATTCCGTATAAACTGCTAATAATTTGCATACTTTTCATTTTGCTGCAGGGATCAAAATGTCTTCATATACTATACATCACCTCTCAATTTGATGTGCATTCACTCTGCTGTTTAGAAGCCAAAAAATACAGCATACATGTTGATGTTCTTCCTGCAATAAAATGAATAGATGCTCAAACTATAACTGCAGTCCACCATTTGCTAACCCTGCATGCAGAGCCATGGCACTACAGAAAAGGAATATTTTTCTTTTTTTTCTCACATTTTCAGGGCTGTGGGTTTTTGTGACTCTTCACAAAATAAATTTGATCATTTGCTGCCAAACTGAAAGAAAAAAAAAATATTTTCTAGAGCTGCAAGAAAAAAATTGTGCTTTAGTGATTAGAAGATGAAGGGGATAAAACTGAGAGCATAAAACTGCCGTGGGTACAAAGGGGTCTTCCCTTTCTTCTTGCCGTGTATGGAGTAGTCCCTGAGGGATTACATACAAAGACTCTCCACGACAGGGAACACTGCAACTGTTTGTACCTGGCTGTGCCACTGAGGCTTGGGGCAAGCAGAGGGACATCCATCACTTACGGACTTGGTCATGGGCCTGGCCAAGAGCACAGGAGTGAAAACTTCTGTGCCACTGGAAAACGACCTGGAGAGCACTGGTTGTGCCTTCCTTCTCAGCCAAACACAAGAGCACTGGCAGTCTCTCAACATGTTATTTGAAACATTTTCAAACTTGAAAAGTCCTTGCTGTTGTGAGGATGCTCGATTAGCTCCATGCATGTGTTTCTGGGCTGGAGCTGTGTGGCTGCGCTCCATAGCAGCCTTCACTCCTCCAGGAGCTCCGTGTCCAAGGTGGGCAGTGTGGACAGAGGTTTTGGTGTCTCTGGGGTGACTATTGTTGTAGACGGGTAGATGGAGTGGCTGTAGCAGCACATGTAGTACGTTCCCCTTCTCTTGGTGTCTTCATAGAATCACAGACTGAGTTGGAAGGGACCCATCAGGATCATTGGGTCCAACTCCCGGCCCTGCACAGGACACCCCAAGAGTCACACCATGTACCTGAGAGCATTTTCCAAACACTTCTTGAACTCTGTCAAGTTTGGTGCTGTGACCACTTCCCTAGGGAGCCTCTTCCAGTGCCTGACCACCCTCTCTGGTGAAAAACTTTTTCCTATTAGCCAGCCTAAACCTCCCCTGACACAAGTTCAGGCCATTCCCTTGGGTTCTGTCACTGGTCACAAGAGTGAAGAGATTGGTGTCTGCCCCTCCTCTTCCCCTCATGAGGAAGCTGTAACTGCAGTGAGGTCTCCCCTCAGTCTCCTCCGGGCTGAACAGACCAAGTGACCTCAGCCGCTCCTCATATGGCTTCCCCTTCTTGCCTGAGTGTCACTGGTATTTCGGGTGCATGTGCAGCAGCACAGCATGGGTGCCAGTCTTGGAGTTACACTTCAGCAGAGCAGTTTCACACTTGTGCTACTTCGATCCTGCACAAACCCTTCCCAATAAATCCTGTAAGATGCCTGCCTGGCTGTTTGCTGGGGAGTCAGTGTCCAGGTGTTTTACATCTCAGGCAGCCTATAAAGCTGTACCCCTGAGTCCAACAGTGACTCAGGCATGTCCTGAGGATTTGGGGCCAGCCCTGCAGGGGTGGGTGAGAGGTCTCCTCCTTCAGCGTAAAGTGTCGCCCCTTTGGACAGTCTGGGGCAGTCAGGAGCTCAATTTAGTGCTGGGCACTCCAGGCACACCCAGGGGAATTTAAAGTTCTATGGTGCTGGGCCTCCTCTTACGTGTCAGAGTGATGCCATGAGCCTCCTGCTTAGAAGAGGCAGATTTTCAGCACAGCTGACATGGGGCGAGTTTCTCCCTGCCTGGCCTCGGTGCTGTGTCTGCCAGCAGGATGCACAGGGGTTTGTGTTCCACTGCACAGAGCTCACGTCCACCTGAGGTAAGGGACAGCACTGAGGTACCTCTCATGACTACTGTGAGGCTCGATGTCCTCCCTAGCTCCTTCCCTGCCATCCCCTCTGCTAAAGCATCCCCACCACTACTCAAGCACTTGGATTCCTCCTCTTCAAAAAACAGTCTTTAAAAATTATTCTTTAAAATTTTCTGGTAAATAGAGTTAATTCCCTGAGAGAGGAACACTTTAGATTGCTTATCTGTGAGTATCTTTTATTCATGAGCAGCATATGCCATACATTCACCCCCTCACTCAAGTCTCAAGCATTATTGCAGGCAGAAGAAAGCACGTCTTTAGCATTGTAGGCTTTTGAACAATCTGAAAATGTGTAATGAAGTGGCAACATGTCTCAGAGGCAATAACCTGCTGAAACATTACAAGCCTTTATAGTCAGTGGGCATTTTAAAGCCCTAACTTGTAGCCAACAGAACTTTGTTATTAAATTATTAGTTTTATGTACACAGAACTTTTCTCCTTCTCCCTATGTGTATCGAGTGAATCCTAAATGGTAAACTGCGTCAGTCTGCTTTTTCTCATAAACTGCTTGGTTTTTAACTCACAAGGTCCTTAACATAATTTTCTCGCCTACATCCAGTAATTCCCTTTCCTTTTCTTTTCTGGGTGCCAAGGAGAGGCACACAAGAGTTCTTAAATCTAGTGCAAACTTATAACCTGCTGTTTCCCCTCTCAGATCTATTTTTTAAAACACAGGTGAAATAGAAAGCCTGGGGAGTGCAAAGGTTGGTCTCTTCAAATAATTTAACACATGTCTTTGTGAAAAAATAAAGCACAGATGAAAAGTCTGTAGGAAAACCTGCTGCTTCAGTCTTAACTTCCTGGGGTTGGCTACTAAGCGTATTTGGTTATCAGGAGGATTAGTTCATTGTTGCTGAAATTTTAGCTTTGATCTCTCATTATAAGTTTTTTAAATTCTGAGGATTAATTGTATTTGAGGGGAAGATCCAAAGAATTTTTCTAATTCCAGTGGGTTTTGAAGGAGGCCACCTGAGGTAAATGATAGGAGAGCCCACCTCTGCATCTTGATCCCTGGAAATGGAATTGACCTTTTCACAGCTCAATTAGGGATCATTTTATATAAATATATCTTAATGTTCGACCCCAATCTCCTTTGCGTGCCCTGGTGCAGTTGGCCTGTGAATACCATGGTCTCCTGTCACCAAAGGAGACAAGATATTTGCTCAGATGTTCGGGGTCAGCAGCCCAGCAGAGATGGCCCCAGCTGAGGCTCTGACTGGGGCAGGTTGAAAAGCTTGGACCAGCTGTGTGGAGCTGAGCAAAGCTTTCTGCTTGTCACCTTTGGTACTCAGCTGCTAATACTCCAAATTTTGCATTTAGCAGTACTTCATAGCTGTATGGATTTTGAAGGTGCTGTTTCTCGTCCAGCAGTAGTTTCTCCATCAAGGATAAGGCAGCCTCCTGTGCCCAGCAAATGCGGTTTTACTCCTGCTGGGGAAGGAACACAAGAGAAGGGCTCACATTAAAGCTATGCTACTAAATACGCAGTGCCTGGGGCAATACCAGCTCCTGTGGGCACCCACAGACTCAGCACCCCTGATTCTCATAGGCTGTATGAGGCTGGAGAGCAAAGCCCCAGCTGAGCATCTCCAAGCCTTCCCTATTCCCCACTGTAAGAGGGCTTAATCCCACGAGACTCGGTGAGTTATCTCCCCCTGTCAATGGGTCTGGTCCTGTCTCCCCCGAGCCCTGTGCCCTGTGCTCCTGTTTGTTTTGTGCCAGTTTTGGAGCTGATCTCGCCCCACTGAGACACTAAAACTAACTCAGCCAAAAACTGGAAAGCTTTCTGCCATGTCTCAGGGATGAGCGAGAAGGGACAGGGAAGGGTGTGCTTTGGTAGCCACAAGCCATTAGGATCAGCTCAGCTGCCCCCAAAACCAAACCTTAAGTATATACAGCCCCTACTGTTTCCCTCTATGTGGATGTTCCTTGCCCTTGGCCAGTGGCATAACTTGGGCACTTCTAGGCGGTGGCTATAGATGGAGATTATGATGTTCAAAAATACTATTTCGAATTATCCCCTTAGTCTTCCAAAGGGGGGTCTCTGTATTCATGGTTGGGGTATCGTCTTGAGGATTTGTGGACAAGCCTGTGCCCACATGCTGTACATACAAGACTGCTAAACAGACAACACCAAAGCTGTTAAACCTGCCCTTTTCATGAACTTTAAATTCATTGCCAACATTTTTTTTTTAAATCACACTCCAATCTTTCAGAGAACAGAGCCTCTGCTTAGGATGCTGTTCCAAGGAGAACCAGCCACCATACAAGGTGTCCTCTTGATTTATAGCTACAGCAGCCTGAATTTCATATAACATGATAATATCCTATAAAGTCTCAGAGCTCTACACAGAGTCCTGCACAGATAACTGGTTGAGCAGTACGCGAAGACAGGACGTGATAATAATGTCTTCAGCATGAAACGATGCTATTTGGGATGCCATAGTTCTTGGATGTGGGAGCAGTAATCCTATTATCAGTCATCAACAATAAACGACACCATTGTAGATATCCATTTGCTGGAGGTGATACAGAGAAGCTATTAGGAAGCAGCCTAGCCAGCATGCTGAAGTTTCACCTGCTATTTCCTTGCAGATTTTCTCTGCAGATATCTGCCCATCTGCAGATTTTTTTTTTATCGCTCTAAGTAAGGGGACATTTACTTCACTGGTTATTATTTCAAGCCACCAGCCATATTTCAGCGTTGATTTGGGGAATTCTGTTCCAGGTCTTGCGGCTGTCTCCCATGGCATTCTCCTCCAAGAAACTCTCCAGGTTCAGAAAGCGGGATGGTTTGTGGATACATTAATGTCTGCACCTACAGGGATGAGTAACAACGAATAGCAGTGAAATCTGCCATAAATTACCTGAGAGATCTCAAGAAAGGTAGACAGGTAACAGCCAACTGACAGTGCCAAGCAAACAGATGAGTTTTCATCATCTTCATGCCTAGGCCATCCTTTCCAGCTATGGCATTTTTTGATTACAGTATGTTATTTTACAACTAGTATGAAATATTTAGGGCTTTAAATTTACATAGTCATAAGACACATTACTTCGCAGTGCATCTTATAATTCAAATACAGGAGCTTTATAATTACATACTTCCACAAACTTTTATTAGTGGAGAAAACATAATTTTATTCTGGCACATTGTTGGAAATTATTTCTATAATGAAATCATAGGGAAAATGAAGTAGAAGTGTAAATGAACAAATTAGGTTATCCCTCTTCAGACTTCATGTGCTGGGGTTGCAGCTCTGCTTGGACTGGCTATTTGCCTTCCTGTGCTTCAAGCAACCCAGAATAGCAAAGCAGACTGGGAGGGAAGATGTCAGCGCTGCTGCTGCTCACTACTCTGCCCATCAGGTGCTGTTTTATGCACATCCAATTGCTTTGGTCCTTTGTTAGCAACTTTAAGGAACTGCTGCCCACTGCCAAGATACAGCTGTTCATTGCCCTCACAGCGTTTCTTGACCATCTACAGGGCTCATAACTGTCCACAGTCCAAGGCACAGGCTTGGACTTCACAGCACTTCACAGGCACAGCCTCACCGTGTGAGTAGGAAGGTTACCAGTGTCCATTTACTTTTCTCCTGGGGATGAGGTATTACACTGCAAGTGTGAGCTTTCCCCATGACAGACAGGCTGGTGCAACTCTGCAGGAGGGTCTCTTCCCATCCATGCCTCTGATGCTGGGTGCGTTTGACCCCTCTTTGCAGTCAGAGGTTCACCTGAACTCACCCAAATTCACTTCTCCTGTATTTTCTTTCTTCCCTAACTGCTCATTTTCCCCAAATTTCCCTGCCTTCACATATGTACAATTACAAACCTCCAGCACCTAACTCTGGTCACGGAAGAAGTTTTTGGTTGAGTGCCTAAGACATGTACTAGTGACCATCCCACAGGTTCCCACCTCCTTCACTGGGAACTTTCTCATGCGGGGAGGGATGTGACAAAGGAAGGTGGACAGTGTCAGTCCAGTATGAAGCTGACCTCAGAGAAGACCACAGAGGGAAGAGGCTTAGATAGTCTTCCCATGACTAAAGGGAGAGATGGAAACAATATTTCCAATGAGAGAGAGGTCCTGCTGCATTTCTACAGTGCACATTTTTAGCCTTTTACACATCCACTCTTTACTCTTATCAAGAAAAGGTGGCCACGGTCACCTTTTCTTGCTGATCAGTAGGACAGATGTCAGTGAATTGCTTTCTCCTTTGGGAGATGAACATTTCACACTCCTCTTGGCTGGGAATCACAGGAGGCCCTGCAGCTCCCTGCACAGCACCCCATGCCAGCACCTTTGCTACGGGCTAGTTTACTTTGCTAAACCTTGCACTGGACACCTTAGATGTTGACACAATGAATTCCTATAGAGAATGGCTTTTCAAAATGGCATTTTTGTAAAATCAACTGTTACCAATCGTTTGAAAACACACATGGGATCAAAGTTCTGTTTATCCCAGGTTTAATAATTACCTTAGCAATGCAAAGCTGAGCCCAGTGGCACAATAAAACTTCCTGTCGAGTTTGACATCTTGTATGTTGATGTTGACTCGTGACTTCAGTCACTGTTTACAAATATTGGTCTGGGAGGTCCTTATAGATCAAAATAAATGATGTTATCAGGAAAGTGAAAATGGATGAGCCCTACAAAACCAGCCCTAATCTGATGAAAATACCCTCTAAATTAAACAGATGGTGGAGCTAAGCATCTTCTCCAGGCTTTTGCTCTCCTGTGATCTATTGAGGGACAGATTTACATTTATTGGAGCCTAAGGATTCATTACAGTACAGTTTTTAAATGCAACCTAAAGAGCACTAACAAGAGGTGAAACCAGGGTCACCCTTTAACTCACGGATCAATAAATCTTTTCCATCCTTGAACTGTAATGTCAAATGCCATTGCCTAAAAATTCCTCAACCAACACACCAATCTACATCCATTACAGCTATATTCTCATTTTAGGGTACGAAGAGCGTGCACATAATCTCAGCTACACCTCACAGCTGTATGTGCAAATTCTTTTACTTGCAGGTTAATGCATATTCTAATTTCAACATCCATAAATAAGTAAATATGTTCTGATTCATTTTAAACATCCGTAAGTTTCACATTGACAAGGCAGTAATTATTCTCCAACTCTTCCATTTCTTAATAAGAATAAAACCTTTGCCTAAACTCCATATTCACAGTGACAACACAGCGTTAACATCTTTGTAATTCAGATAAGCGAGATCTTCTTTAAGAAATTCAGGGGGAAAATATGCAACCTGACAGAACAGCATGAAGCTTCCACATGAGAATCCTAGGAGGAAGTGTCTACATATTTTGGAGTAAAATCAAAGGAAGCCATTAAAAAAGAGCACATTGTCTAAAATGTGTTGAAATGAGACATGTATTTATTCTCTCCCTGAGGTAAAAACCTGTACAACTTTGGGTTAACAATCCATAAATTATCAAGTCGTTTCTCACTTGTGGAATAAATAGCATCCAAGAGTGTCTGCATCCACACATCAGCTGAAGCTGGAGAAAGCTAAATTTACAAAACATTGAATCAGGAGGTACGTGAGACTCAGTAAACAGCACAAAATCGAGTGACTACAACAAAGAATATTACAGGTAATCATCGGGTTTTAAATTTTTCAAGAAGTTTCTGCTGCGGTTCATGGGGTGCTCAGGACCCGTCTGCAGAGATTGGCAGAAGAGCAAGCAAAACCAGGGATGCAGGTGGGTGTGGACGATGGAGGAGCCAAACAGACTGAAAAGACCCAGCCTGGGCAGCAGCTCTCAGTTCGGCCATGTTTAGTGATGGTATTTTGGGGCCACTGAGTGAAGTTGGGAGGGTCACAGGTGGTTGATGTTATCTGAATTCCTGGCTGAACTGTGCCTTTCCCTCCCAAAGCCCACCCCCATCCTGGTGGCTGTCCCTATGGATGTAGGTCAGTACTCAGAAAAGATCAGCAAAGCTGGGGTTCTCCTGCCTGCTTCACAAGTCAGTGGTGAGGAAGGTGCCCACCTTCTGCAGAGTCTCAGGCTTAGAAGCCTTGATGGTAAAAGCACAAACCAAACAAAGTGCTTCAGCACAGGGTGTCCAGGAGCCTGAGCCCAGTGCCCTTCCAGGTCCTGCCCCCTCTCGGTACATTGCTTGAGCAAAGATTCCTGTGTTGAAATGAGCACCCAGTCACCCAGCCTGCAGAGCACAGAGGAAAGGGCTTGTGACTCCCACAGTGCTGGAGTCCATATTCAAATGGCAGGTCAGAGCACCTCACAGGAGGCTTCTGGCTCCTGCAGAGGCCTGGCCCAGCCTGCTGGTGGTCCACAGTGCCCTGGTACTCCTGTGGAGCAGGACTGAGATGCTGCCAGGATAGACCCCAGACATGGGAGTGCTCCGACAGCACAGCTGGAGCATCACGTGTGGATCAGCCCTGAATTTCAGAGCATGTCAGCAGTTACCTTCTGCCTTCTGATTAATGAACTCCTGGTCTCACTGCATAGTTTTAGGGGCAGATATCCAGAGGCTGGATCACACGGTGTATCCTCTTGGTACTGAAGAACTGCCCATGTTGGCAGACTCTGGAGGAACCACAAGTGATTTGCCTGTGCAGGGTTAAGCTGGACCTCACCCTGCTGCACTCACAGGGTCAGTGCTGGGCCTCCAAAGAGACATGAACTGGGCCAAGAGCATCAGTGCTAGAGATGAACACGAGTAAACACAGGCAAACAAATTACAGAGGGGAACAAGAAACCGACAAAGATGAATGTGGCAAATGAAATGTAAGCAAGTGTGTTAATGCGGGTCAGACAAAGACTTAAAAAATCTTGTACTCAGGATATTAAAATTGCACTCCCTGGTGTGTACCTACCTGCACCTCTCTTCTAAACATTATTTCTGCTACATTTACCTTGAATTAAGAAAGAGGTTTTTCATCTTCGAAGCAGTCAGACCTGCAATTACACCGACCCAAGTTTTGCACGAGGTAATATTTTTTCCTGCCTTAGACACAATTTGTACTCAAAATGAACTTGTTAAATAGTCTGTCATCTCGCATTTCCTTCTGTAAAGAGCAGACAACACCTGAATAGTTAATGAACTGCAGTGCAGTTTAATCAGAGTGGGAAAAATACAATTTCAAACAAAGAACAAAGTCATCCCCTCCAGTTTCTCCCACTGCCTCCAGCTTCCTGCACTAGTCACTGAATTGCCAAGTCACCCTGCACATGATGTCCTTTGAGCATGTCCTGAGCCAATTGGCCTGAGCCCCAAAGGCTGCACACACATTTTGGGAGCTGATGGTCCCCATCACCTTGCTTCACAAGCAGCTGTTTAGGCCAAGGTGAGGTGAAAATGCCAAGGCAGTGTGCCCCAAGTCATGGACCAGCAACCCCAGCCCTGTTCAGGATGTGCAGTCCCAATGTTTCAGCCTACACGGGGCTTGAAAGGGCTGGATACCTTATTCACCCCCTAAGTAATTTACTACGACACGTTCATACCAGTATACAAGAGCATTGATGTGCCTCCAGTCGTAGTGCTGAGTCCAGAAATTTTGCTCAGAGGAGTCATAACCCGCAGTAGGAAACAGCTCTGGAGCTGTACACTGGAGTGCATGTTGCAGAGCTGTGCCAAATGTGATATTACCAAAATAGCTTTTGTTCCAATACATTGGGCACATAGAATGAAAAATATTACCTATTGTCTGGGTTGTAAGTTCCCCTTTCTATAAAATATGAATAACATTTCTTAACTGCGTTTGCGAAATGCTTTGTCCCTGGGCACAGAGTCGGTACACAGCCACAGCATTGCCGTTATTTATGACTTTCCTTAAGCACCGAGAGTTATGAAGATGTACTTTTACTTTGATCCTTCACAGACCCAGTAGCCTGCAGGAGGAATACAATTCATCAATGGTTTTGTTATGTGTGTCACTGTAACGGAGGGCAGGAATGAGATACAGCATTCCTCTGCCACCTGGGAGCATCCGCTACCCAGCAGCATGGAGGCGGATGGGTAACATCCTCTCAGCAGGTGAACTGCGTGAAAACACAAAGAAATAAAGTGGCGATTGTGGCTGGGAAGTGGCCGTTAAGGAAATTTAATTCAGCTGACTGTGATGAGTAAAGATGCCATCAATAGTTCCCGCTACTGGCCAGTGAGTTATTGGATACGTGATTTCCACAATCTAACTCCCTCAGCACATTGCTATATTAAATCTTTTGTTGCTTTTGTTGTTTTATCCCTAAAGAATATGAGAAAGGTGAATTGCTGACTTTCCACAGCTTGCTTCGGCTGCAAATGGAGCTTCAGCTCTTCAGGGCTTCAGCTCATGGGCAGTGAAGCAAACAGCGACGGCGGGTGAAGATGGAGCTGTCTCCCACCTGCCTGCCAGAGGTTACTGCTGCTCTAATGGTGTCAGCAGCAGAAAATATCTGCCCAAGTCAGCTCAAGCTGGGGCATAAGGGTGAAGCAGCAGAGATGTAGGTGCTGAATCAGCTCTGTTTTGGAGAACAGAGGGATGTTAGCAGCAGCACAGGGGCAGGGCAGGGCAGGGGCCAGTGCGGGACTTGTTAAAGCAGCTATGCCAAAGCCCACAAGAACATTTTGTGCTTCTTTCCCCAGGATTATGTTTTGTTGGCCAATAATCTTCAAAAGAGGGAGAAACTCAATATTGTAACCTTGCTATTACCCACATGAAAGGTCAAATCTTTCTGAGCCTGATGTTAATTTCATTAGTGATAGGGCTGGGCTTTAGTAAGCACAAAATAGTACTAAATCAAACAGATGCATCTTGCTTAAAACTCGCTATTATACTCAAAAGAACTAAAATTACAAAAAATGAATGAAAATAGCACAAGGAGTAGCAGGAGCAAACTGCAGTCCCTCTGGTTCAGTCCTTGCATTTTTGGTGTGGGGAGAAGAAAATATAATAGACAATAGGGTGCCATGGGACAGAATAACACAGCCAGGCAGGGTCCCCATGACTCATACCCAGAAAATCTTTCCTCAGGAGTGGGAGTCATAATGATCCACAACAAACTATTGTAACCCGCTAAATGTTGCAAGTGTCTCTGAAGCCGCATTAACTTCCCGCAGAGATGATTTTTCTAAATACGTGACATCGTGCTTTGTTCTGCTCCCTGCCAAACACATTTAAAGGCACTACCTTGACTCCCCTTTGAGAGGTCTGTCTGAACCACTCATTTCTCTCTCTCTCCCCCTCATCCCCCTCCCCAGCACTGGGCGATGCTCTCTTCACTTCCAGGAGAAATGACAGCAGCATTCTGCTTCTTGGAACAATGTTCTGGTTTATCTCCAGGAGTCAACAGTAGGTGGTTTACTTTCTGGCATTTCTGTCTCTTTTTTGTTACTTTTCTAGGCCATTTGCCAAAGGGGAAAAAAAAACCAAAACCAAAAAACCGAATACTATGCTTTGCATTTCTACATCCTCTTCCATTCAAGGCTTCCCAAATATTTGACAAACACCCTTTAATTTTGAGCCAGGCTGCTGGCAGGTGGATGCAGCCGCTCTGGCTTCATCAAGGAAATGCTTCCCTGGGCCACTCCCTGGGTGGGACATAGGTGTTCAGCTGCAGGAGAGCTGCAGATGTGCAGCCATAACGGGGCAAAGGCAGCTGCAGGCTGAGATGAGTTTTCCCCTCCTCCTGCAAACCAAAGCTGTGTTCATTTCACACTTGGACACAGTGGTGGTGGCACCTCTGCCAGAAAAATCCCATTGGGAGTCTCCAGATCAGATGGCCATTGGTCTCTCTCCCAGCCCCAGGTGCCGTGGCTGGTCACTCGGTGAGGAAGGTGGCAGAGTGGACAGGCAGAGCTGGTCACAGAGCAGAGACCACCGGCAGCTCTGGGACAGGGCTGCTTCTGCAGCTGCACCTGCAGCAGTGTGGGAGTGACACCCATGCCTGGAAACGCAGGATTTCCAGATCTGCGGTAAGGAATTAAGTCTGTGTGTACAGCTAATAAAGATAACTCCTTTCCTCTTATCTTGCTGGAAGGAGGAACAAGAGAAAAGCCAAGAAATGAGACAGATAATGTTGCCAGGAGCAGTGCTCCGAGCCCCCTGTGACAGCTGATAAAGGCTGTTGTGACCACGAAGCAGCAGAGACAATGCTGTGCCCCTAGCCCCACCTGAGAGCATGAGGGGGAGGATATGTGAGTTACCAAGTCTCCCCAGGTCACTTTGGAGACATCACCTGCCTCCTCCTTAGGGACACAGGCTGGTGTCATGTGCTTTTGTGTCACACGTCCTTTCAGAAAGAATTTTGGAGACAAAAAAGTCTACGCCCCTGAGAATTTCTTCCACGTAATGGAAGAGTCTCAGAGAGAAGATCATGGCACAGCAGGCACCTTGACAGTTCAGTTGCATGGACCAGGGGCAGGACAGAGGCTGTAGGGACATACGGGCACTCAGGCTGACCATGGATTTTACTGTAGAAGGAGATACTATTTACTGGCAGAAGTTCTTATGTGGATATATGAAGCTGAGCAATGGAGCTGCACTGGAGTTACTGAGGTCCTCTGTGAGGGGCTGGGGCATCCTGTGGAGCTTCAGATGAACTTTGAGAAAACAGAATAAATGTAAAGATGAGCAGGGATCTGCAGGTATACCCTAGGATTTTTTCCAACCCCATAAACACCCACATAACATCAGAAATCTTTAAACCTGTTACGAGTCAACACACAAAGACCCAGCAGTGTATTTTAAGACACCGCTTTCACAGGTTCATCCCCTCCCCTCCGTGGCAGCTCTCCAAGAGCCTGTTCAGTTTTATGAGTGTTGTGTCTCTTCACACTGTTGTGCCTTGTGTCATACATGAAATGGGAGGACCCACAGCTGCTGTGGATGCTGCTCCCTGGCAAGTGTTTCTTGAGGGATTACCAAGGGGTAGAAGAGTGAGCGGGGAGCTCACTGGACTTAGAGAGCTTGACCCGCTCAGCTTATTGATGAAAGGGATAAGAGGAGACCTCTTCACAGCTGATGTGCCTTCACAGGCAGGCACCTCTGCTGTGACTCTCTCTTGAAGAGAGAGAAATAGAGTTTCTGGCACTGGAAATCTTTACGATGTCATAAAATGATGTTGTAAATTGGCCAGAAAGCCCTCATCTGGAGCTCAGCATCCCCTATGATCCACTTCACCGGGCATTGGGATGATGTCAGGAGCACCTTTGCACTTAAAATTTGTCAAAACAGACTCCAACACAGACCACTTCATATTGTAAAGGGGGCTTGGTAACACTGCCCAGTATCTACCCCAGTCACACCCTGAGCCTGCTGCCTGTCCTGGGCCAGCTGATACGGTCTTGTGTTAAAACTGTGACCCTGAGACGTGGAGGAACAGATTTCCCCAAGAGAAGCTCAGGGCAGAGATGGGAGCCTGGTAGTTTTCTCACAATGGTTGGATCACTCCTTAGCAGTATAACCATGATTCCTCCCGGGGATAAAAGTGCTGTGGTCTCTTTTATACTTTATATTATACAGGATATTTTCATTGACAATCACTCTGAGCAGCTTCTCGGTGACCTTCTTAAAGGGAGCTGGGAGGAATATTTGACTTATAAGTGATGAATTTTAGACTTCTTGTGGAGGATTTGGAATAATGAAAAATATCTGCTTATTCTATAATATTCTGTCTTATCTTAATACTTTGCTTTGCTGATAATAAGAATTAAGATTATTTTAAATTAACCTATGAATCTGATTTTCCAACAAGTCTTATTTCGGTTGAAAAAGTTATCTTGTGGCTCAAAACTGAAGTGTAAGTTCCATTCCCAACTTTCTAACTGCATTCACATGGTCACTGTACACTGGCCCTGTGTTCTATTGTTGCGATGTATTTCTTGGATAGTGCTTGTTCTGAAAAACAACTAATTTTACAGTTTACAGCAAGCAGATAAAATTAATAGAAGTGGTATGACTATGCCGTTCTGGGGGTGCAAAGCTCTGATGAGATAATTCCAATAAATTAAGTGTGCTGGGAAGAAGAAAGCAGTTACCCACCATTTGTTTTCTGTTCCCATGTTTTCATCACGGCATCACCCATTTCACACCACCTATACCATAACACCCATGTGTCATTATCTTCAGGCTTGGGCCCCGTGTGTGTGGCTTTAGGGGCTCTGAACTGAGACAGAGGTGGCTCTTTGCCGTGTGCACCTCCACAGGTCAGGCTTGTTGCTGGTGATGTCCAGCTGCCCCTTGCACGTGCCGAGCCAGTGCTGACCACCAGGGCCCATAAGAGCACACACACAGACACACAGACACACAGACAGACACACAGACACACAGACACACACACGGTCCCTTTGCACTCCCCAACCACCCTGCAGGGCTGTGCACAACACCCCAACTTCATCCCATGTGCCTCTCGGTGCTCACCCAGCCTCTGCTGCCAGCCCGCTCTGGGGAGCCCGTTCGTGTCAAAAGCCAGAGCCAGGCTCCCACTCCCACTTAAAAATATCCTCTTTAAGCACAGAAAGAATAAAAAAATGGAGAAAAGGACATTCAGTTCAGTGCATAAATGCAGCAACTCAATCACCGAGGGTGGGCAACACGTTAACCCCTATGTCGATGGGCTGGAAAACAAATCTGAGAATTCGGTGGCCCCTGTGACCGGGTCTCACATAAGTTACGAGCTCTGACACCGCCGTGTCTGTCCCGCACCGGGCTGCGGGTCAGGGAGCGTGGGGCGGGGATGGATCCTGCAGCCCCATCTCTGCCCGGGAACAGGATGCTCCCGCATGCCCGGCCCGGCGCTGGGGCGCCCGCTTACCCTCAGGGTTTGCAAAATTCGTGGGTGTTTTAAAGAGCTTTGATACAACTACCGTTCAGCTTTTGCTCGGGCTGTGTTTGCAGCTGCAGCTGGAGAGCTTTCGCAGTAGCCAGTAGGCAAACAAAATATAACCTACAAAATGCTTGGAGCCCCACAGGCTGCAGTTGTGTGTCTTAAAGTGTTGAATCTTGCGTCTCCACGCTCAGGTCCACTGACATGCACTCACACAAACGGTATATTTTAAATACATTTTAAATACAGGTATGGTAAGAGAAAGTCCTCTAAACCTGCAGTAAAATGTGTTTCCAGCTCTCTGCAAGTTTAGTGATTGCTAAATGAAAGAGAAGGAATATCTTTTCTGAGGCTCTTAAAGTCTAGTGATCATTAAATAAAGCAGAAGGAATATCTTTTATAGACTTCCACAGGATTTACATCCCACTTTTCTTCACAAAGTAAACTGTTAAAACTGTCCTGGCCTGTTAGCCCTGTGTACCTTGGATCCTTGGGGTTACTCAAGTTAGAATAGCAAAGGGGAGAGATAAATTAGGCAGTAAAATGGACTAAGAGTTTCTTTTGTGGCCACTGACATTTAAAAAATTCTTCAGATAAAGGCTACCCACGATAAATATTTGCAAGTTAATGAAAGCCTTGGAAACTTCAGTATGCAGATGTAACATGGTTAAATACCCATCATTTCTTCATGGAAAGCCAGAGCAGCCAGTGGATAGTAGGACAGAGCAGTCATGGACATGAATACTTGTTGTGGGAGATACCTCTTTATGTAAGATGTGTGTATTTAATGTACATTGAAAATCAAATTTGCAAAACAAGGTCGAACATTAGAATTGTAAATAACCAGAGCCAAGTCAAATTCCCTTGAATATTCTTAGGGATGCTTCTCACACAGTGCTAATAGGGCACAGCAGCACCATGGATCAGAAACAGGCAAAAGTATATTCTTATGCCTGTATTGCATCCAAAACAGTACATTAAGGGAAACATCATACAAATTAGGAACATATAAAAGCAAGAACCGTAATGAATGTTGTGTATATTTCTTCAGCAATTTTTATTTTTATTTACAATAGATAATACTTTCCTAAGCATGAGCAGAGAGTTAAATCTCTAGATTTACATCTCTAAAGAAATCCCATAAAATATATAAGATATTGAACACAAAAACTTTCTACTCTTTGAAAATATTCACCCTTAAATGCTATTATTAAGCCAGACAATAGAAAGTTTTAAATACTTGTTCCCCAGTATGGAGTTATTTTTAAATCCTATATTATTTTTAATGGCTACAAGATCAATAGTAAATTTAGGAGTTTAGGCTCACCTATTTGATAGCATCAACAGTGTTTGTAAAGAAATGCCTTTCTGAAAAAGAATAGCCTTTTGATATTCTCTTGTATATTCATACCTCAATAAAGTTAATAAGCAATAAAGAAATACAAGTTTAAAGCCATTTGAATGAAATGCAGTAAAAGAGAGAGAGAAAAATGTGTAAAGTTAAATACTCTATTTTCAGATTAAATGATGAGATGTCAGTTTAAAGACGGTGCATATTCCAGCAGCCCACTGGAAAATGGAGCAGCCAAAGAGCTGCTATTGTTCCTACCCTAGAAAAAATTAAGATCTCGTAATAACATAGGCATGGAAGTTGCCTATAATTTCACATTTAGGCCTTTGTTTAGAAATGACTTGGGCTCTGCTTAAGAGCAAAGTTCATGTAACTGGCAAGGCAAGACTGCTTTATTATCTGACTGTGACAAGTCCTGTGCACAAAAAAGGGATTCATCCCAAAGGGTTATTTGGCATGGCCAAGGCAACTCCAGAGTGCCAGGCCTCTCTGGTAAGTCCCTGCATAAATAGGAGAAGAAAACAAGGAGGCTGCATGAACTGAAGACTTTGTTTTGGAAGAAAAAGCGAGATTAGTTAGCTATTAATTACTTTTAATTTTCCTGTCCATCATTCACAGGTCAGGGGTTTCCACTTTGCTGAAGCCAAACTTTACTTACACTGAAGCTTCAACTTCACTGACTGACCCCAAAGAGGGGGTCCATCTTACTGTAGCATGGTCAGACCCATCCTCCCCATTTCTTTCCTTGACTGGGACTATGAAGAGACCCCGCACATTTTGGGATGACTGAGGGAGGCCTTTCCAGCCTGAAGGAGAAGCACATTGATGGATTGACAGCCCACCTGCTGTGGTGGGCAGGAGAGGTTCCTCTCAATTTGTTGAGGTCTGCTTTGTGCGTACATGTGATTGTCAAGAGGAAAGACACAAAAAGAGAACACTGAGTGCTTGTACAGATGAGTAGAAAATAAAGACTTGGTGGAAAAATCTGACTCTGGAAAGTCCACTTTATGTCTTCATTAGAGTGAGAAAATCAAAAGTGCCCCAGTTTGCTGCCCTGCTTTCAGATGTTACATGCTATACCACAATGGATAAATGATACATGAAATTTGGTGCTCCATGGTTCTTTCTTATTTTCAGCTGGTTATGTAGAAACCCTAGGCAGTTTCCTTAATTTTTGTCATAGAAAGCTGCTGAAAGCAGGGGACAAGATTTGCATCAGGACTCTCTGCATGGTGACAGTGACAAGAGTGTTTTTCTACATTCTTCCATGAAAGCCTTTGCCCAGACAAAGCCCCTTTGCTTGGACAAAGCCCCTTTTTGCTCCATGGTACTTAACAGTTCCCCAACCTGCCCGTATCTTTTCAAGATTATCTGCTGTGGCCACCTTAATAAAGCAGATATTCGCCTGCTAATGTTCTTCAATTCTGCTTTTGGGGTGTGAGCTCTCTCCCTGAATGAAGTGAGCAGCTCTACTGCCTGAATAATCACTTCCTTAAATTAGTATGGACTGCAGCCACGTCCATCTGTGCTGTGATTTCCCACCACCACCCATGCTTGAAAGAGGCCTGTACCTCCTAAGTAATTATTTACATTCCACCTATTGCATTCTCCATTGCAGACAACAGTCTTTACTCAGTTCTCATCTCAATTTATTCCTCGCTGTTTTCTGTGTTAAAAAACATATCCATGAGGGGTGAAAGCTCATGGTAACCTCCATCCTGCAGTATTAGGTAGGTCCTACCCTATTTCACAGGGAATAGTTGTAACTTACACAAAGATCTTGGATCAGAGAAGAGAGAAAATAAAGATTATTATGATTTTTACAAGCTTTTATTTCTGTTCCAGGATGGTAGGTCTTAGACACTCTTCTTAAATAGTTGTTTTGATGTTATTAATAATAATATCTTAGCCTTGCTGTCAGTGGGAGAGACATGAAAAATTCTGGCCAAAGATGTTTGATAAACCACTCATCTTCAAAAACCAGGTACTGTATTTACTCAGAGCAGTGAGGGGACGTGAAGCCAGTGCAAAAACCCACTGGGATGTGGCTGGCCCCTGTGAGATGATGGGGACAGCCTGGTGGGAGGCTCCCTCCACACCCAGCTGTCTTGGAGGTGCTCAGGGACAGGGACTGAGCAGGGTGTGCTGGTGCTCCTCCGGGTCATAGCAAAATCTTCCACACCAGGTAAGGATTTAGGGTGAGTTATGGGTAAATCATGCTTGTATCAATGAGACTGTGCTGGAGCTGGGGCTATGAATAAATTTTCCTTTAGGAAAAGACTGTCAGAGTCTGGAAGCTTCTTTTTCTTCCTTCTCCCCAATGCACAGGGCTTGGTCATAGTTTTGGCTCCCTGCAAATGTCTCAGCAAATGTCTTCCTGCTGTTGTAGGGACATTGCAAAATCGTGGGGTTTGTGGGTTCTGCAGTAGCCAGGTTTTTGATGATGGGCACCACTAGCATCATTCTTCTATGCAAAGATGAGCCTGAAATGTGCAAGAGAGTTTTGGGAAGCACTTTTTGAGCTAGATGTGTAGGGTCTGAGAAGGCAGGTGTCTTGTCTGTACTGAAGGTCCATTACATTACTTTTGGGGGGTGCAGAAAATGGGGTTTGAGGTCCCAAACAGTCCCTTTGTATCCTGTGTCCTTAAATATCAGCAGTCTGGGGTGTCTGCTGGGTTCCCCACCAACAGAGCATGGAAGAGATGGCAGGCCATGACCATGGGACTTCTCCATTCTGCCCAGGAAAGAAGAGGTTAGAGATCTTGTGAAAGTGTAAAAAACAAAGAAGAAAGGAAAGAGGAAGGCATAACATTAAGAAATGGAGGATGGAGGTTACCGAGGAGAGGCACAAGGCTTCCAAGTGGAGTTATTACTTTTTCACCTTCTTTTCTGACTGTCCCTTTTCGGAAGTGACACACATGTCTCCTAGAAGAAAGAGGTGTGCTGGCTGCACTAACAATCCTGGCTGCTCTGGAAACTAAGCAGCTGCAAACAAAGAAAATTGTGTACAGTTCATCAGCATGGGCCCTATCCAAATCCCAGTGACTTCAGGGAGTGCTATTCTGAGCCCCAAAATCTGCTGGCAGGTTAGCTTTCCCATGGTCCCAAGATTATTTAGGGAATGAAGGAAAAAAAAAATGAAAAGGCATTGCTGAAAACTGGTACAGTAGTATCCTGACAGAGACGGATGGCACCCCCTCCTGCTACAGCAGTGGGACCCCATCACCCCCTTTCCCTACCACTTTCTTTTTTTTACAAGAGAATTGGCTGTGTCTAGCAGCCTCCTCCAAAACGACTGGCCAACTTTGCATGGCTGCTGGGCAGAGCAGGCACGAGCCAGGGTGTGTTTGCTCAGCCGAAGCCCCTCTGGCATGGCCTGGCCTCACTGGCAAACTGTGCTGGAGGGAAGCAGGAGTGCACAAGGGAGAACACATCCCGTTGGCAGTGGTTGCACCAGTGAGCCCGTACAGTTTTTGATTGCGTGAGATTTTGGCATGAGGAAATTATAGTATTAGTCTGTCACTTTTACAAGCATTGAAAGATACGGAGGAGGCACAGATGTTAAAAAATAACCACCAAAGCAAACAAATACCCGAAGTTGAAAAACAAATAAACCCCCTAAAAAGGAAGTCTTGGAGCCAAACTGATTCCTCACCAGCTGCTGCCGAGCCCAGTTTCCACAGCAGTGGCCAGGGACACCCACCAGCCAGTGGTGGGACAGGTGTTCCATCCCCTACACAGTGCACCACCGGTGCCTTTTGTCTTTACAGCAAAGGCAGTGCATTTCTTCATCCAGGTTGATGAGGGACATCGCCTCACTCCATCCCTAGTGAGGCACCACCCAGTAGGACAGGAAACACAGCAAAGTTTCGCTGGTGGCAGTGAACTCAGGCTCAATGCACAGCCAGCAGAAAAGGCAGGTTGGGCAGATGGCAAGGATGTCCCCCGGGCCACTGCGGACAGGCTCTCCGTCAGCTGGGTGGGAGGCGGGCCAGGGAAGCAGCCTGCATGGATGTAGGGCAGCTGCGTGGTGCCATCCATGTGCCTTGTGCCTCCGTGGAGGGAACCTTTCCCTCTGGCACTGAAACCAATCCAGGAGGGAGCCCCTGGACCGTGCCAGTTTTGCACTTCAAAAATGCTGGCAGGTAGGCTCTCCTTTCTGATTACATCATGTCACTACCGCTCACCCCGGCTGTCTCTGGCCTTTGGGCAGGATCCAGTAGCAGCATGGTGGATGCTTTAAACTGTTGTGGATTTGCTCCCATCTCCTGATGCTCTGGTCCCTCTGTCAGTTCTGCTTTGTTTAAAATTTATATTTTTATGAATTGCTCGACTTTCCAGTGTTTTATGTTCAGTTTCTCATTCCCCTTCTGGTCTCCACCGGGTTTGCCCCTCTTGCTGGGATAAAGGGCCTGGGCACACACTCTCAGGGAGTTGAAGCCTTTTCCCAGGGACCTGCACTCCCCTGGGACTCACACACTGCCCCCCTCTTCCCAGAGCTGTCCAACCCACCTCTGGGGATGCGCGTGCATGTGTATAATTTTGAAATGAAAGTGGAGAAGGTTTAAGTAAAAATCTCACTTTTCCCCAACAGTGGGTGCAGGTACAGCAGAGGCAGGGCTGTGGCTGGGACATGGACAGGGGCAGGGGTAGAACGGCAAGAGTTGGGGCTGAGGCAAAGAGATGGGGACCGGGGCAGAGGAGTAGGGGAAAAAGGGGATGGGGCAGGTGCACAGGGGCAGGGACAGAGGGACAAGGACATGGACAGGGCTAAAGGACAGGGGATGGAGCAGAGGGAGAAAAGGATGGATGAAGGGATAGAGGCAGAGACACTTGGGTTGAGGCTGAGAGACAGGGACAGGGAACAAGGACGGAGCAGGATCAGGGACTCAGGTGTCAGGGTGGGGAGTAAGGGCTGGAACAGGAACAGGGGCAGGGGCAGGAGCAGGGGCAGG
>VWZT01011297.1:258584-319689 GCA_013397055.1 Pachycephala philippinensis | reverse complement strand
TGTAGGAATCACCACACCTGCATTCAGTGCTGGCCTTCCCTCCTCCCAGGGACACAGCCACAAGCCACGAGGCCAAGGCTGCCTACAGCCCACTCTTGTAACCCCGCACTTCTCCAGGACCCTTCAGTGCTCAGATGCTTCCCACGCCTACACATTTTACTCTTTTCCTAAAGGGAAGAGAAGCGTCAAGGGAGTGAGGTTTTTTGAAGACTTTGTTTAGTTTTAGTGTATCTCTCACTAAACCTTTGCCTTAAATAAGACCACATTGGAGATGTGTATATCCCGTATGGAGAGGGAGTACTGGGGTTTGTGGGGGCGTTAGGGTTTGTACCCGTTTATCCTACAGTCCAGGAGCAGGCATTACTCTGTCCTTCTGCAGCTGGAGAGGTCTTGGCTGGGGCTGGAGACGGCACCCAGTGGCCAGGCACGGAGCCACAGGCTCCTTGCCATTGTCTCCTGCAACCATCTGGAGTGGCTGCTGCCTCTGTGGCATCAGTGCTTCCTGGGCAGCTGGGTTCAGCTTAGCCTCAGGCAGAGGCACCTGTGGGCTTGTTCTTTGTCTCACCAACCTCAGCATCACCTGCGTCACTCCGTGCTCCCTGCAGTGTGGTTGTTGGCTCTTCATCCTTGTCCTGCTGCTGTCAGCGTGGCTTTCTCTTTGGGGATGCTGTTTGGTGAGGTAGTTTTTGCCTGCTGGTAGAGGTCTCCAAAAGGCTCCTCTTTGTCTACCCCAGGGGGATCCTTGGTCTTCCCAAGGAATCAGGATATCTCTGACTGCTATCTTTTAGTGTTTCCTCATGACCTGTTGTAAGCAATGCCTTTTATGTGAACATCTGAGTCTAGAAATCAGGATATGTCCTGGGATACTGGACATGAGTGACTTGTGAAAGTTGCTGGGGCGCAAGAAGGGAGTTCAGACCCATTCCCAAAGGTGTTTATCCCAAAGTGGAGACTGTTTTTTACAATCTTTATAACATCCCTCTTGCCATATTTTTCCATCCTGGGAACAAAACAGAAGTGGCTGTTCCCTGCTCCCCTCCAGCACTTTGATATTCATATTTGTTGTGAGAGTTTCACAAGCATCTCCTTGGGAAGGGAAATCAACGGCACTTTTCCAGACTGTGTCTGTTGGAGTTTAACCTGCAAGAACCCTGAGTGACAGCAGACAAGAAATCCATCTCCCTTCAGGTGTGAGCTTTACCTTACACTACCCTAAGTCTTACATGCCCCTCCCACAACCTTCTTTCAGACTTCTACACTGACCTTCCTAAAATTTTGTGTGCTGCAGGTTTCTCTCTGCCCTGTGCAAGTGCTTCAGTGCATGCCCAAGTTCTGTTCCAGTTTCCCATGTCCTGGGGTGACAAACATTCCAGTGTGTATCCAGCCCTGCAGGGGGACCACTGCTCCCCACAGACCCTCTGTGAGGGGATGCCTTGCTCCACTGCCAGGAGGGAGGTTGTGTGCCTGCCTTGCTGAAGGGCTGGGTGCCAGCAGGGGAGAATCAGATGGATGGTGGCCCTGCATGCCTTCACCCCCATCACCTCCTCTCCTCTCCTTCTCTTCCCTGCCTGCTCAGAGGGAGCAGCTCCAAGGGACGGTGCAGAGTATTTGACTGAGATGCCCAGAGTAAAATTTGATTTAGTTTTGCTAGATGAGAAGCGTTATTAATAAGCCCAGCCTTCTGGGTGTTGGGGTTCACTGGGTGTTGGAAATATTTGTGAAGCCATGTGTAAAACTATCGCTGTGTCTGACCTGAAGCAGAAGCCTTGGGGTGTGCAGCCATGCAGGGTGGTTGCTGGTTTCTCTCTGCTTTTGCAAGAAACAGCAGAGGGGGGAACTGGAGTGCCCTTGGTCTTCTTCAGCAGGGTGAGCAGATTAATCCTCAGAGATGGGGCTGAAGGTCTCTGTGTGTTTCCCAGGATGGCTTCTACTCACACGTACTCATTTGTGACTGCTCGTTTCCCGCAGGAGACAGGGCTGTGCTCATTGGGCTGAGGGCACTGAGCTATAAGCCAGACTGAGATGAAATGCCAGGAGCTCTTGCAGCACGCTTAGCAAAACACTGATTGCCTCAGATTAGACAGTTATGTATTCATCCCCATGTCTGCTTGAAGGGTAGTTTTGTAAATAAACAGGTATGACCCGAGAGCTGAGACAAGAAAAGGGTCTTCCTGCCAGCCCCAGCTCCAGCTGTGCCTGTGTCTCCTACTGTCCATTCCTTGCTGCCATGGAGGGCTGGATGCTGGCACCTATCCCATGTCCCCTTCCAGAGCCTGGCTGCAATGTGGCTGAACACTGAGTGGTCCAGCTGGTGAAAAGCACACAGAATAAGGGACCTCTCTGTTTCCCTCTTTCCATCTCTCCAGTGTAATTTTCAAGAGTGCAGTTAGATAATCAAAAGTTGACAAAGAAAAATCTCTGTACAGGGAAATCCATAAAGCAAGCTCCCTTTCATGCACAGGCATGCATCCAGAAGCAAATGCTGTTTTCCCCTTCTCATCCTGCTGCATCCCATCTGCAGATAGTTCCTGCCCCATCTTGGATCTGGAGGGATTTTCATATTGGTTGTTCACAAGTGGCACATGTAGGTTGCTCCTTGGGAATGTATGGGGGAACAGTGAAAGTTGACTGTCCATGTGCACATGATAGCAAAGAGGAGGGAAGGAAATGGGAAAAGAGAAAGCACACAACACTTGCTGCCCCGAAGACTTGAAGAAATCTGGGAATGTTTTCCTCTCTATGGCTGAGACGTAGTTTGTGGTCACATCATTCAACAAGTCTGGTAGAATATCCATAAATGAGATAGCGAGGATGCAGAAAATCAGCTTTCCTGGGCAGGAGGCCTGTGCTCTTGCCGAGAAATACTTAATGGAAGAGCTGTGTCTTCCCATGTGGATCCTGCATGGGGGAGCTCTTCCTGTGCTAGAAATGAAAGCAATGGGTAGGTGATCAGCCTTTTTAACATCTGAAAACAGCAGCGTGACCCTCTGTGGCCTCTCTTCGTGTCAGGCCCTGGGATGTGAGAGGTCATTCATCACATCACGGGGCTTGGCAAGGTCTCTGCCATTTGCCTTCCACTGTTCCCACTGCTCTCCAGGACAATACAATGCATAGGAAAGAACAAGAAATATAGATAATATTTATCTTTCTGGCTAAACAAGCTGTGGTTTCCAGCTCACAATAACCTTCCAGTGTTCCTATCTCATAGGGGAAATGCATTGCTAGAAAAAAAACAACACTCCTTCCAGAATTAGACATATTCATCTGGACACTGGACAAAACGATTATTATAGCAAGAACTGCAGAGAGAAACAAAACAGCCAAACCGGCCAAGGCAAAGATCCTGATTTAACAAACTGTTTCCCAGCCTTGCAGTGCAGCAGTTTGTGGGTATGCCAGGTGTCAAAATCAAAGAACCAGTACTTAGAAGTGGTTGAAAAAAATAGTTCCTAGTATGTTTGGAAAAAAGAATCTCTGTCTGAAGTTTGGTGTTAAACATTTTTGTAATTGCAATTCTTCTGACTCTGGCCCCAAACAAGCGTAGTCTTCAGAACCTCATCTGGGTTAGCACAAAGATCCAAAACCTCTGGCAAATATTTTTATGCTTTCCAATTACTATAATTAATTTGCTGATGGCTGATACCCTGTCAGATAGTTTCAAGTTGATAGTATTCTTGCATGAGGAATCCTAAGCACAAACACAGGCTGGGTGCAGAATAGATTGGGAGCAGCCCTGAGGAGAAGGACTTGGGGGTGCTGGTGGGTGAGAGGCTGGATGTGAGCTGGCCATGGGTGTTCACAGCCCAGAAAGCCAAACATGCCCTGGGCTGCATCCAAAGCAGCGTGGTCAGCAGGGTGAGGGACGGGATTCTGCCCCTCTTCTCCACTCTCACAAGACCCCACCTGGAGTTCTGTATCGAGATCTGGGGTTCACAACATAAGAAGGACTTGAAGCTGTTGCAGTGAGTCCAGAGAAGGTCCATGGAGGTGATCAGAGGGTTGGAGCACCTCTCCTATGAAGACAGGCAGAGAGAATTGTGGCTGTTCAGCCCAGAGAAGGTTCTGGGGAGTCCTCAGAGCAGCTTTTCGGTGTCCAAAGGTGGCCAGCAAGAGAGCTGGAGAGGGATTTTTACAAGGGCATATAATGGCAGGACAAGGGGGAATGGCTTCAAACTGAAAGAGGGGAGGTTTAGATTAGATATTAAAAAGTAGTTACAAACATTCTGTGCTGTGAGGGTGATGAAACACTGAAACAGGTTGTCCAAGGAAGATGTGAATATCCCACCCTTGGATACCGTCAGCGCCAGGTTGGATGGGGCTTTGAGCAATCTGGTCTAGTGGAAGGTGTCCCTGCCTATGGCAGGGGGATTGGAACAAGATGGTATGTAAGGTCCATTCCAAACAAAATTATTCTATGATTCTCTGAATTTATTTAGCTGGAATTTCCATGTTCATAGTGAATTAATTTGAAATCTGGTTTTGTCAAACCTGATAATGTATTTGAATAGAATTTGGTAAAAGTTTTAATGGAAAATGGGGAGACAGGAAATATTTGAAATACATTACTGTTATTTTCAAAACATAGTTCTTATTTTTGTTTTGGAGAAGTATCTTAATTGTGAAACTGACTGTGAAAAAAAAGAAGTTACATGCATAATCAGAAAATGGAATGAGACTTTTCTGCTTGAACAAAAGTCTTTATCTAATTTTTTTGGGTTCATTGAAGATTTTCATATTGACCTAACTGATATTTTAATTTATTTTTTTGTGCCAGATCCTGCAGTACTTCTTTTATGTTAGCCCAAGCTGATCTCTTTTTCTTTCTTTTTCTTTTCATTTTGGTCACTGAACCAAAAATCGAACAGTTCTACTCCTGACAAGTTGACCATTTAATTTCCGGCCACTGCACAGATCTGATTCAGACCACTCTCCTCGTGTTTGTTCCCAAAATAAATTGCAGAATCATAATTCACTCCTTAAGGCAGCGAAGGGCAGTTGGTAGCAATACTAACATTTCCAAGGTAACAAACTCACATTTTCTGTAAGAATACCCTTGGTTGCTGTGTGGCTACTAATGTGTAAGTTGTCCACATTTTCCTTTACATCTAGTCATTTTTCAGTTTTCTTTTTCAGCAGAAATATTTTCCCTGTTGCAGTGTTCGGTAAAAAAGGCTTAGAGGAGATCTCTCACTTGCCTCCTTCTGCATGTCTTACACTTGAAGGGTACTTCTGCTTCTGATCTGGAAAACCTGTTGCAGTGCATCTGCAGAATTGTGGTTCATTGAACTAGACAAAGAGGCCTTCATGTCTTTAAAATGATCTCTTTTTTTCATGGAATAATATTTACAGGGCTGTCCACCTCAAACAGAAATGAACTGCTGAGAGCAGACATTGAAATTTCATTTGAGAGATACAGGTTTATTTCCATCAGGGAAGTGATCCCTGTGTTCTTTATTGTCCTGCTTTTCCTTCAACAAGTAGTTAATGCAGTTATAGAGTATAAAGGAGTTTCAGCAGAGCTGTGATGTTTGCAGAATTTGCCTCAGCCAGCGGAGATGAAAAGGTGTGGGTTTGGCTGGAGCTGGCAGCACCGCTCCCTCCCCAGCCTCAGGCAGCCCGGATTACTGTGTGGACCTTTTCACTCAAAGAGATGTAAGTTTTGTTTCATCAAGTGGTAGCAGATGTTAGGGAGCCTTTATGCTACTCATCACTGACAGAATGCCAATGCAATGGCATCTGGCTGTTTTCTTAGTACAAATGGTGTTTTTAAACTCTAAACTGTCTTTGAGCAGTGGTAGTGGTGCATTACACACTGACTACTCTTCTTCTGAGACCTTGCCCAAAACCCCAATGAACAGCTCCCCCCCAAGTGCCTTTTGCCCAATTAGTGAGATTACAGTAGAGAGCAAATCCTCCTTCTAATTGCAATATTTTCCATTTGAGGAAGCACATTGTAAAATTAGTTACATTACAATATGTCTTTCGATTGCATTTCACTAACTGCTAAGAAACACTAGTGAGTGACTTGCACTCTAACTAGTAACCTTTCATTCCAGATTTACAAAATCTGCACTTTTTGCAGTTATCAAGTATTTTCTACATGCAGACAGTCAGAAACAGGGAACCCTTTTGTTTTAATTGATATTTTTTCTCTAGAACATGTAGATTTTTCATGAGGTGCAAAACTCATACAGATGCTAATAAGCATAGTACTTCAAATCTTTAGAATGGTCAAATTGTTGACAAACAAAAATTGCATCTTCTGTCTTGAAGTGATCCAGCTTTCAGCACTTTGGGGAGGAGGAAGACTGTCATCACCATGCAAGAGGATCAGTGCCAGCAAAGCCCACAGCTCCTTGATGCATCATGTCATACCAGTGATGAGGCAACAGTTTTGGACAGCAGAACAAGATTTAACCCTGCTCTCTTCTTGAAAATTTTCCTACTTTACGCGTCAAGCAGAACATCTGGATGGCAGTTTCCATCCCTCTTGGGGCAGTGCTGCGTTGGGGCAAGGCTGAATGTGGCATCCAGGTGCAGGCAGGTGAGGCACAAGAGATGACCACATGAGAGGGAGCAGTCAGATTTTTGGCTTACCAGATTTTTTCCCCTCTTCTCTCCTTTTTCAGAATGCTGGGCTCATTGCTCAGAGATTTAGCATCCACAGCTTCCATGTAGTGACCTCCCCCCACATTGCCATTCCCACTGGTGGGAAAAACATGCCTGGTCAAATGATCTGGAAGAGGTTCCAGCTGCATGCCAGTTCAGTTCTCATCCCTTCTGCTGAATTTAACATGTGTTTGTTATGGTTAGCTTGCACAGTGGTTGTAATTCATTGGAATTAGAGGGGAATCATCCTCTTTGTGCTTTTTTTACATCAAGAACACTGTGCTCTGCTATAAAGAGAGATTGATGCCTTTGTAATTAGCTAGGCCAGGATTTGATGGCCCTTTTAATTTTGGGTTTTACTTACGAGTATCTTATATAGGTATTTAAGAAAAATTGAGAATGAATGATAATAACACATTGCATTTTCTCCATTATTTTTGATTAATTTGGAAATGTTTAGGTGTAACTAAAGGATAATAATAAATTTATTTTAATTGCACACTTAAGACCATGTTCCATTATATCCTTTGTTAAACACCTGTCTGTTCTACTGTTTCTTGAGCTCTTCTGTTGCAGAAAAGCAACAGAAATCACTGCTAGGATGAATAGTTATATGTTGGGTGGCTAAACATTTAATGTGCTCTTCAGAATCAGAAGAGGTGCCACAAGGAAATATATGTGAGAGACCTTAATATGTATTTCGGGGATCTGGGTCTGTAGCAGCTTTTTATTATGTTTAATGTATGCATCATGGCAGGCCTAATGCAATGCCTGTCATGTGCCAAAAGATAGCTCTACTGTCTGGTGTCTTATAAATCCCCCTGTAATATCTCCCAGAAAGACCATGTTTCAGTGGCTTAGATGTGGTTCCGGTTCTGTATTGGTGGGGGCACTTTTTATGTGGTACAAAGCTTGTAGTATATTGGGTAGGAATTAGGAATTACTAGGAAATCTCTCAGTTCTACTTAAAGAAAAAAAAAAAGGTTTGGGACATGTTTAAATATAAACATCCTTAAATTTGTACCTAAGGGCTCAGGCTCATTTTTACTTTCCAAGAACAAAAAACTCTGGAAGGATGCAGAGGTAGTTGAAGTTTTTGTGACCTATTGACTGTAGGAATACCTTTTGTTGAATTTGTAGCTTGCAAAATCCTGTGTTACTTAAAAAGCTACAAACTGGAACATTTCCCTATGAGAAATGGAAGAAGAAAGAAATGTTACTCAAACTTAAAGCAAGATTTTTACATGTTAACTATAAATATATTGCAACTGAATGCTTTTAAATAAAATAAAGCCGCTTGCTGTCTCTGCAGAAATGAATTGGGCAAAGGGATTTATCCAGGGTATTTCAGTCAGATGAATGGAGAGATACGTCCATCACCACTAACGTGATGGTCATTCCTTCTAAATATAAACTTAATATAAATATATTAAAGGCTTGATTATACCGTTAAGAAGATTAGTACATTTAAACAGAAAATACAGGCTTATGTGCCCTAAATGTGAAACTAAAAGGAGAAGGTTTTATATATGGCACAATCACAACGTTCAGTACTTTTGAACAAGGTGTTTTCCCCACGGAAATACCTCTAAGGGATAATCACTGCACACTGCCTCTGGGAATAGGTGGGATGCCTTAAGTCTAATCTCTTTCAAAATGGTAATTTAAATACATGCAGGTATTAATCTTGTTGGGGTTGTTTGTTGGAGTAAGCATAATGATGGCATGTGATCATGTCCCCAAAGGCAGTTTTCTGTCTCATCTCTTTTCTGTAAATGTTTGGGATAACTTTTAATTGCAGAAACTGTGGCAAATCTATAAAAAATATGTGTCAGAAGGGAAAAAGGATTGATGATGCTTCTGTGATATTTCTCTGAATCAGATCTATGAATTTAAAATATTTAACACACATTAAAGATTTCAGTGTCTTTTAATATTGTACTTGACTTACACAGCACTGTCTCTAAGGACATTGTATCTGAATCTTCTGATGGTATTGAATTTATGACATTGAATTTAAAACTTTTGTGCTCATGTCATGAAGCTTGTTAGGTAGTGTTTAACATGTCTCCTTTTTAATTTTTTTTTTTTTTTAAATTCTTGTTCTTTATAACCTAGCAGTTCTTCTCAGTGAAAAATTTATAGTGAGGATGGGGGAAGACTTGCAGTTATCTCCTGATAGATAGCACTCCTTGATTTCCTTTTATGCATCTCTCAAATTAGATATTCTGCACCTTAATCACAACATCATCTTACTTACTTTATCTTTTAAGAGTAAAAGCGCTGCGATTATAAATTAACTCAGAAATATCATCAGATCTTCTGCCTCGGGGCTTGTCTTTGTTTCTGACTCAAGCATTGCTCCATGGTCAAGTCCTGTCCAGAGAAAAAAGCTGCTTAATTGAATCCAGTGGGGGCTGCAGTTTGGATGGGCTGCTCTGTCTGGAGGCAGAGCTGGAGCTGGTGTTAGCCACAGCCCTGTTTCCCTGGGGACTGGACACAGGGGACTCTGCCTGCGGCTGTACCAGGGCTGCCAGGAAACGTGCAGGCACCCAAAGTGCTGTAGGGGTCAAAGATAAATACTTGCACTTCAGAGGGCAGATCATGGAGTTATGGACTCCCAGGTATGTTGACTTCTATGTCTGTGGCTTTTCCACCCACTGGTTGCTCAGGACCCCATGTGGAGCAGTGCCAGCCCCCCTGAGCCCCTCTGGCTGCCAGCAGCACATCCACCTGCCCGCCAGTGGCAGTGGAAGGGGATGTCAGATCTGGCTTGGGCTGAGATCCTTTGGATTTTCTGCCCTACTTCCCCATGAGCTGGCCAGTGCCAAGGGGAAGGGCTGCCTGACCTGTCCCTTGGGACAAGCTGGGGACACAACTTTGCCTGTCCTCTCTTGAGGCTGGATGCTGAGTATAGAACCTGGCCCTTCCTGGGGCTGTATATGCTTTATGTACTGCCCATTGGAACTCTTCAAACCTATATTCTATAAAATACTAAAAACTCCCAAACTTCGATAGCTTTTACCATCCTTTAAATACCTAAACTTCCCTTTACTCCCAGTGGTCATTAGTACCATTGCATAGTAATGTCCCAAGTATTAAAATGTCCCTGCATGCAATTTTTGCCTCTGTTGCTTTGGTGCTGTCATCGTTGGCATAACAAGATGCTGTAGACTAATACACTAAATAAATATTCTTTACACTGCTGTGGTGTGGTTGCCTTTTCTGCATGCTTATGCTTGCAAATAAATATATTTGTCCCTGAAGAAAATTTATGGGCTCTTTCTAGGGCACTGTCAGTACACTGTCTGTCCTCCTCCCTTTGGAATGTGTTGGTTAACGTTGGTTAATCAAACGTAACAGGGATACAGGTCTCAAAGATGCCAGACACCTGAAAGCTTGATGGAAATTGGTAGCCAGCAGAGCAAAAGGACCCAGGGTCATGCCATCACTAAAACTGAAGGCAGTCAGGTGAGCTCAGCTATTTATTAGTCCTAGGAGAACACAGAGAGAGAGGGGGGCCCTGCACATGCCCCAGGCACAGAAACTCTTTAGTGAGACTCTGCTGTACCCTACAGACACTGGGGAATGCAGCAATGAGGGACTGATCCCCACTGAGAACAGTTTTCATTTCACTGCTGAAAATAAAAGCCACTCTCCTGCCAGAGAGTGCTGGGCACCAGGGCGTGGCTGTCCTGGGGCTCGGTTCATGGTCAGGATGGCCTGGGAAATGTGTGGCCCTGTCCTGGGTGAGCAGAGGTTGGCAGTGAAGGGGAGAGAGGCCCCTCCACTGCGGTGGGCATGGATGAGGGGCAGTGGGGGTCCCCAGGGAACAGGGATGCCCCAGCACCACCAGCCTCTGCTCTCACCCTTGCACCAAAGCCCTTAGGAGCAGCAGGGGGGGTTGGGTTTCTAGTCATAATCTAGAAGGTAATTTGTTGTCCTGGACACATAACCAATTCTTCTGGTGACCATCAGAGGTCAGTGGCTTTTAAGCCAAAGGTTGATCTAGTCCCTGAAGTTTTTCTTCATCGCCTGAATAAAGAGGAGCTGTCCTTAAAGGGCAACTGCAAAGAGCGAGCATAGTGATCCCTGTGGGAATGAATTCTCAGAAGCAGCAGGATGAAGGCAATAATACAAAGCCTTTGTAGACCTGTAGGGCTGAACTGCAGTGGTGTGAGCTAGGTGGAAGGTGGCTGAGGGCACTGGTTTGTCCCCTTGCCTGAAGCTAGCCTTGGGGCAAAGCCCATCCCAGGCACCAGCCCTGGCAGAGACCAGTTCAGGGCCAGGTACAGTGAGACGTGGGAGATTCTCAGCCATAAACAGGCTTCTTACCTTCAGTGAGATTTTTATTGTTATTAGGAAAACTCTTCCCACGAGATCTTAACTTTCATGTTGTGCTCTATCCAAGTGTGTTTAAATATTAGATGATTTATTTCTATATTTTCACTTGTCCTCCATGGGAATGACAAGGATTTAATGTAGTACAGAAAATCCTTTGAGATCTTCAAATTAGAAGAGCTCTAAAGGAAGAGAGCCCTTTTTTTTTAAGCATAAAATGATGTGTTTGTGACTATAATTGATGATATCCTCATGAATCCCTTGAGTCAAATAAAGTGAATCAGGTAAACAAAGTACTTTGTCTTGCTCAAACGCATTGTTGCAAAACCAAGAATAAAACACATCTGTAACATGATTAATTTGAATTTGTTTTACCAAAAAGAAACACTTTTACTGAAATAGCAATATTTTAATTTTGTGCATCATCATGGGATCACTTTAAATTTAATTTAATTTAATTTAATTTAATTTCTGTATGAAATTTGCATTTGGGTCATGTTCTGTAGAAATGAGATCATTATTCCATTGGGTGAAATGTTACCAAAATGGTCCTGGTGAGGTGAGAATTTGGCCTTGAATTAACTCTAATGCAATTGTAACAGAATATTTTTAGGTAAAAGCACTGATGCCAGAGAAACATGCCAACTTAGGTAATATTTAATTCTTGAAGTCCACTGCTGATCAAGACACCACTTTCCAATTTCCTTTCCTGCAATCTGCCTGCCCTCTGCCAAGCACTGGTGTGTGATTAATTGACTGACACGAAGTCTGTTATTTACATTGCAGATATATTGTAAGTAGACTCCAGGTGAAGCTCACAGCATGCTGCATATTTACTGCCATATGTTCAGGAGGTTGTGAACAGAAAAAGTAAGTCCAAAGCCAGAGGAGGTATTAGAGGACACAATAGAAAAGCTAATTATAAAAGCCTTCAAAAGCAGTCCCTGCTTCACCGTTTGAAGCCCCAATATGTAATTACAGAGAACTAGGAAATATGGGAAGATAATAAAAGGAAGATAATAAAGGGAACATATAAAAACCAGGGCATGGTACTTTGTGAGAGAAGAGGAAAACAGAGCTCCCAACGCATTTCTCCTTTAGCTGTTGGAAATGAGGGAGGGCTGTGAAGGGAAGATGGAGGGGGCAGGTGTCCTGGATGGTATAGACAGGGCAGGTGTGAGCTCAGGGGGAATTGCCCAACTTTGTCAGTGCTGTTTTTCGGATGTAAACTGGTGTTTCATCCTCCTGAGGGGGCTTTGTACCAGGTGGGATGGCCAGAAAGGGAGTGCTGGAGCCGCAGCTGTATCATCCCTATTGGCAAACAGTAATTTGTTCCCTTTAAGCACGGACAGCATGGGAGGAAATCACCCCACAGGATGCCGCCCTTGTTTTAAAGCCCATTATGGGCTCCCTGTGCAAGTAGAAAATCTTGCTCTGCATCTGTTACTGTATCCCTTACTAATGTACACATTTTCCTTGCTATTTATTTCACTTCTGGGTTAGGCTGCCACTATGAAGGTCACAGCGTGTCTCCTATTGTTTCATGGAGTGGCTGGTAAGGGTAGTATAGTGAGGGCTATAAATTTTGATAAAATAGAAGAAAAATATGTGTCTGAATCCTAGCTTTAAATCTACGTGTATAGTAGTAGATTAGTATTTCTTACAAAAACAAAAGTGCTGCCCTGCATTTCTATCAGCTACACATGTACTGGGGAGCTGGGGGTCAGGGTGCTCTCAGGCTCACAAAGCAGCTTCTGGCTGGCTGACGCAGGAAGGTGCAAGCAACGTGGGGGGCTGGAAATGACAGCTTTAATTTTGCTCTGGGGCTTGAGGGAGAATGTCTTCACTCACGCCTCAAAGGGCCTTCCCCAACACACAGCTCAATTATTTGGATGGTAAGCTGATTAGAGGATTTGAAACCAATCATCCAAAAATGGTTGATGCCAGCCTCCAACTGACACATCAACTTACTCTCAGTGAGGGCAGAGATGAGACATATTTCAAATTACAATCTTGTAGAAGTGTTTCAAACACCTTCAGGAGGTGTGTTGTAGTAAGCAGGGTGAGCAGGCAGGAAGTGGCTCTTTGACATTCCTTTGTGTCCATTCTGGCTGCTGCTGGAGGTTTGTGTGATGCCAAGGGGCTCTCGTACTGTGCCTGCTCCTGTTCCATCCTGGCAGGCAGCTGGGCTCCAGGGGCACAGGGCTCCCGTTCCATCCTGGCAGGCAGCTGGGCGCCAGGGGCACAGGGCTCCCACTCCATCCTGGCAGGCAGCTGGGCTCCAGGGGCACAGGGCTCCTGTTCCATCCTGGCAGGTGGCTGGGCTCCAGGGCACAGGGCTCCTGTTCCATCCTGGCAGGCAGCTGGGCTCCAGGGCACAGGGCTCCTGTTCCATCCTGGCAGGTGACGCGGTGGTCTCCCAGAAGGGGGAGAAGGTGTGGAGGCACCACCGTGTCACTTTGAAGGCGTCCTGGGTGTTTGCCTGCACTCCAAAGTGCCGGGCGCTGATATTAGAGCGTGGTTGGGATGCGTCGGTTAGCAGAAAAAAGCCGGGAGAATAAAGAAGTGGGAGATGGTCTTCTATGTAGCAGATCTGGAGTTTAACGCTCCAAAGGGAAACCAGGGACAAAAAACGTTCAAACAAGCCATAAATAGGTTTTTATAAGAACTGTGAAAAGGGTGGAGAAAGCATGAAGGGCCAATAGGATCAGAGAAAGGGTGGAGCCAGGGATTACAATCCAATGGGGAGAAGGGTAGGCGGAGGAAGAGAACTGAGAACCAATGAGGGATCGAACTAAGGAGAACAGTCTAGAAAGTGGGTAATAATTGACAGGATAGGGGGAGGAGAACCGTGTTGGGAACATTTGCATTTATTAGGACCAGTGGTTCATGGGATATTGTCTTTTATTTTATCCCACCATTGTACCCTTAATTGTTTGTTCCTTTGCGGTTTGGAGGTCAGCCCCTTTTGAAGCTGAAGGACCACAACAGGCAGGCAGCTGGGCTCCAGGGCACGGGGCTCCCACTCTGTCCTGCCACAGGGGTGGGGTTGAGGGCACAGAGCTCCCCCAGGCTGTTTCTTCTTGGAAGGCAAGAAAGGTGTTCACTCAGGAAGAGAAAACAGGAAAAGAGAACTGTGTTGGTTCAATGAGAGGGCAAGTTGGAAAAGGTGTCAAAAAGATCAGATGCTGAAAGTATCTACTTGTCTACTCCTGCTCTCCTTTAAAGAACCCCCAAAAACTCCTAAGTAAAAATTTCCAAATTCCCTCTTCTTTGCAAAATTTAGGTTTCTTAGGAGATTTGCAACCTGACTTTGCAACAACGATTTATGCAAGTCTGCAGATTTGATGGGAGCAGTAAGGTTTACATGTGAATAGAAGTCCTGAGAATGTGAACTATAAAAATTGCGGGGTTTTTTAATAGTATTTTGCTATTAATCATTATTGGATGATTACATCAATATTTGTCCATGGTCTGCGGACAATTTAATGTTTAAGAAATATTTTCTTACTTTTATAATTACATTCTGAATGGTAAATTTGCATTGATAAAGTCTTGCTTTAAATGTATCCTCTATTGCTGAAATTAATTATTATATTTGTTGCACACTAAATTTAACAAAGAATTTTTCAATTGTTGAAAAGAAAGCCTAGAGAAAGCACATAAAATGTCAAAGGTGACAAAGAGATGAGCCCAGCACTGGCGGTCATTGGCTGGGGACAGAGAGCTCCTTTGCTTAGTGCTTACATAGTGCTGAGCACTTATGTCTGTAGTTATCCATTTCTGCTTTAACTTTGCACAAAGCTGTGGTTCAGCTTCCTTTGTTGTTCCTGCAGGTACTGCTCTCGGTTTCCAAGATGTCAGGCGTGATGTGGACTGCCTCAGATTCTAAATACCTATTGCATGTGCTGATGAGGTATTCAAGGGTTTCCAGCACATATGAGTGCAGATGAATTTAACGGGAATCCTGGTGCTCAAATCGTTGCAAAATTCAGATTTTAGATATTTCTATACGGATGCTCAAAGACTTAGAGCTCTGGAGTGACAAAACAAGGAGGGGAATGGAGGGGCACCTTTCTCAGGGTACAGATTTTTCAGAGGATTTAGAGAAGCAGTAGTTTTCAGATGTTTACCTTTTGGTTGTGTTTAGTTGAAATCAGCTCTTGGGCTCAACAGTTAGTGAGAGACATGTTGGGGAAACACTCTTGTGATTCTGTTATGCTGTTTTCTGTATGGAAATGAGACAAGGACCCAAATGTTCCTTGCTGGACTGCTTTCTCTTAGATGAGAGGAAGCAGAAAAGGAGTGAAAAAAACTCACGTTCAGATTTAAAAGGAAGCTAAAAGGGTAGGTAAATAGAATTTCAGATTTCAAAGTGAGCTTATTCTGATGGAACATGCAGAAAGCTAAGGTGGGACAAGGAAAGAGGAAGATTTGTGTGATCTACAAATTACCTTGAAGCCAATAATACAGAAAAAGAGGCATTAAAGACATTAATGAAAATTTGTGTCTAAAAGTGTAACAGTTTTACTTGTGTATCTCACAGGAGGACACTGACATAATTTGCATATGTTTTTAAATATTTTGTTATCTGGTGAGATTAAATGGAAGAGCAAGGTCACCCCAACAAAAATTGCCATGAAAATTTGAGAGTTCAGATAGAAAATTTACCCTCCTCATCCTTTACCATGATGACTTGTGTTAATGGAAAGAAGTAATAATATTTTACTCAGCTGTAAAATGGCCCTGGGCAAGTGGCTGAGTAGAGTTTTACAGGTCCAGGTGAAGAATACTGAAGAGAAACAGCTTTTTCATATAAGAAGCAAGATTACAATCATTGAGGCGAAAGGAGAGAGAGGATGAGAACTTGACCACGTGCAATGGCTGTATATATTTAAATGTGTCTCAGATTCCTGGGTGCCTGTAGTGGGATGGATATATCCAGTAGTAAAAATGTGGTTGTAATAGTTTTCCTTCATAGAATAATGTCTGACCTACCCGGTGTTTTAAAATCTGTTGAGGATGTTTTTAGGACACTTTGTCACATCTTACAAAAACCATTCTCTGAGCACTTGTACCAAAGTGCAGATAATTCCACAGCCACCTGAAATACTCTTTCAGTATGAAACTTTGAAAGGGCAGTTTAGTTTTAGCACTAACTTGCCTGATCTTGAAATGCATTTCATCCTTGCAAGTAGTTAAGCCCTTAACCCAGTTAACTGCAGGTGGTTACATTTGCTAATCAGATGGATGATTATTATACATTGGTAAAAGAAAGACAGCTGCAATTGCTCTGGATGATTGTTAGGCGTTTTTTAGCATGACAGTTAACTGCAGCACCTGCCATCCCAATATATTTTACAATTTTGCTACTGGCTTTTTTTCCTAGACCCCCCATAGCGCAGAATGATCTACACAGTGCTCTAGCTGGAACTTGAAGACATTTTCATTTCAAATGCCGTGTTGAATTTGCCTGTAACTTTCCAACAACCTTACCTTTTAGCTCAATGTTTATTAAAGGTTTCCTTTCATTAAAATGGTGCATAGATGTTTTGTAGATTTACATATTGCTATTTCTAATTACTGGCCAATTTGAAAAAGATTTTCACTTGCTGAAAGAAAATCAGGTTTCAGATCAGTAGTTTAGACTTTTGTGGTTCTACATGTGTGTAACTCAGAGACTGCCTGCTGGGACCTGCAAGTTTCCTCCACTTTATGATTAGATCTGTGACAAGTTTGAAGGAATTTGTTTTGCAAGCAAGAGACTTAGTTATGCATAAATCACTGGAATGGCATAGGTATGTCTTTACTCTGCTATGTATGTGGTATTTATTTCCATATTTGTCTTTTATATATATATGTACACATTAGTCACTTTCCATTCTCCCTTAATTTAACTTCTGCCAATCCCTGCCTTAAGATATCCCCTAGATACAGCAGCCTGGCCAGGGAAAGCTACTTGTTTCACCCCTCACACAAAAAACAACACCTGCCAATATAAATTGGTGAGGATGAGTGTATTTGATAAAGCTGTGCTTTCATTGCCACCTGGATCTGCTTCTGCTGGCTGCTTACCACTCTTCAGGTCAGTGTGGGAAGAGCACGATGAATCTGCTGTAACATCTATGGTACTTGCCCATGATTAAAGGTAATAAGTATTAAAAATATCTTCATTTAGCTCTCTGCACCTCACAGAAAATGGATTCTCTATACTTCCTCTTCTCTACAGCTTATCCATGTGGTGTGATCCATTGCAATAATTTCTTATTTATGATTGTTGGTTTGGAGAGTGAATCCTAATGCTCACAAAGAACTATTTGCTGCTCCTTGCTTACATGTAAAATCACTGAGCAGAGACCCTCCTTTGTCCTTACAGGTTTTCCACACTAACATTACCTACATCTCATGTTTGACCTTTAAAAGCACAGTTCCATCTTTATTTTCATTATTATCTTTATTATCTGTAGCTTTTTAGTAACAGTTTACAAATGGATGGAGTGCTGTCTCAAATGCACTGAAATTTTAGCAGCTAAGATTCCTCTGAGATCTGGGGCCTCGGGGGGGTGGGGGGAGTCACTCTTTGTCCTTTCTTGCTGCCTTTGTGTTTCTGCCCAGGGAGGCACGAGAGCACCATTTGCAATGGCCAGGATCTTGAGAAACTACATCTCAATGCACCTAATTTTTAATATATTACAATTTTATTGTCTTATAAAGGTTTGGAGGGGTTTTTTTGCCATTCTTAAATCTGAAGAAGGTAGCAGATTGTGTAATCCCTTAATTGTCTGAATCTCTTTCTCAAATTTCCATCACTTTCATTTCAAGGGGACAAGTTATCTCCCCAGCCTGGTCAGCAACATACAAAGCCAATTAGGGGTTCACCTCTTAGCTTTTTTCCGATGTCTACTAAAAAAATAGTGATGTCTGAGCCCACATCCACTATCATTTCATTTTTCATTTCACTGGAAAACTTCCTTTCTCTGATAGTGTTCTGCAAGTCCAAGTTCACTTGTGTAGGTACTTCTGTTGTTCTACAATAATTTGGAGGGGTTTTTTGTAATTCTTTAATCTCTGTCTCAATGTGATTGCTCATTTGTTCAGGCCTGTGTTAGAGTTTCTCTTTCTTAGGATATTTCAAGTTAGTCCAAATTTTCCCACTATCCTGTTTTTGGGAGAATCTTTGTGCAGTCATGTCAGGCTGGTTAATTGGTTAAATTCACCATTCTGTCCTGAAAATTCCTCAAGTCTGCCATGGCTGACCCAATAAGAATTCCATCTATCTGTAAGGGACTCCCTGACTTTTCTGGCAAAAACTCAAAAGTTTATAGAAATTATTTTATGCCAGCTTTTGTCCATCGTTTTGGTTTGGTTTTAAACTCCTTCTGAGCTCTTGGTCGAGGGTCACTTGGATGTCTTGTGACTTGTCTATTACTTGCACATTTTTGATGCAATGGTTGTAATGCCTCTCCATCAACAGTGGATCCAACTGAGATTTCCTCTTCTCAGGATCACATGAATCGCAGTAAGAAAAGAAGCTGGTAACTCCCATTTTTTCTTTGATTATCTCCTCCTTATTCTAAGGAAGTCTTGTTTCCTTGAATGTATGGGGACAGGAGATGATCTATGAGTGATTCCCTTGAGCAACATGAGAGAGTCTCTTTGGCCATCACAGGGCCTTGCCATTGGCTGAGTAAGTGTTTTGGTCTCGCAGCTGTGAGATTGTGTCCTTACAGATTCTTTCATGCCTTTTCCCTGGACTTCCCCATACTTTCCTCTCTGTTTTTCATAGAAACACGACCCTTCACAAAGCAATTATCTGCAATAGTTTCATGTGCCTGTGTTTGCTCTTAGACAGTGAAATTCAGCATTGGGAATTTTGGTTTAACAGGTTCTGTAAAGGACTCTGGCTGCTGCTTACAAGCATCTCGCTAGAGGACAGAAATATTGCCAGTTTTGGAGTTCACTTACCAGCAATATAGTGAAATCAGCAAAGGGTAATCTCTGGGGCAGGGCTTTGTGCATGGGGAAGATCTGGTCGTTTGAGGCCTCTAGGAGTGAGTGTGGGTTAGCAGGACCACAGAGTGGTGCAAGGACTGAATTTGGGCATCTCTGTTCCTTTTGCTATGTGTCAGCAATTGTGGCAGCTTTGGTTACTAGAAATGTAATGGTGTTAAAGGATGAGGCTTGTTTTTCCTCAGAAATAAATGGAGAATAATGGTTTGAGACCTTGTCCTGATTTTGTTGCTGTTGTTTGGGGGTAGGTTTTGTTGAATTTGTTGTCTTTAAAAATAACTCATATGGGAGCCAGGCTGTGTCTTGGCTAATGACAGACATATACTGATTTTTATATGCTATCTCTTCAACTATAGTTGCTATGGTTCTCTTTGAAATTGCCATGCTATAAACTTAATACTACTGGTAAATTCAGTTTTGTGGTCTGCAATGAAAATTCAGGCAAAACCATGCAGAATGAGAGCAATATATTGAATATACACTGACTGAAAGGGGGCAAAGAGATGGGCTAGAGTTCAGGTGTTTCAGAGTCTGAACTCCAAGCTGTCAGTCAAAGTGATATGGAAATGAGCACGTGTTCATAGCAGAGGCTTTATGCTGTTTGCTGGCCTCTTAAAATTTCCATCAAACCTCGACAGTTTTGTAGTTTGTTGTTGTAGTGTTTTAACTAGACATTTTCCAAGTAATTTTTACTTTATTCAGAGGTAATAAAGCAATAAGAGCAAGCTTTTTAATAATGGAATCAGCATTATATGTGACTGACTCTCTCCTAAAGAAGGTCTTCATATCCTCATTTTCAACTTTAATATGCTTTTAAACACTATGTTTTAAAACTACTCATAAATTAGTATGCATTTCTTGTATTTAAAATTACCATTATTGGCAGCAGCAAAAAAGAATTCAGAGTGCATGCTTTTTACAGTGAGGGAATTTGTGGACAGCTAAATATCTCTATCTATATATATTTTTTGCTTACCACAGCTGGTGTTTTGGAGAAGATTTACATTACTAACACACTAACATTAATACGCTGCAATGTCTAAAATGCCTTTAGTGTGCCATTTACACTCATCTGTGAGATTTCACGAAAGTATGATATTAGTAAGCCTTCATGAGTAATCCATCATGCCTAGGAGACTTAATCAGATTGGGCATGTACTTACCCCTGGCTTAGTAATTGTTACTGGCATTATTACTGTCCTTATTTCTGTTTCATCTGCGGTGAAAATGTTCAGAGTTTCAGTTGTAGTTCAATACATTATAATCGTGGTTCTCCACAGAACACAGCACAAAACCTACAGCCACAATTCAGATTTTATGTGTAGTAAAATCTCTTGCTATTCCTTTTAAAGGACTATACAAAAGTTTAATATTTCTTCAGGACTGTTAAGGTAGCAGCATTAAATATTAAAACGTTTAAATGTGCAGAACTGATTAATTCAGAATATATCAGAGCTGCTCATAAATGTTTAATATCTGTATTTTGCCTGATTGGATATAATTTAAGCTATGTGCTTCTTCCAGCACTCTAGGACCAGGTACTCATCTTTTATTTCTAGGAATGGTTTAAACATCATTCCTTTTATTACAGGTTAATATTAATGCCTCAACCTTCAGCTGTTATTGTTCATTCTTTCATAGAACCTATTCAAAATTGATTACCTAAAGTCTGAGAGCAGCTGTTAAAGTTCTTTTTAAGTGTACATTTCAAAAAAATATGGTTTAGTTAAAATTTGTACAACCTCTGTAGGATGAAAGCTGAAATTTTGTCTTTGCAACATTTATGCATTTCCTGAGAAAAGCAGAAATATTTGGGGGGAAGATAGGGATTATGCAAGTACTGGATCTAGTCTGAGGTTAAACTTGGACCAGGTTGTAGCTGTGTTGGTTCATAAAGAACAAATTACACTAAAAAGCTGAAGAATGGGTGTCAGTATCTCTGGGGGAGGTGGAACAGACCTGACTGGCACGTTGGCATGTGGCTGCTGAATCACAAATTGATCAAAACACCCAGCTGTAGTGGTGAGACAGCCTCATGTGCTTACTGGTGGTGTATGAAACATAAAGATCTGTATGGAAGGCTATAGATCTGTTTGAGACTTAGCTCTAAGTCTGGTCTCATTCCCAAATGGCAGTGTCATTTATTTTCTGTCTTACAACACCAGTGCTGTTAAAACAAATCAGCAAATCCTGTACAGACAAATCCTTAGCAGCGTTTTTTTCCCCCCAAAAGGTACTTTCTACAACAGTGCTCTGCCTGGGAGTATTTCCTCCCCTGGGATTGGTACAATGAAAAGGGAGGGATGGACCTCATTTTTTAGCTGTTCATTCTGCAAGGCCCCCACCAGGGCAGTGCCCCACCGGGCTGGAAGAAAAACAAAAACTCCGTAGGAGCATCTGTCCCAAGGCATATATGGTTTTGCATCGCTCACCAGGAAGCATGCTTAGCATACAGCATCAGCAGTGCTCCTTACTAGTTCATTTTCTTGCTTAACATGCTTTAAATTATCTTCGTTGTGTTTAGTGCTTTATCCTGATCCCTCTGAAGTTAATGGCTGAAGCACCATTGCTTGTAATGAGGCCCAGCTGCCTGAGAATGCCTTGAATATAATAAAAGGACTGCCAAGCAATTTGCTGCAGTCCAAGGTAGAAATCTTGCTTTGATGCAGTGCTTTTCCCTTTTGAAGAGTGCTTCTCTACAGTACGAAGCAGAATTCTGATTTCTGCAAAAAGCGGACTTGAAGTTTAACAGAGAAGAGGAGGAGCTCAACAATGGTAGAGGTTAATACCCTGTTGTGCATCCAAAAATATCAATTCCAAGAGTGTTTTCTTGACTTAAATGGCTTGAATTTTTTGCTGTCTGACTTTCTGAAGTAGTTAGGTGTAATATGTCTCTGTAGCACGTATTTCTCCTTGCCCTTGGAGACCTGTGGGAATGCAAAGGAGAGGAGGTTGCACACTCTGTCTCATTACAAAGATGTGGGACATGGAAGTTGTCCTTGAGTGAGAAAGTAGAAATCTAAAACCAGAATAAATCATATAATATATATAACTTTTTTCTGAGGTATTTTGGAGGTAGATCTGATCTTGAACTCTGAGACAAGTCCTGGAGCTCTACACTACTGTGCTCAGAGATGCTGCCTAATGATAGCTTGGTTTCTTTTTGACGTCGTTCTTCAAGACTTGAGGAACTGCCAAGTTCTCCCTGTTTTTGACAGGATAATGTAAACAGCAAAATGAATACATTGCCCAAACTACTTTTGTATGTGAGCTCACAGGAAAACTGTGTTTAGTCATGTTTACTTCAGGGTTAGCAATAAGGAAAAATATGTCAGATGTGAAAGAGAAAAAAGAAGTCATAAGGAGGCATTACAATACACTCAAGTAGAGGCAAAGTGCCCCTTCATTGTCTAGGAAATAGAATAAAAACAGTTCCAGCAGGAATGATTTATAATAGAAAATGCAGCTTTTGCAGAATGAAAACCTTACTTGGAAAAAATCTACCCTTTTTCTTGACTTTTTTTATTTGGAAAAGGGGAGTTTGACTCAAATTAAATGGGTTATTTTGTACTTTTGTTTTCAAGTTCATTGAACTGAGTATGAAATTCACATTGTTCTTTGTCACCTCAAGATTAAATTGCATTTTTTTGGCATGTAGTATCACAAAATCTGTGATTAGGATCTTACTGCCTTTACTCTATTGGGAGGTTGGATGTATTAACTAGACTGTAAAAGCTGAAGCATAGTGAAATGCCCCCCCGCCAAGCTGGAGGGAGCACCTGGCAAAAAATGTTTGGAAAGGACATTAAAATGTTGATTTTGATTAAAATAGGAGGTTTTTCAGTTTAATAAGATGAACTGAAATATTCAGTTCCAAGCTGAAATTATACTGGAGAAGATCAAAGTATTTGATTTTCATTGAAAATGGCATAGTAAGAATATTGTATCATTTATGAATTTCTAAGCATTTCAGCCTCCTAAAAGCCTGTCATTATTCCCTCTTTTCATATTCAAGATAACAATAAATGTTCAAATAATATTGGCACTGCACTATTTCTATTTTTTATTGAAGAGGCTTATTTAGCAAAATTGCAAAGTCCAAGCTTCTTAAGATTTTAGGTAGGAGAATGCATTTGCCTCTGAACTAATGTGGTGAAATATGTACAGGGGTGGATTCCTTAAACACCCTTTGTTGTGTGGATTTTTAAATATATTTCACTCCAAGCCTGCTGACTGCTGCCTTTTCCATATATTGCAAGTTCAGTGTACAGTGCATCCCAGCTGATGCACAAACCTCACTCATATCCAGATCCGTCTTTCTGTACTCTGCTTATCTGATTCTTCTTACTCATTCTCCTGTGTGCAACACTGAGAGGGTTAGACAGATGTCAGAGTCGTTCTTTGAATCGGCTGTGGAATTTAAAAGACAAGTGGAAGACAGTATTGAATATATGGTTACCCAGAAGCATGCTACTTACATTTATTTATGCCTAATTTCTTCATAGCTAGGTCCTTATGATGTATGAAGGGGCATGACTACTTTTATTGGTGTCTGGCCATTCCTCTGAGCTTTAACACTGAATTAAGTGTTGAGGATTGACATTGAGGATGAACCAGAGACTTCTGCCATTTTTTCTCAAAATGTTTGACTTCTCAAAGAGTCCAACTTTGAACAGCTGCAGTAAAACCAATGTAGAGTCTTCCCCTATGTGGAAAGTTTCTCTTATTTTCTCTTATTCAAGGCACTGCAGATTGACAGTGATGTTACTTGTTGAGCCAGGAGCTGGAACAGAATGTTAAATGTTCCTCTTCCATATTTAGGCACTTCTTTCTTTTCACCGGTTGCTCAGAATTTTTTTCTGAGTGTAGGTATCTGCTGGTGAAAATACCTGGAGGATTTTCTCCTCCTAGTTGTTCTGTGGGAAAGGGTGTTGAGGTTTATACCCATCACAACATATTGGTGTCACTTCTGCCTTGACCTTAGTAATTCCTCAGAGGAATCTGATACAGGTGTCTGTCTAATTTTGCATAGGAACAGGGGGCTGGAAGAAGAACTCCACCATTTAGGTAAGATGTTGACCAGCTGGTACACTTGTATTAATGGCCTATGTTATTATAGGTGTCTGGTGTTACTGGGGGCTTATTTGGTAACAATGTTCATTCAGTGATGTAAAGACATGCCACAGAACAGAAGACAGGATGACTAACTGGGGTCCATGGATTCAACTGTGTTCCCAGTGTTATGTTGTACTTGTCCCTACAGTGATGTTTGGATCAAATATACTTGATTAACTTTGCTACTTGTTTGTTTAGTTTGGTTGGCTGAGGATTTTTTGAGGGGGGCGGTTTGGTGTCCTTGTTTCACTCTTAAAATTTTCATTGACAAACTGATGAGGAAATGCTAGGAAGATAAAAAAACCTCTTCATTGTTTTTTCTGGCAGAGATCTGCTAGTTATCATGGCTCTTGGCTAGCTTGGCTTCTTGCTGAGGATACCAATACAAGTTCTTCTGGCAATTAGTTTAGTTCTTCCTATCACTAATAACCTCTTGTCTAGGAGAGTGGCTGTGGAATTTGCACAGCTTAGCCTGTCAGGTGACTGACTTTCCCACAGTGTCACTGTGCTTCTTGAGCCTTTTAAAATATATTTACCATTTTAGCCCTTTCCCCTGCCTATAATAATATGCAGAACATCACCTATTCTGGAGGTACTTCTTGGTAATTGTCTCCTGTGGGACAAGAAGACCTCTGTGACACAACAGTGCACAAGCCAGGGAGCTGTAAGCTTGCAGCAATCCAAGGCAGGCGGCTGTGGGATTTATTTTCCAGAGAGCCAAGTGGCTCTTTTTGTTCTAACAAGATATGAGTCATAGCAGGGACATGGCTGTGAATACTTATCGCTTTCACTGGGATGTGCAGAGCAGAAGGAATTTCAGTATGGAAAGAGGACATGAAGTGATTTGTTAAAAATCCGTTATTTGCTTGGGGAATTTGTGCTGGTATTATCTGGGATAGTTGTGCACACCAGGGACAAGAACCATGCTGTTTCCCTTTTTTTTATTTTTAAGAACAGAAAGTGACCACTTGGGAATTTGCTGTATTTATAAAGTATTTAGCAAGCAACTAACTGATAATGACAAGTTCAACACAAGTCACTGTGCTGCAGTTGTATTTTTCTGTGTGTGCATGGTTTGGCTGGTTGCCTAATCAGAATGTTGGACTCAGGCTTTTTTGTGAACGTTTAGAGGTGGTAAAGTATCTGTTACCTGCCTAGAAACAGGAGTCTAGAAGGAACCTTTTTTTGTCTTCAGATCCAACCCTTTGCCCAAGCAAAATAGAGAGAAGGCACTGCGTGGATTTCCCCCAGCGCCCTGTCATATGTTTCATAACCACAACCTGCCACAGTGCTGCTGTTCCAGCCCTTTGTCTCTCTTGTTCAGTAGTTGACCATTACAACAAACCTAATGCAGAGAACCAACAGCTCTTCCTAAAGTGACGTACCCACAGCCATACCCTTCCTGAGGCAGCTGCCAGCTCCTTGGGATGCTCAGCCTTTACAAACCACACCATGAAGAATTACACTGTAAAGGATAAGCATTTGTATTGTCTGACTGTCCCCATCTCTGCCTCTGACCCATTTAGCCACATAACCATAAAGATGACACAAACAGATGCCACTGAGCTTTAATATTGCTCTTACTTTAGGAGTTTTGTTTCTTAAGCACATTATTTTCATTCTTCTGGCTCATTTTTCATTAGGTATTTATGAATGTCAGAGGACTAGTGAACGTTTTTCTTATGTTTTCAGATTCTTTTCCATGTTGTTCTGATTTGAACCCTTGGAAACAGGTATTTTTTATTGATTTGACCTTGCTGCATTAATATACAGCATATGGTCAAAGGATTGTATTAACATTTGTTACAGCCTAGTCATTCATATGCCAGAATTCAGTATAAATACTGCTTTAAATTTAGTATAAACCCCACTGTATTTTTCCCATATAAATCCTCATTTGATCCATTCTTTAACTTAAAATGTCAATCAATCTCTAGGCTATTTAGTAATATTGTTCCAGTTTATAGATGGGGGTTGTCTAGATTTTTATTTTTAATAGCATTCTGCACCAACTAAATGAGGGCCCATACTTAAGCAGAATTATTTTGTTGCATGAATCACACATACAAAATTAAATCACATTTTTGAACTCTTGTGTCCGTTCCCATAATAATATAGTATGATGTATTTTGGTCCTCTTCCTTCTGTTCATGGTTCTCAGCAACTTTCAGTACATTTCAGTCTTCACTTTTCCATGCTAATTTTCTTTATTTTCTCCCTTCTAATCAAGACTCTTGTGCACTCTTGCCCCCTTTCTCCCCAGGGTCTATAGCCAACCCTCCCAGAGCCTCACTTGGTAACACCTTTGGGTCTGGACAGGCTGCAATTCAGACCCTGCTGACTGTGCTGGGTACATCTGTTGTACAGAAAGGACTCTGAGTTGAGCAGTTTGGGTGAGGAGGATGATGTTCTGCATACTCACACCCAGGCAGATGAATTCCAAGTCTGGTATTAAAAAAAAAATACCTGCGTGTCCCTTGCACAGCTGCTATACTGGATGCCCAATGTATTTAGACTGCAAAGCACCAGGTTATTTAAGGTCTCTTATTTCTGCAGTTCATTAAGCAGTCTTGTTAAGATCTGGTTTAAGGAAGATAAGCACAAATATATTAAAGATAAATGGACTCAGAAACTTTATTGCTCACTCTTGTTCATATCTAAACTATAAGACTATGCCAGCTTTCACTTGAATTATGTCACACAAAAAAATCCACTCTGAGGAGGGAGGACTGTGGCTGGTGAGGAAGAAGTGTCATTGTTGTAGATTGATGCCTGAAGTTAAAAGTGGTCAAAATGATAATGGGAACTTATTAGGAAGGTAACAGCATCATATGCCGTGCTGCTCAAGGTAGTAAAATTTAATGCTGTGTTACTGAAAAATGAAGGTGGTGGTGGTGGGGAACACAGGCAAAAATAATGCAGAATATGTGGAGCAGGATATTAGCAGTGAATTTCAAAATATATCACCTTGATGCTAAGCATGAGTAAAAAAGATCATCACAATGAACCTTAGGAATTATGAGGAAATGAGTGAAGACTGAAACAACAGGCATCATTCTTACCAGTAGGTGTGCAATACAGTGTTATGCCCAGATTTCTGTGTTATGGATGAATCTGGTTGCCTCTGCTTAGAAAAACTATAGTAAAACTAGAAGATGAGAGAGAGAGAGAACATCTTCCTGTGTAATGGGAAGCTGAAGTAAGTTTCCTCAGTTTTGGAAAAGGGATAGTTGAGAGAGCTGTGGAAGTTTTCTATAAATGTTGAATTATATTAATAAAGCAAGTGTTTCACTGATACTGAAAATACAAGAATTCAGAGAAAAGAGAGCTTAAAAACAAAGGAAAACATTTACATAAATTGTGTAAATAAATTGTGGAGCTCCTTGTGACCTGGAGCTGTAAAAGTGTAAACTGAGTGTGGGTTTATTCAATCCCCTTGCCGTGATCATTGATAAAGATATTAAAAAGGAATGGCCCCAATGCTGAGCCTGGGGAACACCACTTGCAGCTGGCCACCTCTCTTTGGGCTCAGCCATCCAGTTTTTAACCCAGTGGTCAGTGCACCTTTTCAAGCCATGGGCAGCCAGATGTTTCCTTGTTCTCCAGCATCACTTGAACTCCTGCATTTCATGATATTTGCTTATCATAATTCATGTGTCTGTAAGAGGATTTGTATTATTTTAGCCTGAGGTAAGCATGTTCAACAATCTGGTTTTAGATGGCGTGCTTTCTTAGCTGGAATTAAGACAAAAGTTCTTGCAAATGTTTAGATATTACTGAGTTATAATAAATTCCTAGTAGCTAATTATACTTGCTGTCTTTTCAAGCCAGCCTTCATTTTCTTTTTTAATGCTATTGTTAATTGTGTATTGAGAGACTGTTTGTCTTTTGAGGACAGCAGAATAAAAGGATTTACCAAACTCTTCTGAAAATCCACACAGTGCAATAATATTCAAACCTTCTAAATAATTTATTGAGACCACAGCCAACAATATGAAATTTTCATGTATGGGTATCAAACAGGCAACCTCGCATAAACTCAAAAGGCATGAAAAATAAGGTTAGGCTTCAAAACGGGGGTCAATATTCTCAGGCTTAGAGTAATAAAAAGGTAATCACAATAACGTTTAATCTGTTTCTAAGAAAAATTTCATATTGGTGCATTTCATAGAAGCATTTTTGCTTCAGAGAATTTGAATTTGAAACTTAATAAGGAGAATGGTGCTTACTGAATAAGGACACAAAACAGTTCCAACATACACCAGTAACCAGACTTGTTTCATGCCCTATGCAGCTGGTGAGGTCTGGGAATGACCATCATCTCTTCCCATTTTCTCCTGGGACTTTGGATAAGAGAAATAATATATTACCACTGACAAAATATGTTTCACAATCATTTGAGTCTAACCATCATGTAAATACTGTTAAAGCATATTTTACTGGCTTTTATATTATGCTGATAACTCTCATATTAACAATATTTTGTTGCCCAGAGGTACATTTCAATAAATAATATGATTTGGTTTGTGTTTCTTAAGCTACAACTATAAATAACTGTCCTGTTCAATCATTACAGGAAATGGTATTTGGATGTTTATTCTTGTTTTGGCTATGGTACAAAATTTAATTCAGTGATTGAATTTTTAGAGACATAGCTGATGTACATTTTAGTGAAACAGGTTTTTTTTTTCATATGCAGGTTATTGTATTTACTCCCTAAATTCCACTAATACTATTCAGGCCTCTGTGAATTATCAAATGGAATAACAGACATTTGCTGATACCCTTTGGAGTGTTTTGGTACTACAAGGGTTTGCTAAGTTGCTAAGCATTAGTGATATATTTGGCAGAACACAAGAAAGAAGATAAAGACAGTCATTGTCTCTGATGTCCTCGGGTGAGCTCTGGGTTCTGGGATGCTTAATTCCTGCTCAGTTCCCTCTGATGTGGGCAATGGTTGGACATTTTAATAGAAACTGGATAATTGAGTTACTCTGTGTGAATGGCTCTTGGTGGGAATAATCTCAGTTTAGCCGTCTTCAGTGTTGACATCTACAGCTGAGCTTTACAGTCTAGGCTCCCTTTATAGTCAGTGAGGAGAATCAGACATTTCTGGAGTGTGATTCATCTGGTCCGTTTTAAACATCAACATTAGGGTGAGATTTACAGCCTGAATGGGGTGACATAAATAGATGTGATGTTCTCTGGAGCTTTATATAGCAGTAGCACATATTCACCGGGCCACTGACTGAAACCTCCATCTTCTCCTTCCGAGAAGGCTGCCCCAAAAGGGAGGACGTGCCTCTCTCTGTGCCGGCTGGTATTCACTTTTTCACATACAAAATGCAATGCCTGTAGCTAAGGGACAGTGGCTGGGCCACACAGGCACTGGAGTTTAAAATATTTTTTAAAAATATTTTGTTGGGAAATTCAGATTTGAATCCTCTTACCTAGGTGAGAGCCTTAATTGCCCATCTGTTGGTTATAAGCAGACTGCTATGACAGCAGCCAGTCTTACCTCTCCTCTGTCATGTCTCTGGGCTGTGCCAACGTGTTTGGTGATGCCAGCTGGAACAAAGCATCTCTGCTCCACATGGCCAAGTTTCTGGTGGCTTTGAATATGGTCAGAAATGTATTTAAGTTGGGGATTTTGATACATACAAAGTGAGATTCTTGGGTCTTACATTGGAAGTCTGTTAACGGGTCTAACCATGGGACTCTTCACTTTTAGTGAGATGGGAGCTCTGAAGCATCTTGGACCATATAAACAAATGTGACCAATCCATTATAGTTTAGGAATACAACAGTAAGCACTTTTTATATTGCTGCTGATGTCATCATCACTGTCTTGTTAGGAACTTTCAAAAATATCAGTAATGTCTCTGCAAATAGTTCATTTACAAGGCTGATAGGCTACTCTTTGCATCAATGACAAATGATGCCTCTGGATATCACGTTAAGGACATCTTGCTATGCATCTGCAATCTATTTTCAGTTCTCTGTTGTTCATTACCAATTTAGGAAAGGATTTGAAAAGCTATAAAGACACAGAGATTTGAGGGAGCGTGGGGCAGAAGAACTGAAACTGTACTGTAACACAAAACAAGGCCAGATCAGATCTTTAAGCTGTCTAGAACAAAGTTCAGAACTTGTGCATTTTTACTCCCCTCCATCCGAGAGTAATTGCTAACTGGAATTACTGGTGAGGGCATCACAGGTTAGAGATGGTGCTGTTCTCTACACCTTCAAGAAAAGCTCACTGGTGTGTTATTGTGAATTAAGTGCTTTGGTTGTGGGCTTCAGAAAACCAATACTAAAGTGAGAATACTTCCAGTTGTAAGACTGCACAGCTGTTTACTTAACCATGCTGAAATGTCTTTTTTCAGCTTTCTTCCACCTACTTGGGGAAAATCAAAACCAGGATGAGTAAGAATCCTTGGGTTTTCTGCTTTTGTTGTTGCTGAATGATGTGTAGGTCTGTGATTCATACTGTTCTTGCATGTCTGTCTGGCGTTCATGTTTGAAATAGCTGTATAATTATGAATTTCTCGATTTTATGTTCTTTCAAAAGCAAAGTATGTCTCTGAGCAGTAAAAATTAGTTTGATGTCAACATGCATTTCACTAGTCTTTTAGAAATTTCTTTTTTAGTAATAAGGTTCTGAGTGCAATTCAGTATATACACTTCCTGGATTCTTGTAACAATGCATTCTCCACCATGCACTTACAAGTACATTTATCAGCACACTATTTGGAATGCATACCTGTAAAGCTCTACCTGAGTATTTATAGATTTCTAATCACTGTGGTGTTTTAACAGTTGCCTTTAAATAAGGCATCAGGGCTTGTTCTCTTCTTACTAGCAATTTAATCTGTAGCTGGCATTTCAGGAATGGTCTGGTATTTTAAGGATTTAGACTTGGTATTATCTGTGCCCTGACAACACTGCATGCCTGGATGGGTCACTTGTGTTTGGCATTGCATGAGGGTGGCAGAAAGGCTCCATTGCCTGAAAAAGGGGACCAACCTGGGAAAGGACAAAGAACATCTTCCGTGTGTTGAGGAGACTGAGGGGAGTCATAGCAATCTACAACTTCCTTACGATGGGCAGCAGAGGGCAAACACTGATCTCTTCACTCTGGTGACCAGTGATGGGACCCGAGGGAATGGCCTGAAATTATCTTAGGGGAGATTTAGGTTGGATATTAGGAAAAGGTTCTTCCCCCAGAGGGTGGCTGGGCACTGGAACAGGCTCCACAGGAAAGTAGTCACATCACCAGCGTGACAAAATTCAAGAAGTGTTTGGACAATGCTCTCAGGTACATGGTGTGACTCTTGGAGATGGTGCTGTGTAGGGCCAGGAGCTGGACTTTGATGATTCTTGTGGGTCCCTTTCAATCCAGCATTCGCTGTGAATGTAGTGTGATGTTGACAGTCTTTGCTGTATTGATGTTAGTCTCCATTCCTTTTGCAGGATCCTGCAGCAGTGTTAAGGGACAGGGGCCTCTCTGAACAGTGCCATTGCACACCTGACTTGCAGAGGCCAGTATATTTTTTTAGGCGTGGAGCCAAAAAAACCCCCAAAAGCATTACTTCAGCATAAATAATTTAATTCCTAAGAGGAAGGTTTCCAGCCATGACTCAGGTGTGCGATGATGCAATATTACAGTGTTATAGGGAACTGGCTTTGACCTTGAGAAGAACCTAAAAAAGTGCCTGTCATTGCTTTGATGAAAGAAAGCCTCATTTCAGGACGTTCACTGTCTGTGGTGATCCCATTTCACATGCAGAATTATTTTGTGTTTTCTTTATGGTATACAAAAGTGCAGTGTGGCTGCACTTTTACACTGTGGCTATCTCTTGGCTCACTTAAGAAGTGTGTGGGGCATCAAAGATCTTTGCCTTTATCAATTCCTTCTTGTACTCCGTGATTGTCATCAACAGCAGCTGCAAATTCTGTGGAATTTCTGTATAAATCAGCCCTCTTAGTGACATTTAGCTGAAGAGCAGCCAAAATAGGTAAGACCTGTCAGTGGCAGGTATCTCCTGAGATTATCCCCTTCCTCCACCTGGCACTCTTTCTTTTATGCATTGGCTATATTTTGAGTATTTCAAATATCAGTCAAAATACATCTGCCTTTTTGGAGAGTAGATCAGTCCCTCGAGAGAATGTGAGGCAAATTTTATGCAATTACACTGATTAATAGATTTCTATAATAGTATGCAGTATGTGTGGCATATAACACTGGAAACAGTGAAAACGATGTTCATAAGAATAGCATGAATTTCTCAGAAATATTTGATTATAACTACATTTCAAACCCCATTTTGTCTTTCCTGTTATGCTGCTACCTCCACCTATGGTGTAATTTCAGCAGCATCTTTGCCAGCCTCCTTCTTCCTGACCCTCTTCCTCCTCGAGACGTGTCAGCTCCTGGCATTGCCAGAGGCCCTGCTGTTCCTTGTCCCACGGGAGGCAGCAGCTCCAGGGCTCTCGCAGAAACTTGTCGTGCAAAATGAAAGGCTTCTCCAGGAAAGGCTGCTGCATGCCCTCCCTTCCCAGAGATGGTGGATGGTGAGATTGGCAGGATGAGGCCAGCCTGTGTGCCTCCCAAACCAGCCTTGTTAGCACCCGAGCACAGCAGCAGGTGTGTGCTGAGTGTGCAGGAGTTGCAGTCAGCAACTCCACATGATTTTTGGCAGAAAATTGAACTGAGGGCCTCATGATTCTCAGAAACACATTTTGTGACCACAGCCATTGTACAGAAAGAAAGGTAGGGCAAAATAGCACCAGAGGATACTTCCATGGTGTTTCCCACCCCCAGTATGATTTTTTCTCGTGGAGCCATTTCCTAGGCTTTTACAAAATAAACTGGAGTTGTTCACTAATCCATGTATTCCTATCCACGTGTTTTGTGGACAGGAGTGTTTCATATCCATCATGCAAACACTGTTCACTTGATTTAGAAGGTGGACTAAGAGTACACAGTGGACTGCTTTTGTGGCTGCTGACCAGCACATGAGGCTGACCCACACCTTGTTGTTGGGTTTTGTATCTGGTCTCTCTTCCCAGTCACTCTGTGAGTCCCTCACACTGAACCTTTCTAGGATTTCCAGGCTGCAGGTGCAGATCATACCTCCTGCTTTTCATCACCTTCTCTTGGCTACTTTCTCCAGCTGTGGTCCCCTCACCCACATTGCTCTCCATTTTTTTTCTCCAAAAATTTCTCTTCCCCTATTCCCTGTACTGGTTCCAGTCACCACCTCCTCCGTCCTAGCTCACTTTTGCCCTCAGGTCTACTTTTCTGTCTCCTAAGTTTAAGTTACTGGTGCTGGTGTTTGTCAGACTTTTGGAGCAACTTTGTTTTTGTGACATTTTGCACATTTCTCAGCGTTTTGAGAAGTGGGATTTTGATGAATTGATGTTTTCTCATCAGAAGGCTTGAACTTTTGATAAAGATCCCTCTCTTCCCCCTTTCTCTCCAGCAGGCAGATATGACTTCCTGCTTTAAAACACTGAGAAACTTTCCAGATCAAAACATCATCAGAAATGATATCTCCACAAAGCATTTCTGCTCCAACAAAGCAGCCTGAAATATACTTCATGGGACTTTTTTCAGCAAGCTTTTATTAGTCAGAGAGTGCTCTGAGAGTACTAGGTGAGGACAGAGTCTCCAGAAATATTTAGATACTAAAAATGTCTCTGTTGAGCATTTGTGAACTCTATTTTTTTTTTAATGTGTATCTATATAAAATATTATTTGTCCAAACTTGGAGGAACACTCTCACATTTCAGAGCAGAAGAGTTGATGAAAGCAAAGGACAGTGGAATTCTTCATCCAGGGCAATACATTTTCCTCTAACCTCACCTCAGAAATGAATGAAATGTTTTGATTGAAATTCCTTCTTCCTTAAGTAACTAAATCAGTCTGGGGGAGACACCATGAAAAACAAACCAACCCAAGAAGTCCAAGGGGGTAGAAATTGGCAAAGATCTTGGGAACTGAAAATAGAAGTAAGTGTTGAGCAACTCTTAAAGTAGTTACCACCTTTGCCCCTAAATTTGCAGCGATTTTGTCTGATCAGTGGGTTGTTCCAAAAGGCAGCCCTCATGCATTTCTTGGGAAGATGTTCCCAGTCCTTCCTACTGGACTGTTTCAAAGCAATTGAGGGCTTCCTACCTACATCTGCACCTTGGGTTGAGTGCTCCCATCATCCCTGGTGTGAGGGGTGAGGGAGTGGAGCCGGGATCCTGCCCGCCCCGGTGCAGCAGCCAGGAGGGCTGCCAGGGGAGGCTGCTCTCTGTGGGGTGGCAGGGTCCAGCTCACCCCTGCCCAGCCCCTCGCTCCCCAGCGACAGGAGGGCCTCCTCACTGCTTCACTCACCAAATTCTCCTCCCACAGACGGGCCTTGTTGAGGATGGAGCAGTGCCTGCTCGGGCTCTTAGATGACACCTGCTGCTGTGTTACCCCTTGGGTGCCATGGGGCAGCAGTGGGGCAGTGCCAGAGCCCCCCTTGCCTGCCCAGCCCTGGGTGCTCTGTGCAGCTGTGTCCTTCCAGATGTTTTCTGAAATCCCAGTGGGTCACGACGTTGGTCCTTGCTTCTGTAGTGCCAGATATTTGGCATCAACTACACATGGCATGAGCTGGTGTAAAGGCAGAAATAAATCCTGGTGGAGGGAAACTTCTTGTTGCTTTTGGAAGAGGAATTTAAGACCCCACAGTAACAAGCCCTAGTCCCTATATAAAATCACAGTCCTGCTGCTGTGCTGTGAATTAGCACGGCTTTCTTGTTCTTGGTCATTATCACTTGGCATAGTGTATTTCTTTCATTTTATGGGAATTTGATGTATTTCACCAGTGGGTAGGAAAAAAAAAATCATCACTGAGAATGTCGTGATTAATTTTTTTTTCTCTTGAAAAACTATGAAATTATTCTGAAATGTATGACACGTGTATAATAACAGCCTAGTGCTCTGTTTTTAAAAAATGTGCTAGAGGCGTTGTGCAGTTTCCCAGAGGCTTAATGAGGGACCCATACTGTGTTGGAAATTTTTCAACAATAAAAATTGACCTATTACATGCTTATGTAAAATGAGGGTTGACAATCACACAAATATGTCCAAAGTCAAATACAGGCATTGTGCAATATCACTTCTTTCCCACAGAGAAACTGGTCACCTGTTCACAGTAGGCTTTTGCATTATATCTTATCCAGTAAAGAATAAGATGCTTCCCCACAGGGAGACAAAATGGCAGCAAAGTACTGGCCCAGTGCCCTTCTATCAATGCTTTTCACTGACTCTTTTGCCAAGTCTTCAAAAATAACACATAGGCATACTTTTCAACATATGTTTTGCCTCTTTGTTGGTTTAAAGGCATAAAGGGAAGAAAAGGTCATGTATTATTCACCACTTTATCATCAAATGCAAGAAAAATTCATTGTTTGCTTGTTTGACTTTATTTTACTCTCCCTAATACATCTTTTATTTTAAAAGAAATCTAGACCCTTTTACTGTTCTTTTAACATATATCAGAAGTAGCCTGTTCTTAAAAACTGAACATATGGCTCTGAACCTGCATCTGAATTCAGGGAAGTGTCTATTGCAAAACACTGAAATTTGGAGTCATGGGAGCAGAAAAGTTGGATTCAGGGCTTATTCAATGTAGTATTGAATAATCAAAGAAACGAAGATAATTAAATACGAAGGGTTGAAGGATAAATTAAACATGGTAAATATTGCTCCTCTGCTCAAAGTAAATTAAGCTACTGTCAACACTTTAATGTTTTTTAAAATATTAAACACTAAGTTTAAGCCAAATGTGTGCCACAGAGGAAACACTAAATGACTATCAGGATTTAAGAAACCCAACAGTTTCTCCGCTGAATGTGTATCACCAGTGAATGTCCTAGCAGTACCTTGCTTCAGTTTCCTGGCCAGCCGCTGGCTCGTGATCTCCCCAGCAAGAGAGGAAAATATAGGGAGGTAGAATGTGATTTAGGGAGTGATCAGAGTTTATCAGCAATCCCTGACAAGCACCGATCTCTCCGAGTTAAGGGAGTAGAAAGGACTGAGGTATGAAAGCAGAATGAGTGTGGTAACTGAGGCCTGGATGCATCTTCAGTGTATGAGGCTACAAGTCATAAGACTCTTCTTCAGCAGGGAGAGCTTTTTGTTGTTTTATTGATCTTCATATGGTTGGTGACTGCCCAGCCCTCTGATTTGTTGAGGTCTCTCTGCAGGGCCTCTGCCTTTGAGGGAGTCAACAGCTTCTCCCAGCTTTGTATCATCTCTGAACTTGCTCAGTATCCCCTCCAGTCCTGCGTCCAAATCGTTTATGAAGATATGAGAGAGCACGGGGCCGAGGATGGAGCCCTGTGGAACCCCACTAGTGACAGGTCCTCAGTCTGATGTCACCTCAGTCACTGTAACCCTTTGTGCCTGACCTGTGAGCTCTCATCCCATGGTGTGTTTATTGAGCCATGTGCCAGACAATTTGTCCAGAAGGACCTTATGATAGAGAGTATTGAAAGCTTCGCTGAAATTCAAAAAGATTATATCGACTGCCTTCCCTCATGGGTTACCTTGTCAAACACACCAAAGTAAAAATATGGGAATTAGTGTGTACAAGAATTAAATAAATGCTGCAAGAATTGTCAGTTCTAACAAAGAACATATAGATTCAAATGTTACTTGTAGTTGCTATTTGGATGTTTTCTGCTATTATTTAAGAAGATATTAAAAATACATTCCTGAGATATTTAAATACACACAATATGTAATGTCTCAGATGCCCACATAACTTAAATGTATAATGCTGTAACGAGCTTGATAACCGTAACTTGGCACTTGATTTAGGTCCAGAAAGAACAGTACCATAACCCTGGTTATTTCATTGCTTTTACTACACTCTAATGTCCTGACAATTGCTTATAAGACATACATTCCAGTGCGTTACTTTTTAACTCGTGTATTTCATGAATAGCATAGTTTATGTTTCTGGCAAAGGCAACTTCCCAAGCACCAACTGAAAGTAAAAGTATCATAAATATTGGGGGAATTCAGATGGATTTGCTGGACTGTATGATGGGATCTCATTCAAGAGCAAGAGCCTGCTCACAGAACATGTATAGGATCATAACTATAATGCTTACACTTATTTTATTTTCTCTCATTTCAGTGACTATTTCGACAAGTACCTTCTTTGATGGCTTACTGGTAACTGGGCTCTACACATCTACCAGTGTTCAGGCTTCCCAGAGTGTTGGTGGTTCCAGTGCTTTTGGGTTTGGTAAGTCCAGTGTAATTTACCTTCTGCCACCCAGGGTGATGAATACTTGGTTGTACAGAGGACATTAGTATCAACACAATTACTGGAACAGGTTAATTTAGACTGAGTAATCAATAATACATGGAAGTCAGTGGGAGTCAATGAGATAAGGGAGTGGTGGCTTTTAGGCAGCTTTTATTGCTTCGTGTACCACCTTTGTCTTTGCTCAGCCCTGGTATTAGTATGCTGAATTATATAAATTTTAAGAGAGAAAAGCCTCAGCAGATAAATTGTTTTAAACAGCCATTTCTAAATTGTGTGACATTTTGTATAAACTGAAGCATTTAGCCCAAAGCCTCTAACTGTTTCTTGGGCTGAAAACCTGTTTCCTTTAAGCTTATGTCAACCTACATTTCCATTCAGTTAATAGCATCTTCCTTAAAACCAGAATGCTGGTCAAGATATTTTATGCAACCAATTATTTACCATGTCCAAAAAGCAGAATTGTAGTAAAAGGGGTATGATAAGCTTTGCAGAATTATCATGTATTTCAGGTTCTGCTGTAGCCCTCAGCAGTAGCAGCTGTGCTAAGGACAAACATTTTTAAAATAGTCCCTTCTAAATTTGTGCAAGTAATTGACAGCTATACCTTCTGCAGTTTGTTATTTGGTAGCATTTTTTATATCCTTACAAATAATTGTAACAATTGCCTTCCTCCAATGGGAGGAAGTCAGTGACCCTAACAAGCAATCTGTGGTGAGGGTACAAAAGCAGGTACCACTCATGTGGGACACCAACTGCACTGCACTTGCAGTAGCATGTTTAAATGCTAATTTGTCTTCCTGAGTCAGAATTCAGTACTTTCTTCATAATAACCTGTCATGGTACTTACTTTTGTTATAATGCATGTAGAACATGAGTGGTCTGGGCATTTGAGTGTCATCCAGCAGACATACATTTGCTTGTGAATGAAAGACTGTAATGTAAATAGCACGTTATTTAAAACTGTACTGAGGGATAATTTGAGAAGGGCTTTGCTTCTGTGGATAACACCACTGTTCAACCTCAGACTTTTTGCTCAGGCTTTCAAAGGCAAGAGCGTGGCTGGCACAGGTATTTCATGCCTTGTGCAAAAGGCACTGAAAGATTCTCTTTTCTGGAAGAATTTGTGCTGCTGTTTCTCCTTTCCCACTGTACTGTTTACAGGCTGAATAGGATCTGATGGAGTAAGCAAGACAGAAAGTAATTATCAATGTGAAATTTCTGGGATGGTCAAGTTACTGGCAAGCTATTACCTTGCTGTAAAATAAGTGTTTGTGTCACATCATCGGGCAGATCATGGCAAACTCACTGGGCAAAGTATACAGGTCATGTTTAATTACATCTAGGCATTAAAGAATGACAATTAAGCTCTGTGCATTTGCAAAGAATGTCTGTATTTTTCCATAAATATGTATCTTCATTTGTAGAATAAGGCTGTTCCAGTTGATGTTTTATTGAGACAGATGTTAAAGTAACATGTGATGTGTGACAGGAAAAACAACATGGCCTTCTTTAACTTGCCAAGGGTCATTCTCCAACTCTTGATGTGTTACTTTGACCATTCTGTCACTGTAAGATAACCAAGAATTAAAGTGGTGACATGTGTGTTCTGTATCCAAAAGAAGCTCCGAGCCTGCAGGCTGGAAAAATACAAAAGCCAAAGTGATGCAAAAACAGTCATGCAGAGTTGGAGCTACTTCATTTTGCTCATCAATACAAATTCTCAAATATCGTGTCTGGGGAGATCTGATGCTCTGTCTTGAGCATGCCTCCATTTATGTCAGAGAAAAAGTGCTGCCATCTCTGAATTTTTTTTTAAGCTTTCTGTGGGTAAACTGTAGGGTCAGTTGTGTTACAGTGTTAGTTACAAAATATTTTAAATAAAAGTCTCATTTTGCTGTTTTTCTTTGCTACTCACTAAGCTTTTATATACATTGAAAAAACAAAAAAACCAATCCATATGTTTCCTAACAGTATATGCTCTTGTTCAGTGTCTTTGAAGTCACAGTAAAAAGTCAACAGTGAAGGAAAAATGGCAACGGCTTTTAAATGCAATTTTATATGAATGCTCAATCTATGATGTACTGATGGCTCCCAGGACTAAGAACTACACAAACTTTTCCTATCTCGACTTTGCAGTGAGAGATGAGAAGGCTGACCTCTTACAAAAAGCGTTTAGCATGTAAATGATACGCTTTTAAAAATTATTTGGTAGTTTTAAAAAGTAACAATATTTTTAAATCCATCATTTTCAGTAGAAAAATAGAGCAGTCTTCACAGTATTTAATATGTTGTTTAGTAAAATAGTAGGCGGGAGTGATATTGCTTTGTTTTCTGAAGAAAACAAAGCGCTTTCTACAGAAACCCTGGATCCATCTGTTGTGTCATCATTTCCAATCAGCAAAGAAGCTTTTTCTCCTTTGAGGCAAGTGATCGTGATATTCAAGTTAGATTTAGCTTGCTGGAAATTATTATGTTTTTTTCATGTTGAGGACTAGTCAGGTTCAGAGACCTCAATTCAAAGATTTATGTGGTTTACCATAGATTAGATGGGGGTGGGGCACAAAGCTGGGCCTTTAAAACCTGAAGATAGTAATATTCTGAAATTGGGTTGATAGTGGTTGCTTATGGTGCAGGGAAGAATATTTTTTCTCCCTTGCAATATTGCCATTGAAATGCTCTTGTCTGTCTCACACAGGAGGTCATGCTAGATTATCATAATCTTCCAGACTGCCCAACAATTTGAAGTCTCCCTAACATACACGTGTCTCTTCTGTGCTATGGGTTACTGTGTTGTGACTACAATTATCTTTTACCAATTTAGGAAGTTGCTTGATGGAGACACAATCATTGTCAGTTATCACAGTTAACCATGTCGACAAGCTTTGAAGAGAAAAAGATAAAATATTTTAATTATTACAGTTATGTTTACTTTCTTCTTCAGTACGTATTGTGTAGGCAAAGAAATAGTTCCTGATTTTCCTCTGTGGGATTACACTGACACAAAGCTTGCTGAAATTTTTATTTGGGAAGCCTTCTAACAATTTTTTTGGGGAGAAATGTGTGAATTTTTGGGTATAAAAGTCAATAGTTGTTATAAATAATAATGTTTTGTCCCAGGCTGAACCATTTTCTGGGTTCAGATTAAGGTAAAACTAAAATTGTAAAGCTAAAATTAGAACTGGGGTCAAACATAAATGTGTTGAAATTTCACTAACCAAGCTGTGAGGATCCTTTAGCAAAGAAATTATCCTTAAAAATAGCTTCTAAGAAGACTGTTTCTTTCCTCATTAGATTCCCTGATACATCAGTTACCCTCAGCTGCATCTCTGCAATGTCATTTCCACTCTCCTTTCCTGATCAGTGTGGTGTGTATGTGGAAATGTTCCCACATCCTTCAGTGTTACTGGCTGAAGAGCAATCCCACTCTTTGTCTCCCATCAGTAGCCCTCAGTCTATTCACACCCTGTCTGTCTCTGGAGACACGTTTTGGACTTCTGCAGGATCTCTTTATCCATCAGTGCTTTTCCTTTATTCTTCTTTTGTCTCTGAGGCTTCTTGTTGGTGTTTGGCCTTTTTTTCAACAGCTTGGGTCGTCTGGCTGTGCTCTGGGGTTTATCAGCCCACCAAGACTAATCTCCCATACAGTCATTTAGGGGCTCTCACTGCTTGGCTTAGTCCAAATATTAAAGAGGAAAGTGAGAGGCAGGAGGACTGAAAAAAAAGAGTTAGAAAGCTACAAATGTGGTGGTGGGTTTGATGGGAATGATTGCTTGCAGATGAGAGTAAGGATAAATAGTTTGGTGGGTGGTAGGGGAACCACTCTGCAGCCTGGCAGAAGTACGAAAATACGGCATGGCTCCTCCAAAGCTGGTGCTCTGGAAAGCAGGGAGCAGGGCGCACGATATCATCCCTACAATTAAAGGAGAAGATTACAGCCTAATCCCTCAGCAGTGATAAGGAGTGCTGTGAGCTGAGGACCTGAATCTGTCTCATTACACAGGATCATCCCGGTGACGGGTGGGCTGAGCAGACAGATGTGCTGGGCTGCGCACATCAAAGCTTGCCTTTGACCTGCCACTCACGCTGCATCTCCGGCTCTTCCCAAGGCTTTCTGGCTCCCTGGTAGCTTTTCGCATGATGAATACATGACAAATTATATTTAAGTTTGGTGTAATTAGTTTCTTACAAACTGCAGTGGGAAACATGAGCCTTTCCAGCTAAGCCCCCCAAAACCTAATTTTATGCAAAATCATAATCGCTACACTGATGTGTACCTTTTAGAAAATGTGGAATTAACAAGTAATTTCATGGTAACACTTATATATGCATTAACCTTCCAACCTAAATTGCAAAGGTCCTCATGGAAGTCTGTAGGTTCTATTGTAGTAGACACAGTGGGCTCCAAGCTCTCATTACACCTGAAATGTTGCCATAGGCCTAATTGGATAACAAACAATTTTTTGTTTATATTCTGTGTAGGTTTACACAACTTGTAATTTGCTATCTTTTAAAACAGATAACTCCATTCTACTGTGAGATCATAAACTCCTCATGAAATCTAGGTTTTGTTTAACTGTGTGGGCTACTTTATAAGAAACTAGGAGAGTGAAGTTACCTGGTGCCTGAACTTGCATCTTCTTTTGCTAGAAAGCAAAAGATAGAAGATGAAAGGTGATATTGCAGTATTTTCTCTTTTGCAATTCTTTGTTTCTATATCATGAAGGTGATCATACATATTTTAAGTAATACGTTGACTCTCTGGGATTTAAAAAAATGAGTAGTTAAAATTATTCTTTGAAATACGGTGAATAATACATTTCCTAGAAGAAACCCTGGAAAGAGCAATTTCCAGATATAATGTAATGCCACATAAATTGTCTTATACTCTTTTCTTTTTACTATTCTATTGCCTTTCGACAGGATTAAAGCAGCCTTCACATAATCCTCCACTGGGTATTTTGATTACGTATGTGATTGCATAGCCAACCAAAACCCCCTCTCAGTTTATAGAGGAAGGATCATTTTGGTCTGAATCTGTCTGGGTTGGGAACTGGGGAAAAGGAAAAGAGTGGTTTCCAGGTCCTGTATCACTTTGAGCAGGCTTAGGGCAGAGTTACTGTAGGTGATGCTGCTCGATGCTGGCTCCCTCTCCAGATGGAAGAAGGGCAAAGAGGGTGCCTGGGTGGCTGAAGGACACCCTCAGTGTTATGTCCAAGGGGTACCACAGACAACGTGCCCCAGCTCTGTGAGTGCATGGGTCTGGGCCGTGCTTTGGAGGCATCCAAGGCTCCTCCTTGTCCTGGATGGGGTTTGTGGTTTTGAGCTTTCAGAGGCTTGGTTTTGGCATCAGTTTGTGCTCAAACACTGATGCTTCTGGGATAATGTTTCGCTTTCAGATTTTGACATATAAAGGAAAATATCCCCCACTAATATTGTGAGATGGAAAAAGGCCAACTGTTGCATTTTCTTGTTAGGTGAGTCTATAAAATTGATCCCCCCTGCTCAGTCTGCCTCTCTGTGCTTGCTCACAGCTCTAAAAAATAAGGAATAGTCGGTAAATGACAGCTCTTAAAAAAAGTTTTCAGCTATGTACATGCTACTGATCTTGAAGTGCAGTTTCGTAACTTACTGAAATTGCTGTAGATCCCTGGTTTACTTTGTGACAAGCCAAATGGGCTCCAGGACCCTCCCTTCACACCAGAGATATTTGCCAGAAACCAAACAGATGGTAAACTAGGAAAAAATGACCCTCGGCATTCTCATTAGAACAGTTGGGGAAATTTTAATAGGCCCCCGTTTGCCTTGTGCTGTATCTAATACCCTTTGAACTGCCACTTTTTTTTTCCTTTTTTTTTCTTTGTTACAAGTCAGCTACTGCCATGTATATTTTAATAGGGATTATCAAATACAATTTGCCCAGAAGATGTAACAGCCCTCTGCTGCTAATTAGCAAAGTTTAAATAATCGCTGAGTTCTGGAATAATTGGAAAGAAACAGTGATTTTTCTGCCAATGCATAATTACCAATTAACAGGAAGATAAAATATCTGTATAGCAGTCATATCTTGAAGAATTTGTTAACAGTCAATTAAATAGTGAGTTGATGCCAAATTGACATTGGTCAAGAAAGTTTACATTTGAGTTTAGTTTAAAGATACTTCCACCTACAAATGGTATGTAAGGAAACCATAATGATGATAAAACTTGGAAAGCCTGTGTGTCATAATGTTTAATTACTACTTAATTGTCTTCATGGCTAAAAGTTGACCATTTCTGCAAGTGATTGGCTATCATATGTGCCTTGTGGAAAGGTTTCAGCTTTATTACTACAACATACATTCATTATCACTGCATAGGCAGTAATTACCCATGCTTGCCTGACAAGGAACTGTCTCCAAGTATTTTAACTGCTGAGGAAGAAAATTCCCCACATGTAATTGGATAAGGCAGAAACCAATGCCCCAAGGCTGGAGGAACAAGCTAACTGGAGAGGGAGCCTACACAGAAAATTCTTAAACTGGCCCTGTTTTAGTCTAGTTTCACCCAGTCCGATCACCCTGAACACTTTCTTCCTTCTCTACAACTACTCTTAGACTTGTCAGGTTTGCCTAACTCCAGCCATGGCAGCAGGAGCTGCTATTGGACATCAAAATCCAATTTTGCCTAATCTCTTGAGAAGCTCTGAGTTAGTCCACAATTTATTTCAAATGTCTGGAGCATTATGAAGATGACAGTAAAACACTCCAAGCTTTTAACCTTTTAAATATACTTGTAGCTCCTGCTAGCATTTGTGTGGGCAAGGCTGAAAAGGAGAATGAACCTCCTTAGAGGTGTGGCACGTAATATTTCTTAGCTCTGAATAGCTGGTGCAGGTGAGTGTTTAATTCTACAGGCAACACTTAAGGCTTTGCAGATGAGATGGGAGTGATGACTGCACTGGAGACACAGAGGAGCATTTTCCATGTGCCAGTGCTTGTAAAGGGGCCCCTAGAGTTTTTAAACAAGAAAATGCCTTTAGAAATACTTTTACACAGCCAAAACCAGAGTGCTAATTGAAGTGTTGGGGCCAATTTTGGTCCAATTTAGCAGGTACATTTATTCAGTAGTGATGTTTTTTTCAGGTCTTATATACTTCCATTTCTTTTCCCTGAGTGGCCAGAAAAAGGTATGGGGAAAAGCTAGAGAATAATTGAATTTTAATGTGATTTTTTTAATTGCATCCTAATTTTTTATAAAATGCATGTAGTAAAAAAACTGATGTAAAAGTTTGTGATCTGATTGGTGTTTTTGCTACACCTCATACCTCTGAGAATATTCCTGATTCCAATAAGGCAGGGATTTCATTCAAAATATATTAAGACATTAAATATTCATTGTGACTGGTTGGTGATTTTTATCTATACTAATATTTATTGAAACTAATTTGAAACACTTTTTGAACTGTGCAAATTGTAGGTCCTTTAATAATGGAAAATAATATATAAACAGGTACACCCCGCCATCTATAGAGACATATGCATTTGTTCCTCACTCTCCTTTTTTCATCCTGATTTCAAGTACCATGTTCAACCAGTGCACTTTGAGTGCTGTTAACCAACTTATTCCAAATCTTCATGTTTTGTAAAAAAGCTGATGCCCATTAGAAAAGGACCTGGGGGTGCTGGTCCACAGTCAGCTGGCCATGATCAGTGTGTGCCTGGCTGACCAAGAGGGCCAATGGCATCCTGGCTTGTAGAAGCAAGAGTGTGGCCAGCAGGACCAGGGCAGGGATTGTCCCCATGGACTTGGCACTGGTGAGGCCACACCTGGAATCCTGCGTTGGGTTTTGGGCCCCACACTACAAGAAGGACATTGAGGTGCTGGAGCAAGTTCGGAGAAGGGAACAGAGCTGGGGAAGAGTCTGGAGCACAGGTCTGCTGAGGAGCAGCTGAGGGAGCTGGGGGTGTTCAGCCTGGAGAAAAGGAGGCTCAGGGGAACCTTATCACTCTCTACAAGTGCCTGAGAGGAGATTGTGGTGGGGTGGGAGTCTGTCTCTTCTCCCAGCAACAAGTGACAGGATAAGGAGAAACAGCTTCAGGTTGTGCCAATGGATGTTTAGATTGGGTATTAAGAAAAATTTTTTCACTGAAAGGGTGGGTAAGCATTGAAAGAGTTTCCCCAGGGAAGTGGTGGAGTTGCTATGCCTGGAAGTATTAAAAAAATTAGTAGATGTGTCACTTTGTGATATGGTTTAGTGGGCATGTTAGTATTTGGTTAAAAGTTGGACTTGATTTTAGAGATGTTTTCTAACCTTAATGATTTTATGATTTTAAATCTTGCCTTAAAATCCATCTTTGTTTTTATAATGGGTAAATCACTCTTGTTTGGCATTGATTAGAGAAATGTCACTGTATGACTCAATTCTCTTTTGTTACTGTTTTATTTTCTTAGCAATAACATTTGTCCTGTTTGTTCACCAGCTAGAGTGTGATCTCTAAAGCAAGGACTTTCTTCTTTATTATTCTGTACAGACATGCTGGCACAATAAAAACCAATCGTTACTGTTCATGACTGTTATTATAATACAGATAATAGTGCAGAAAAGTCAAGGAAAAATTAATTAAGCCTTCATTGATTGCAATAACAATAACAAAATACTTTCCTCTCTAAAAGATGTCATTATGCCTTGAGAGCTACATTCAGCTGGATTGACAGGCTGGAGTTGCATGGTAACTTGTAGTAACAGAGAGGTATCTCTATTAAAATTGGGAAAAAAGGCCATCATCTAGAAATTTAGGGCCATCTTAAAATTGCATTTTGTGTGTGTATGCCTCACAATAGATCAAACAATAATTCCCATGACTGCATGAAGTTCACACTGCCAGTGTGCCTGCCTGCATCGCTTCTTGTCCAGATCCTGGTTCTGTGATGCCTCATTGTCATGTGTTGCACTGTGGCAATCAGTCAGAGCCCCTTCTCCTGACTTTCTGGCTGTGCCAGGCCCATTATTTTTCCCTGCATTTTGTGTTTGTCAGGATGCAGTGGCATATTCAAGGAAAAATTACTGAGCTCTTGGACTTCATCAATTAAGATGCATTGAAGCCTCTTGCAAATGTGAAATGGTATTGGGAAATTGTTTTTATCATAATTTTGAAGACAAGTTTGTAAACTAATTTCTGGCATATTATGACAAACAAATGTCATCAGACTGCTTCCCCCATATCTGCCAATTTGCCGCATTTCGAAGTGGAGTTGATTATATGTGGTGAAAAATCAGGCTTACAGGGAAATGGAGCCCTCTGTTAAATCCTGATCATCACCTGTCCTACCAGCTGAATTCACTGTTTTCTTGTCTCTTGTCAGTGTTGTGACTGATAATCATTTGTGTGTTTTCGGCAATGGTTCACAAGAAAAATCTGCTCCAAATCTGCTAAAAGGAAAATCCCAGTTTTCAAGAATATACCAGCAAAAGGCGATTGCTGTTTGTAGGGAGTGATGGGTAGGGTTGCATCTTTATCGGGTGCTAAAATATGTGAACTAGAGAAGGAGGTTAGCGGGTTCATGCTGGCAGTGGGAGCAGGGCCAGCTCCTCCCTCTCCTGAGGCACGGGAGGGAAGGGCAGGGTCCCGTGCTGCTCCAGCTCAGCTATCGCCAGCACTGCTGGCAGGTGGAGAGAAGGGATGGGCAAGGTCGTTCTTACAGCTTGTGCCATGGATAAAAGGGGTATTTGCTGATTACTGAGCTTAGAAAATGTTGGGTTAGTTTGAAATTAAATTTGTGAAGTATCTAAAATGCACTTGCTCGTAAGTGAGCATCACCTCACAGGAGCCTGTCAGTCCAGTCCTCCTTGCTACAAAATCCCCAGGAAGAAAAAGTGCAGACCTTCACATTAAGTCCTTACTCCTTGGAGGAGGGTTGTTCCTCAGTTCTGCTCTGCTGGAGTTTATTACTGAATTAAGTCCATTATTCCAGGGTGGTCATGTCAGTCTGGGTGTGGCTTTGCACCTTACTTTTTAAAGTTCTTGAAAGACAGGGATAAAAAATGATGGTTTTAAATTTCTTTAACAAAATATATGTGTTAATACTTTAATAGTTCATCTGCTGCTTGAGTTTCATTGTTTTTGGTGACCTTCTGGACATACTGTTATTTGAACACTGGCTTTTGCTTCTGAAAAGAAAGGAAATACGTCTTTTTGGTCAAAACTATAGCATCAAGATATTGAAAGCCTTAAGCAAGGATTTATTTAAATTTATCAAATGAGTCAATCTACTGTAATTCTTGCCTCATTTCAACCCTTAGGAAAAATAATGCAATTATTAAAATTGGTGAAGTTTGTAACCAAAGCAATTGTATCTTCATAAGCTTTAGCTTGAGCTGTTTAAGTGCTTGAAGGAAAAAAAACCTTTAGAAGAAATGAAGTGGATATACAAGTAGTCATTGCAGGAAAGTAAAGATACTTTTCAGCTGTGTGAGAGAGTTGGATTTTTTTTCCAGATAACATCAAATTAAATAGCTGAATGTTGAAAGATCTTGTGGTGTTTTGGGAAGATGTGATGTTGTTCAAAGCACTTTCACTGAGCTCTAGTTTATTTAAATAAAACCATTTAAATAATTACTTGACAAGGCTATTTTGGCAGCAGTACAGCAAGTGATGAAACATTTCACATAGCAGTTTATTAATAAAGTTGGTGCTTTTCTTCTCTATCACTGAGATTTGCTGTATGTCTGTTTCTGGATAAAATAGTGACACAAATATTTTGTGACACTGAAGTCATACTCCGGTCATATGGCATCGTAGTCACCTTGACAGTCTCTGACATGCGGGAAGGATGATGTAATTATTAGAAGGCTGAATCAATAAATGCTGACAGCATTAGCTCTTAAGATGAAGAATATGAACATTAACAAAGTCTAGATTAAAAAAAAAATCTTTAAGAACTGTTTCATCCTGCAAGTTTTAATTTTTAGAAGGATTAAGTTTAAATTTTTAATTTTGATGTGAATAGTGAATTTCCTGAAATATACCATCTGCTTGTTCAGCACATGTATACATTAAACTTATCATTTTCTCCCTGTAAGTGTAATTTTGCTATTTTTACATTCCGTAATGAAGGTCTTGGTAGAGATTTATCCTTGTTATCTACTGAGTTAAATTTATCACTGAGCATGTAATAAGTAATATCACAGGCACTAGTGACCACCCAGTAGTCATAATTCACTCAAACAGGCAGCTTTGTGATAACCTTTGCTTAAGGAGGGCAAAGATGTAATGAACTCTTTAAAAAACCTTCAGTCATGATCTGCCAAAGGTTCAACCAAATAAACTGAAATGTGCTTTAGCTGCAATTTTCCCTGAGTCTGTCAGAGAGGTGTGTGCTAACTTCTGATGAAAGTTTGGGTAAAGATTTAGCATGAGTATGGAATTCAGATTTGCTCTGAACAATTTATCAGATAGATGTGATAATCTAAAGGACTTTTGCTTAGCATGGGACAAAGAGATGTTTATTTGTTCTCCACTTAAATATGCTGAGCAGGATATGTAAAATTCAGTAATATTCTCTATCCTGGAAACATTTATGAGGAATTTAGTCACTGATTTTTTTATTTTGTTTTTTAAACCAGGAAAGTTTAGGGTTTTCTTCTGTGTTTTACTCTTAAGTGGATCTCCTCAGCCTGTTTCTGAGCATCCTTCCATTAGAGACTTCATTTTTGCTATGTACAGCTTGGGGACCTTGGCTGTCTGGCTCAGGCATTCACACACAACCATGCCTTCAGGTGCCCTGTTTTCCAAGGACTGATTGAAATGCAAAGTACTTCTGGAGATGCAGTTTTCTGATGCTCGCTGCTGTTCATCCAGAGGAGTTTTGAAAGACATCTGTCATATTCAGTTATGGCAGGGTGTTGTGGCGAGCACTTTACACAAAAAACCCCCCTAGATTCAGGGAACTCATAGGGGTGGGACAGATTGGCTCATGGAGACTGAGGGACTTTGTAAACTAGAATATTTCACTACATAGGATTTTGATTTATTAGCATATGAAGCATTTTAAATTTATGGCTGGCTTAATTTAATTGATTGGGATGTTCCCTAGAAATCTAGCTTTTAAGATCTAAGCTACCACCAAAAGAGATATATAAAGTTTGTTAGAAGTGTGCAATAGTCCATGAGAAAAAAAGCTGTCTACCTTAAGTATGTTATGAGAATATTAAAAGTTTGATATGAAGAAGTCGGTGGCATATTATCTCTGGCCCATAGCAGAGGGCTTCCATCTGGTAAATCTATGATCGTAGAATGGCCTGGTTTGGAAGGGACCCTAAAGATTCAACTGCTCCTGCTACCTGCAGGGACACCTTCCACTAGACCCGATTTCTCAAAGCCCCATCCAACCTGGCCTTGGACATTTCTAGGGATGGGACATCCACAACTTCTCTGGGCAACCTGTTCCAGAGTCTCACCACTCTCACGGCAAAGAATTTCTTCCTAATGTCTAAACTAAACTTACTCTCAGTTTTAAGCCATTCACCTTTTTCTTGTCACTACAAGCTCTTGTAAATATTCTCTCTCCATCTTTGTTGTAGGCTCCCTTCAGGTGTTGGAAGGCCTCCATAAAGTCTCCCTGGAGCCTTCTCTTTTCTAGGCTGAACAGCCCAAATTCTCTCAGCCTGACTTCAGAGGAGAGGTGCTCCAACCCTCTGATCATTATTTGTGTCCCTCCTTGGGACTTGATCCAACAGGTCAATGCTCTTCTGTGCTGAGAATCCGCAGGCTGGATGCAGATCTCCAGGTGAGGTCTGAACAGAGCAGAGCAGAGGGGCAGAATGCCCTGCCTTGCCCTGCTGCCCACACTGCTGGGGATGCAGTCCAGGACATGTTTGCATTTCTGGGCTGCAAGTGCACATTGTTGATCATGTCCAGCTTTTCTCCCTCCAGCCCCCCCAAGTGCTTCTTGGCAGGCCTGCTCTCCATCTGTTCATTCCCCAGCCTGTATTGATACTGGAGGCTGATCTTTAGTTAATATCCAAAGCATGAATTTACAAATCGGTCGGAAGGAATGGACTGTGGTGCTTGTCCTTTAAGTAAAATGCTGATCAAACTGACTCTGGATAAGAGCCCTTCCCATCCTTTCCCCAAAGATGAGGTGAGGTCAGCCTACAACTGGTTAATTTTCTTTGGCTGGTGACACATGGAGATTTAATGTCCTAAGGTGGACACACGTCCCGTGCCTTGGGCTGACCGAGCTCCAGCATCTGTGAGGAGCCAAGACCCCTCACTCATGCGCAGGCACGTCTGCATTGTCTGTGCCTGGGGCCGAGTCCCACCCTGCCTTTCCTCCTCCAGAGACTTGGGCATTGTCTGGTTTTGGTAACAAACAGCTTCATAGCTCAGCTCTGGGAATAGCTAAAGTGCAGTGCAGCTACAGTGTCCTTTAAACATAGCTTTGAAATTACGGGAAGCGACTTCTTTTTATTTAATAAGAGGATTTATTTAAGTGAAATTGTATTTAATGTCACCCTGTTGGCACAGGGTGAGAAAAAGGAGGAAAGGTTACTGTTAATACAATCTGGTTTTATGCTGGCTGTGGAATTCGTGCTGTTGCAAACCCTCTGAAGTACTTTCTAAGAAGCTGGTGTAGAAGAGTCTCGCCAGGACAAGTGGCTTTTCATGCATTGTTTTATTGACTCACATTTGATGGTTTCTCATGTGTATTTAAAGGCTGAATTCCAGTCTCTAGGGAATGACTCAGAAAGCATTTAATTTTGAACTGAATTCATTTGCAGTTTCCAACAGAGGCATCTGCTGACCAGTTATGAGAGGGTCTTGGTTCTTCAGTACTACCAACTGTAATCTTGTGGCATGCTTTATTTTGAGCCTCCTGTGCTTATGCTAGATCTTTTATTATAAATGAATGAAATATCTTCAAAAGCAATGCCAGTTATTTAAAAAATTCCATCCAAATATAAAAACATGTTAAAATCTCACTCAAGCAGTGCTCACTTTCATGAATCATAGTCTAATAAAAATAACTAAAGATCCTGTTTTGTCTTTATTTTCATTGTCTTCTATAATTGAAAAAAAATTCCCCCTTGTTTTATTAGTAAAAGAAAATGTATTGTATTCCCACTACTTTATTTGCCACAAACCCTCCTTCCCCAAAACATCTTGAAGACAAGTACTTGCACCAGAGAAAAAAACATGAACTCTGGAGTGGTTAAAGATGGGATATAGTCAAGTAGATATTTTCAGAGGAAATAATTGTAGGCATGGTTTTATGGGTTACACAAGCCACATGAAACTTGTTCATGTGAATTATTATTATAATATTGAATTATTATTATCATTATTGTTATTATTATTGATTTAAAACTAAATTCATTAAACATAGTAAACTAAATTCAGTAAACATAGTAATAATTCTAAACACGAGGGAACTTGCACTTTAAATCCCCATCCGTCTTATTTGCAGTTTGTTTCTTGAAGTGTTTGGTTGGTTTCTTTTTAAATGCAGTCCTACAGTTTTCAGAATAACAAAGTGCAAAGCTGTCAATCTAATTAGAGCAGGCATTCAAGAAGTAGTAGGAAGATATAAGTAGTTTAAAAATTATTCTAATCCAAGGGAAAATAGCTTAGACTCTTCATAAGCAGATTTTGTATTTTTGTGCCCTGAAGACAAATAATAAATCTGAAGGGTTTCAGGAAACCGGTGTAATGAAATGACCTTTTATGATAAACAGAAAGAGTTTGGAAAACAACGTATGACCATTCTGCAGCTAGATTGCTATTAAAGCACTGCTTCATCACTTCATGTGCAACAAGAAAGGTACTTGCAGCAGGATTTATTTAAACAAGGCAGACAACATTAAGTTGAACCACTGTTAGTCAGTGCTACCCTGACTTTGTGGCTGAAGCCATGCTTCCTACTCACATAACGTACAAGAGAAACAGTGAATATTCATTCCATGTCCAGGTAATTCTTACTTTTGGCAGCATGATCTAAATACTACCTTTTTGTGTATGAACCTTGGTACAAGTCCATATTTTCAGTGTAATTTGAGCTTTGCTTTGGAAAAAATGAGTGATTAGTTTTTAAAAGTGATTTTCTGATATTAACAGCAAAACTGGAAACAGTGCTGCTTGTAGGTAGATATAATTTTCTATTTTTTACATGAAGATAAGTTATTAAGATAACAACCTCAGGGCTTGGTCATAATTTAAGCATGATGCTGGTTTCAGCAGGCCCTGCAGTTTGGGGTTGTTTGGCCTGTTTTAGCACATGATCCCTGTGATGCCAGGGAACCATCCCCAGGAGGAAACCTTTCAGTTTGGCTCTGGTCCCTGGTGCTGCAGGAGCTGTGACAACGATGCTTGAATGTGTGTGGATTTAAGCTCCATCTTAAAGCTGGTTATAGTCGTTTATCTCCTAAATTCCTATTGCAAAATTGTTTCAATGCTTCATTTGCCTAGTGATTAAAAAGGATCTAAATTAGGGTAAATTTATTCAAGTCCAGTTTAAGCCCTTTGTTCTTATACCATGGTTGTCTTTTGGCTTAAATAGCTCCTTTACAACCCTATGATATTTAGTGATAGCAGTCATCCTCTCTCTAAACAAGACAAGCTCTTTCTGTCTCCTTTTGTAACATATTTTACATTCTTCTCATCAGCCTAGTAGTCCTTCTCTGCAGCTGCTCCAGCCTAAGTTAATCTTTTTTGAACACAAGCATTCATAATTACACACAATAACTGAAGTGATGTCTTAGCAGTACTTTACCAGCACCATACTAATACTTCCCCCCTCATTACTAGAAATAATTGAGCTGATGCATTCTAGGGCAGTGTTTGTCTTTTTTCACACTGGTAGCTTATTGTCAAACAGTGATTGACTAATGTGAACTGAGCTTTCTCCTCCTCAGTCATTTCTAGCTTACAGCTGAAAGTATTCTTGTTATTATCTAAAGTGCATGACCTTACATGTTCTACAGGAAGTAAAGAATCCACTCTGTGTACTTCTTTTCCAGTCATTAATCATACTCTGTTTAAAAATGTGCCTAATTTCTAATTTTAATGTTTCTCCTTTGAACTTCCAGGAGCTGTTTCTTGCTACGTCTTTAGCAGTATGTCTGAAAGTCTTTTATTAGGGGATATTTTCTTTATGTTAGGGTAACTTATCTACTGAAATCAAATCACTTTTAAATTTCAAGAAGTAATTTATAACCTACAGATATTGAACACTGAGTTCTTAGTGTAAGGACTCATTTTTATATCTGAGAAGAAGGTATATGGCAGATTAGCTTTTTTTCCCAGACTCTGAAAATTTTCAGCTTCCTTCTAAAACTGCGAACCCCAGCAATATGTGTTCTTGTAGCCTCAATTCATAGAATCATAAAATGGTTTGGATTGGAAGGAACCTTAAAGATCAGCTGGTTTCAAACCCTGCCATAGGCAGGAACACCATCGCCTAGACAAGGTTGTTCAAACGCATACATGGCCTTGAACACTTCGAGGGATGAGGCAGCCACAGCTTCTCTGGACAACCTGTTTTAGTGCCTCACCACCCTCACAGCAAAAAATTTCTTCCTAATATCTAATCTAAACCTATTCTCTTTCTGTTTGATGCCATTCCCTCTTGTCGTATCACTACATGCCCTTGTGAAAAACTTCCTCTCCATCTCTCTGTAGGCCTCTGTTAGGTATTGGAAGGCCACTATAAGGTCTCCCTGCAGCCTCTTCTCCAGGTTGAAGAATCCTAATTGTGTTTCATCCATCTAATTAATCATCTTTGTGGCACTCCTCTGGACTCACTCCAGCAGGTCCACATTCTTCTTTTGTTGGGAGCCCCAGATCTGGATGCAGCACTGCAGGTGGGGTCTCACCAGAGCGGAGCAGAGGGGCAGAATCCCCTCCCTTGGTGTGCTGCCCACATTCCTTTTGATGCAGCCCAGGATATGTTTGGCTTTCTGGGCTGCAAGTGTGCATTGCTGAGTCATGTTCAGCCTCTCACCCACCACCTCCCCCAAGGCTTTCTCCTCAGGGCTGCTCTCAATCCACTCTCTACCCAGACTGCATTTGTGCTTGGAATTGCTGTGATGCAGGTGCAGGACCTTTCACTTGATCTTGTTTAACTTCGTGAGCAACTTCATGCTCCAATTTCCTCAGGATGTGTCTCATCAGGATGCATCTCATCAGGTCCCATAGACCTGTGCACTTTCAGGTTCCCTAGAGGGTCTCTAACCTGACTTTCCCCTGCAGCAGGTGGTTCTTTGTTCTGCCAATCCCTGCCTTTGCCTTCTGCCACTTAGGTCGTGTGGCTGTAGCACTTGCTAGTGATGACCAAGGCTGTGGCACCAGTCCTGTAACCATCTATTGATTCACCAGAGTGACAGAGAGTGTGTCAGGTTGGCAAAGGGTGCCTCTATCTCTCAGAAGAGAGTTGCCTGCTGGTGTCACCTGCCACCGTTCCTTAGTGGCTCTGGTTGTTGCACAGAGGGAGCACATGGGGCTGCCTTACTCAGTTCCAGCATCGATCCTGATGTGATGGGTCTTTCCTCTTCAGTACTGCAGAGCAGTGACGTGGTTCTGCACAGGCACCTCATGCTTTAGGTAAGGCCTCTTCCTCCTGCTGGTCCTTGTTCTTGCAAGCTTCCTCGTTCCTACTGGTGTGGGGGGGAGGATTGTTTTGCTGCTTTTAAGGTAGGCTCAGTTTACCAAATACTCTGTTTACCGTGTTCCATGTGACTAACCTGACTCACGATTTGTTCCCACCTGGCTAATGTTTACGTCATTAAAAAGTGTCACAGTTGGTGATTTCGGATCTTCCAGATTTCTGATGAAAATGCTGACTAGCATTTCATGTCAATACTCATGAAAGTGCTGTTTAGTGATGATTTATGAGGGACAGCTGGCCTAAGTGATTCAAGTGCTTAATGCCATAAATGTATGTTTTGTTGTTGTTTCGGACTACTTTCGAATATAGAAATATTGTATTTTTAAGTAAAGTGCCCCAGGAAAGGCTAAAAATGGTATTCTGAAACGAAATTGAAGTTGAAAATTAAAATAAGAGTTTCAAAGTATTCTGGTTACAAAAGTATTATTTCAGTGAAAACGGATTCTATTATTTTTCTGCTCTGCTAATGAACAATGGAGAAGAGTAGTTATTATGTGAAATTCCATCAGTTCAACAAGAATTCACTTGATTAATACATGCAGAATAATACATGTTAGTCAAATACTGTTTTCCTCTGAGATCCCATTAAAAAATTGATCAAAGTTTAATTACAACATAGGCCAGTTATGTTTAGATGACACCGAAAACAACGAGGCCCTTCAAATAATGGGAATGACACAAAGAGAATCAACAATTTTCATAAGCCAGACTGGAATTCTGCAGATTTCAGCCAAATGGCTGAGCAATATAGGGAAATGTGCTCTTTTGGTGATGGCACATTGTAATGAAATGACATTTTTCATTCTTTGTGGGTCATTTTAGTTCCAGAAGTCACCTGAGGATTTGAAAGGTTTGTACAGAAGCGCTTGGATTTTGTGAGCATATCGTTCTGAGAAAATTGATGACAGAAAAACGCCTGACCAATATATGCTGGATTTTGTCAACACTGGGGGTTTGCCTTGGGTTAGCTGTTTGATATTTACTTAGCACCACTTCTTGGGAAGGAAGGTGAAGATAGCTCTGTTCTGCTGTCCTGTTGTGAGGACTATCATTTGAGAGCTACTTGAGGAAAGAGATGGAAGGGATGGGTTGCAGAGGAAATCCAAACAGGGATATTTGAGGTCTGCAGACAGTGTGGAAGCAGAGTAGAAAGAACAGGATGGCAGAGAGGTTGAGGGCAAGGTTGTTTGCTGAAGCAATGTGAGTGAGGGAGAAGTAAGCATGAGATCAGAGTAATTACCTGTTCAAATGAAGCTGTTTAAATCAAAGTGTGAAAAATTAACTGAAGAACTCAGATGCTGAGTTTGGGGGAGGTAGAACTAGTGATTTTTTACAAAATGTATAAAAAGTTTGTAACTCAGCCTTCAATTCACAGTCAACACTCCTGGAACGTACTGCAATATGTGGCAGAGCTGCATTTTTTAATTGAATGTAAAACAGTTCATTGGTGGCCCTTCAGAAAGGAGTGAAGAATAGGATGTTCTTCCTTTCAGTAGTTGTAAGGAAGAACCGCATGACCACGGACAACAGAGTTCAGTAAAGCTCCATGGGAAAAGCATAAGCCTCAAAGCAAAAGTACTGCTATTCCTGCTTAGACCATCTGACCAAAGAAAGGCTTTCCTTCAGGAAATATCCTCTGGACAGAAGTCTCAGAAGCTCTAAAATACGATTTTCTATGATATACTGGATTTTAAGATGTATTTTATGCACAAAAATAAGTACTGACAGAACAACAGGAGCTCCAGGAAGGAAGCTGTGATCAAACTGGTATATTCTCTAGCAGAGATCCGATTCTAACACGGTAAAGATATCTGATACTGTACTAGCTGATTCACTTTTCCTGTAAGAAGACCTATACTGATGTGGAGCACACTTATATCTACAACCATTCTTGTACAGATGTAGTCGTTTAGCTATTACTTTCTTGTCCAAATGCTCTGACACATTTTAGGCACAGCTTTGAATATAGCCATACATTCATTTTTTATGAATAAAACATCACATTAAAATGATCCCCTTCAGCAGCAAAGATTTGTCTTGAAGGTTATTTTCAACTTTTCTGTGCTAATATAGCATCTTTTGTTACTTTCATGATTTCAAAGCACCCCAAGGAGCACCAAAACCAACCTGCCTCACCCACTACTGTTCAGAGATCTATCATGACCTCGCTTCAATTCAGCCTTTTTGTTCTTAACGCTCTTCCTTGACCAATTTTCAAGTAAACGTTACTTTTTTTTTCTGCTTCAAAAGTAAATTAAATTTACTGAGGTAGCTATCCCTAATGGCATGTTTCTCCTGAAGTAATCCACGTTACATGTCTCTCAAAATTGCCATTTGCACAAAGTGAGTATGATTAGTTATAAAAAGATTTAAAAATTCTGAACGCCACATCTGCAGTGAATATTGAGGATTTGGTTTAGCTCACAGGCTGTTATCTCTATCAAGAGTCTTTTTTTTGATAGTACAATAAAAGGTGCCTGCTAGCAAGACAAAGATTTCTTTCCTTCATTTTCTTGGAAAGAGCTGTATTGTAGGGCTAACTATGTTTGTTGCAGGTATTAAATTTTTTGTTCTCCATTATCCTTATTATCAAGGAATGCTTGAAAACTGAATGGGAGATAAGTTATAGGTAGCTTTCTGTGGAGCCCATCACAAGCACCCATCTCTCCATGTTCTTTATAAAAGGACTGTAATCATTTCCTGTGTGAGGACTGCCTCATTAAGCATCTAAAGTATAGGTTCAAGCAGTCTGGACCATTCCCATGGGAGCTATCAAGGGCTCTAATGTTTACTCAGTTTTGATATAAGTTTTACTATTTTATATATTCTTATCAGTAGCTGACTTAAACTGAAATTAGCTGAAAGCTAATTTGGAGCTGCTCACAGGAGTCTAATTATTCAGAAAAGTGATTTCAGCATAACCAAACTTAACTATCTTAAGATAGCTAGTTCAAGTGTATAAGTTGTTGATATGGGTTGGACAGATCTGGGCTTATGTCATGCAGTGTGAGGGTCTGTGTATTTGTGTGTGATAAAATGCTTTACTTACTTTATTTGCTATTTTAAAGGATCTCTTAAATGTATCATTTAAGAATGAACAAGGGAAGAAGAAAAATTCAAAAGCTGGAAGATCATATTGCATGCTTTTGGTCTTTCCATCATCACTATTTCTCTATGGCTATCTATTTGAAGCTTAGATGCCATTTCCAAAGAGCGATCTGTACTTCGTGCTGCACTGCATAGAGCTGTGTAAGGAATAATAAAACTCTGTGTATCACCCCAGAAAAATGGTACACCCATACACACAGTAATGGCAGCCCTGGAGCCTCTGATGCATTGCCAGGACAACCCGCAGCTCCAGTTGTGCAACGCTTGTATTTCAAAACATTTAAATGAAAAATAGGTGGAAAACTAATTACGGAAGGTATTTCAAAGTGAAGTATGGTGATTTCCTGAGATAAATTGCAAAATAAAGACCAGGCAGCGTTATAAGTGTGGAGTAGGTAAATTCATTACAGCCACTATTAGTGATCACAAATGTTCTGCTATGAATATTTTTGGGGGAAACAGGACACAGGCATTCCCCACTCCTCCATGTCTTTGTTCACTTGTAGACATGGAGCAGCTTCCCCAGGTCGCCACCAGGGTGCTGTCTTCAGCCTCCCTCTGGAATGGCTCTGTCACCATTTGGCTTCACTTGTACGGCCATGGCTTCAATCTACCCAAGAAGAGGTTTAATCAATACAATATCCTTACTCAATGATGATTTGGCTACTGCACCAAATAATACTCTGTTAGTCAGCTTGAGGATCCCACATTCTTGCAGATCAAACTATCTGGCACGTTTGGCTCATAGTTGTAGATCAACTGGAACCTCCCTAATCTATGCAGATTTGTCAAGCATTTATTTACCAGAAATATCCTTTTATATACTAGTTTATTAATGAGCAACAGGATCCAGAAGCACTAACTCCATTCATCAATCAATAGATACCTTGCAAGAAAAACATCAGTGCCAGATTAGAGAGCATGGGCATGTAGAGAAGGACTGATATTTCTGAGAGCTGATGTTACAGTGTGAAACAGCAATGTTACAACTGCAAAGTATCTGGAAGTCCCAGAAGAAAACACCTCAATTAGCATGCATGGCAGAGCTGAGATTAATGTAAATTAGGAGACCTTCTCATTTTCTGAACTGCTAATCTTCTTTGAACAAGGAAAAAATATACTTGAGACCTTGAGATGGAAAGTTAAATTTCTCCCTTAGTGAAACATACACTTTTTTCATTATTGCAAAACAATAATGAAGGGGAGAACTTCCCAGTAGAGCTGCAGCTCCTCAAGGTATTTTTCTTTTTAAGGGCAGATTAGCACGTCAAAAAGCAGAGCCATGTTTTATCTTCGTATTTTTAGCCTTCTCTTTATACATTAATGGGACTGCAGCTCTCTAGCGTAAGTCCCTTGGGTGTCACTTTGACTTAGCATATTTTTTAAACCCTTTTAAAAACCACAGTAAAATCTTGGAACGTTTATCCTACTACAGTCACAGTGGGGGGCATCAGCTGGGAGCAGGCTTTCAGAAGTGTTCATTCATGGAACCGAAGCAAGCAAGGTTTAAGATTAAATTCAAGCATCTAGTTGATGCAACAGGAGCACCTGGGATGCTCTGCTCATACTCACACCCTACATCTGGAGTTCAAATATTTTTCCCATTTTCATCCCCAATTCTAAAATGCAACTCAGATCTTCTTACACATGATCTTTAGTTTGCTGATGTCCTCATATTTTCATAGGTCTGGATAAAGCTTTCTTCTTTTCAGCGAAACCATGAGTTGATTTGGAAGTCATGTAGTAGAGGGCTCCTGCACCCGATTTCTGTAGCACACTTAATTGTCACGCATGCTGTGATATTGGCTGCTATCACATGAACATTGATTAGGCTTCAGATGTGAATATTGTTTTCTGTTTTCATTTTCTTTCCATAAATGCACAGGATACCAAGCACAGTGGGGCCTGCAGCTCCCCAGGTGTGCGGAGCAGTGTGTGCCTTTCTGGGGGACACAGCTCAGCCCTGCCTCTGGGCCAACCCAACAGCAGCCTCATGGCAGCACCCCCAGGACTATACTTTAAGATCCTATATTGAACATGAAATGACTGCAGAAGATCAGCCTTTACCATTTAGTCATAAATTGCTCTTCTGAGGACAAAGACCTCAATAACTGCAATCTTTTTCCCAGGTGTTTTGGTTAACATTGACTGATAGTTTATAAGGGGGTTACTGTTCTTGGTAGCTTGCTTTTATTTGCCTTTCTTATATCTGATCTGGAAGTGCTTTTGCATGTTTAGGATTGATGATGTTTTGTCTAGAAGTAAGTTTCAGGCAAAGGAATGAAATGCAGCGTTTCTTTCTTTGCATTCTTGTGACTCTCGACTGACTGTATGTGTTGTCAGATAGAAACAAAACTGCAGTGTTACAATTTTCTGTCTGTGGTATGTATGTCTTAATATATACCATATGGCAGGGGGCAATGCATCAGATTTTTTTCATGGGTGATTTTTTTGTCAGTAGAGTAAAAGTAGTAACGTGGGAATGAATTAGTAAATTAATTTGCACTTCTTCTGAGCTTGTTGGTTGTGATTATTTTTGCTTCTTTTGGTATGTAAAGCTTTGTATTTAGGTTTTGTTTCCTGAAAATTTTTGCTGCTGTTCATGCTGGTTAGCTTGCAATACATTTTCTGAGGAGTTTTCTTCTGATGGGTGCTATTCTGCCTTCAGTGGGCAGAAATTCACTGACTATGCTGCTCTTCTCTTTGTAATACTCTCAACATTACGGTCCATTGCTGACAAGTGGGGGAGAGGCAGTATGAAATTGCAAAGAATTGGATCATTGCACAATTTAAGATAAACCAGGAGGCAAAGTAAATTACTGCACGTTTTACAAGGGAAAGGGAACAACTGCCAGACTTTCTGTTTTGTCCTGTAAATTGTAAAAAGAGTTGTTAAAGACGCATAGAGAATTAAAGAAAGTTTTTGTGTGTTTGTAGAAAAGGAATTTTTCTTCCTTTTTTTTTTTT
>VWZT01011297.1:45655-258576 GCA_013397055.1 Pachycephala philippinensis | reverse complement strand
TTTTTTTTTTTTTTTGCCAAAAATACCACGGAAGTCTGCAAATCACAGTTGATATTTCATTTTGATGAGAAAAGAAAGCATGAGCAATGAACACTTTGATTTTCAAACTCCAGCTTTACTGAGTACCTGAATATCAAAACTTCTGCTTCTATTCTCCCTGTGCATTTCTCTGGTGACAATGAGGTGAGACTGACTGAGATCACCCTGGTGGGTGATGGATGAGGTCTCAGCCAGGCTGGCTGTGCCCTCTGGGCTCCCACATCCTGCTGCTGGCACACAGCCCACAGAGCACACACTTGCCCTTACAGGAATGCTTTAGCTCAGACCTAATGCCTTGTCACCACTACCAGCGACAGCACCCCCAGTTTGGTGCTCCTATGCTATAAAAGCTGTCAGTGTAGCAGATTTGTGGCTACAGAGGAGGCAAATGTCGCAGGTTTTGTCCTGATACATCAGAATATCTCTGGAGCATACAGGTGATGTACAGCACTGTGCTTCTTTCCACCACTAATTTGATCTGGACAGAGATGCTGGTGAATTTCAGCCAGCAACGTTGAATTTCAGCATAGTTTCAAAAAAAGAACTCCTGCAGATTGACAATTTTACTTGAAATGCCTCCATTCGATCCATAATACCATTTTTCCAGCCTCACTTCTCCCTTACCTCTCCCACCAACTTGGTCAGTGATTTCTCTGCTCTCTTCACCCCTTTGCAGAGGCTGAGAATGGCCATGGTGCCCATTATGCAGCTTTATTTATGGTTTTAGTTTTTATATTTATGAATTCTGAGGAATTTGTAGCTAAACCAGCACTACCATGTCAGTGGTGTCAGGTGCTGAAAAAAGGCAAACATCTTGACTCTTGATCACAGTGTTACAGACACTGTAAGTGGTGCTTACAAATGGTGCATGTGCTAGTGGTTGGCCACGTATAAATGTATGAAGATAAAACTATAGTCTGTCATCCCCTCAGCTGGCTTTTCTCTCACAGATGCATCTCTCCTGCCTGTGTGCCATATTTCCTGAGCAGATAGGCTTTTGTGAGGCTCAGCTGTCCCAAAAGTCTTCCAGAGACTGTGGGACTGGCTGTGCCACAGGTCACTTCAGTGTCCCAGCAAGGGCACCTGGGGCTCTAGGAGACCTTACATATTTCACCCTAATGTAGGCATTGCTGAGGCTGCTGTAAGCCCAGCTCTGAGAAGGGGGATCATGAGACCTGGAGCACCTCCAGGACTGCTCCTCTGAATGGAAAGTGCCTCTTGTCTCCAGCTCTGTGGAGGTGTTGCAGTCGATGCTGATGAGGGACAAACCATGGCTTCTGTACATGTCGTAGTTTTACCCCAGACTCCAACTACACTGAGCCACTCTCTCACTTTCCAACCCCCTCCCCACCCCATGGGATGGGGAAGAGAATCAGAAAAAGGTAAAACTTATGGAACTCATGGGCTGAGGTCAGAACAGTTTAATAATTGAAATAAAGGAAAATATCACAATAATGAAAATGGAAAAGGGAAAGAGGAATAAACCCAAGGGGAAAAAAACAAACAGTGCCCAAAAGAACTGCTCACCACCCACTGACCAATGCTCCTCCCACCCCTGAGCAGAAATTGGCAACTTCTGGCTGAGTCCCCACAATTTATAGACTGGGCATGACATCCTATGGTATGGAATATCCCTTTGTCCAGTTCAGGTCAGCCGTCCTGGCCATGCTCCCTCCTGGTTTCTTGTGCACCTGCTCCCTGGCAGAGCATGAGACACTGAAAAGTCCTTGACTTAGGGGTCAGCACTACTGAGTAACAACTAAACCATCAGTGTGTTATCAATATAATTCTCATAGTAAATCCAAAACACAGCACTAGGAGGAAAACCAACTCTATCCCAGTTAACCCAGACAACACATTGTGTGGTTTCAAGTTGAGTTTCAGATCATCTGAGATAAGGAATTGGGGGATAAAATGGGATAACTTCTGTAACAACATCACTCCAAAACAGGAAGAGATGTCTGCAAATGATAAATACTCCATCTGGAAAGATTTATATGGAAGTCCCTCTGGTTTCATTATGTAGTTATCATTATTGATTGGTTTGACTGACTTAATTTGCCTTGGAGGAAACTATAAATTTTAAAGCAACAGAGTTCACCAGTAATGTTGATAAAAGAGATGTAAAGAGCAATTAGGGACAGTGCAAGTGCAACCAAGATATGAGGCGCTGAGTGGGTCCTGCGGTGACTGAGGCAGGGACGGCAATGAGGGCAAATGCAAAACATGGCTGAGGGTGAAGGATCAAAATAGAGGAAATGCGTTACAAGGCAGACTGCTGCCAGAAACCATTACGTTCATTTAAAATAAATTAAAGAGAGACTTAGGCTCTTGTAGGTAAAGCCATTATCCCAATTAGCCATGCTAGGCTATAGAAGAGGAAACAGGATACCAGGAAGTGTTACCACAACCGTGTAGCCAAGAAGGGATGTTGTCGCTGTGCAAACCACTCAGCCCAGCACAGCTGAGTCTGGGGTGAAGATTGGTTAATTTAATAAAAACAACTTTTGGAAGCTACTGCCTTTGAAAGGATGCTTTATAGATCCAATCAGGATGCATGTGTTTATAGATTGAGTGTTGGGCAGTTAAATTTTTACTGAGCTGTGTAGTGATTTTCTAGTTATTGCTCAGCAATGTTTCATTTGATGTTCCTTGCTCTGGTCAGCAGGGAGGTTTGGTTGGTTCATGGCTCTGTTTAAGTGAGCAGCTCAGGATGGTCTTGTCAGTTAAGACTGGTGGTCCCCAGTTTCACCTCTACTAAAGCAAATTTGGGCCAATTCCAGGGGCTCCAGTGCTGCTTTGGTGAATTGTTGCTGCTGTAAGAAGGCTGCAGTTGCCCCTGGCTCTGAGGATGAGTCTGCTGGCAGCAGATGTCTGGTGTGACAACAAGGTGTTCCTTTGTCACATTTGTCATTGGTATAAGCCCTATCAAACAGAGTGTCTGATGTTTGGCTCCTGAGACACAAATTTACGTTTGTAAAGTGGAAAGATTCAGAACAATGCAATATTTTTGGAGGTTGTACAAGAGCTGCTCATATGGATGAGACACCAGTCAAATACAGTAACAATTTTAAAAAAAGTGGATGCAACCCGGGGGCAGTTGCTTTCCTTCAACGGAATAAACTGGAATATGGTTCTAAAATAGAGCCTATGAAAAGCTAGTACAGAATGAAGGTATCAGACTAACAGATCTATTAAAAAAATATCTATATAAGCTGGCATTATAAAACATGCTGGGACTATCATGAAAACATTTAAAATAGATTTTGGCTCAAGCCTTTGGAATTAGATTTTTTTCTTCTATATTTCAGCAACACAGTAGCTTATTAGCATTTTCTATTTATATTACTGCTGGTCCCTGTTTACAGTTACTAAATCTACTTTCCTTGGAGCATTTAGTGCCATGTTGCTTTCTATGGAGCACTTAGATTTCAGCAGTAAATTGTCTTCTCATCCCTTCTGACAAAGGCCTGAAACCACCAACTCACTGCGGACCAGGGTCTCACCACCCCATTCCCCTGACTCATGGAGCCAAATCACACATTACACAAGGGACTCATTCAGTATCCTGGGAATTATGCCATAGAAAGGGGATATTCTCTTCCCCATGCTCCACAGTTTCCATATGTGTAGCTTCTGTTAGGTTTAATGAGACCAGTACTCATAAATCCCTGAGATGAAATTATAACCCTAAGTGGGTTCTAACAAAAGGCTGCTCAAAAGTTTTGATTAACAATCCCTTTAAAGTAGAACATTAAAAGAGAGATTAAGCAAAAATATATCATCTCTTTCAGAGTAAATTTTCAACAATCTCTTCATTAGTGGTTCATTCCTGCCAACCTGTGTTTCTAGTGAAGGGCTTGCTTCAGTAAATATTCACAAATGTGGATGTAAAGCACTTCTCTTGTAAGCACCTAAAAGCCCTAAACTGAACTGTTTCACACCTGAATCCCACTTTGTGAATGTAATTCAAATGTGAACCTGCAATAAATTATTGTTTTCAGAACTATTAAGAAAATACATTTAAATTTCACATATGAGGCAAAAGGTTATAAAACCCATGCTTCTTATCTCAAGTGTGAGTCACTTCAGCACGGTGGTACCCCCTGAAGAATCAGGCTGCTGTATTCAGGCTCTGGTTGTCTCCTGACCACAGAAAGACTTAAGGATTTTAGTGACAGACTTTATTAGGATGTTATACACTTATCTGTTTTTCTTTTTTTTCTAGTGCTCTTATTAACATGTGGATGGTATTTTCCCCCCAGCATTGCAGATATGGAAAGGATTTATTATTTAATAGTGAAGCAGTAGTAATAATAATAATGAAACAAACACCTGACTCCAAGAAAGATAAAGGTGACATATTGCTGGGTGGAAGAATGTATCTGTTGGTTGCTGGTCTTTTCTTTCTTCATACTGTTTAATTATTTATCAAACCATTCTGACCCTTAATTGATCACAAGGGCTACCAAGTGCTTTAGCAGCCTGTTACACTCTGTCAAATGAGATGTGTTTTTTCCTGTGAAGCAGAATGAAATCACTCTCCAAAAATCAATCGGCAACAGCATATTTTAGCTGGGTGGGTGCAGTTCACTTAGGGCCATATTCTGCACTTTTACTCCCATTGAAAGGAACTTGCCTGGGTAATTTAGTTACCTTCAGCTGGCTACTTGCTTGGGTAGAAACTGCATGAGCTCATAACTGTACGTTTGTGTTCATGCTTTAGAAATTATATTTACCAGCTCCAGATATTTCTTTACTCCCAATGGTCCATTTTAACACAGATTATTGATGTTTTTCTGAGGGATATTTTTTTTAAAAAAAGACAAAACCCACCAAAACCAAGAAGCAATTTGATTTTCTTCCCATCACTAGTTCTAAAATCTTAAGACTTTTATTGCAGGGTCCTAAAAGGGGTTCATAACAGTTTAAGGATATTCCTCAAATATTCTTCCAATAACTAAAACTAAGACATTATTTCACTCTCTGTAGCATTCAGTGAAAACATATATTTCATTTTTACATATTTTTACAGGTAAGGCTCAAACAGGTCCTTTAAACATCTGAAGTTAAACAGGACAAAGGGGGGTTCCTACCTCTGAAAATGTGGTCTGAAAGCTGCAGCTTCAGCAGCTGTAAATAGCACTTTATGTCTGTATACATTCAGATTTTAACCTCAAATGTTCCTTAAGGTCTCCACTTGGCTTTCTCTGAGTCCAGGCTTTGCCAGCCACTGCTCCAGCTGTGCTGCAGCCTCTGCTGCTCCTCAAATAATGTGGAGAGGCACATGGCCTTCCCTTAACTTGCAGGAGGACTTTGGTTCTGCAGCAGTCCTTAAAGCCTGTTCTACAGGGATTTTACTGAGAAGCCAAGCTCCTTGTTAGTAGCCACCAAGTTGTCACTTGTCCCAGCACTCCTGCATCTGGGTGGTGTGGTCTTACATGTGACAGGAGAGTGGGGGCACCTCTGTATAACTGATCTTCAGTTTCACAGAGAGGATATGCTTCTGGAAAATAGAGATTGTGGGCATAAGCTCGCTGCCAAAGTGATTGCTTTAATTGATAATAATAAAAAAAATCATGGCTACCAGCATCTTCCTGTTTTGAAAAAAAATTATTCATCCTACATTTCCCCCGGTGCTGCATGGGAAAAACAAGTTGCAAGCCCTGATTTGGCCACCTCAGCATGGGATTCAGCACTGGAGGTGTTTTCAAGCACAGTCCCTTTCTCATCACTCCCTGCTTTGTAACACCAGACAGAACCGTGCCTACCTTGTGGATTTGTGGATAACCCTTCGAGATGCTAGAGCATGGATGGAGAATGTAGGCCTCCAGCTCTGTTTCGTAAGGGAAAAGATGGTTCCTAGGACTAGGTACTTAATTTTTACATAATGCAAAATATAATTTGAAAATGTCTGTTTCTGACTTAAGTTTATTGTCTACTAATCAGGAATTATTGCTTTCTCAAAGATCCAAGAGTTATTTGGTAATTTAGAGCTTTTTCTTCTTGGTATTTCATCAATATTTTATGTTTGGCATTTTGCTGTCACTTACACATAGCTTTGAAAATGGAAGCATGTAGCAGATAATCAGTTTAGAAGGAGCAAAGCCAAAATGTGGTCATTCATTTTACACCTGTATTTAATGTTCACTCTGTGATTTAATATCATACTCGATTAATGTAATAAATAGGAAATGGTACACTGCCTGCCATCTGGTTCATCACTGGAAATTCTGTTGAACCTTAGCCTTAAAGAAGAATTTACCAAGGACCTTGACATGCAGATGAGCTCCTTGTATGAAGTTCTGGTTTAGAAAACTCTTTTCTAGGGAGGATATGTCAGGTTGTAATACAGAACATTATGCAGTTACATAACATAGGGTGAAAGTCAGAGCTGTAGCAGATCCATGTTTCTCAGAAAGCAGAGAATGATGTGACTCGTTCCTGCATTTATCTGTACCCTTAGATGCTTCCCAAGCTCTACCAGTGGAAAAGATGACCTTTTGGCTTCCAGGGGCCCAAATGGGAGAATGATTGCTGTAATCCTTGGTTCTCCCTTTTGGAGAAGCTACACAACAAGGTGAAAATAATAATGAGTTCAGGATCAACACTTGAATTTGGGCATTTGTGGACCACCTTAATCACATTTTCACATCTCGCTAACCTTCCTGTATGCCACCTTATAAAAGAAGCAAAATATTTCCCTGCATTAGCAGTTGCAGCCCTACTAGTGATTCTGCTTATCAACTAAAACATTTTAAACTTTTAAAGATTGAAGCTGTATATTTTTCATGTGACTTTACTTAAGATTTTCCTTTCAGTATTTTACTCTATCCCTGCATTTCTTGTATTTATTTTACCCCTTGAAATCTACCTCTTCACATAGAAGTTCTTTGGTTCAGTGACTATAGATAGTGTATTGAATGGAGCTAGGCACTTTTTTTTAAAGTTTACACAATAAAAACAGCTGCTGAGTTCCCTCTTGAGAGGGACTGAGAATGTCTAATTCCTCTCCTAGCAGTGCTGTTGGCAGGTACAAAGCATGTCTGGGATTTGAATGGTTATAATGGCTATACTGATTATACTGAGACTCCTAAAGCCTCAGAAATTTTAGGGGATGGAGAACCTAGAAAGTGCAAATGTCTGAAACATGTCATTATGATGAGTGCCCTCTGTAAAAACCAAGGCAAAAGGAGGTCAGAGAGATTCTAACAGCTTCTTTGCATGCACCACATTTAGATGGGTAGCTCCCACAAAACTTTGAATATTTCAGTATTCATTAAGTCACATGGAAACACTTGACTTTTTGCTAAAGTGTTTCTAGAGTTTTATACAGGAAGATATTAAAATTTTACCTTAAGATTATTAGTTTTGGAAACACCAGACTTGAATGTATATAGTTGCACTGGTCACCAGGGTGTGAGGAGATACCTACAGACAATATTGACCTGAGCCACTCTGAAACTGTCAAGGTACATATAGAATACAATTTTGTTCTGACAGCTGCTGTATGATCAGGCTTGTTTTGTAGTCATTTAAATTTTTTGTGGCAGAATGTTGTTTCACATTTGTCCTTTGATTTGCTATGGGACAAACATGCAGCTTACCAGTTTGGAGAGGGGCTGGAGGAGAAGTGAGGAGTTGCCTTCCATAGCAAGGGACTGCAGAAAGACTGGAAGCAAAAGGGTGAAATAACATTCTTTGCCCTTAATTTAGTGAGTTCTTTCTATCAATTGACTTTTTCTTTTTTTTTTTTTTTTCTTTTTTGTCTTTTTTATGTTTGCCTTTTCAATAGAAAACCTTGGGATTTTTATTTTTTTAATATTGCTATTACTCACTGAAGTTTCAGTGTTTAATTATTGTTAAATGTTCTGAAGGCTCTGAATTCCTAAATGGAGGTGATGTACTCAGTAAAGGTCCAGCAGATGAGAAGGGTTGTTTTTATCGTAAAAATTATGACAATTAATTTTTGTCTAAATATAAAGATAACATGGTGATAAAATTATAAAATTGGGATTTTGAATGATTGGTGTACTGTTCATTAACTTTTTTTCTGAAAAAAAATTTGAATGAGTTGGTTTTTTTCATTGTTTAGAATTTATTCTAGTCACTGCAAAATTGTTCTTTTTTTAAACTGTAAATCAAAGGAAAAAGAAATTCTCCACAGATGTTGTATGTATTTGATGTATTAGACACATTTTTGCAGTATACTGCCTGAAACCTAGAGAATTCATTAACTCACAAGTTGCTGCCAAGGAGGGAAGCAGTCACATTTCCCAAGCTGGTCTGCCTGTCCCCCGGCTGGGGGATGTATTAGGGCAGCCTTTGTCCTCCCTTGTATTTGGCTGGTTCTGGAGAAAGGGCAATTTCTTCAAACTGAAGGGCTGTTCCTGCTTCTCCCCTGACAGCATCTGTTATTTAATTAACCTGATAGTCTGTGGCTTGCTGTTTCCCATCCTACAGCCAGGGGTGATGACAGATGAGAGCTGGTGCTGTGCAGCAGTCCCCAGGACCCCAGCCCACAGCGCTGAAATCACTGCCTTTAGCACAAACTTCAGAGAGAGGGACAGGGTCCTCAGCTTTGGGAAAGAATCAGAGTTACAGCCTTTCACCCTGGGCAAAGCAAAGCAGTTGTCTAAATAACATTTTCTCTGTGAGGGAGAAATATGCCTCGCTGGGCATATTTTTGGACACATCTGTCCCAGCAGAGCACTGCTGCAGGACTTCAGCAGTGAGAGCAGGGCAGTGAGCCGGGGCACCAGTCAAGTGGGATTCTTAAGGATGTTAATGCCACCCCTCTCAATTAGCCAAGAAAGGCAAATAAAGCAATACAGCATGGCCAAGAGATGGCCAAACCTCATCTGTATCTAGTCTCAAGAGGCTATTTATTGCTTTATTGCAAGCAATAAAGAAGAGTCAGTAAAACACCATCTCTCTGGATTTCCCTACTACTGATCTCCAGAAAAGAGGCTCCACTCAGGGGAACTTGAGCCTTCTCTGTGACTATCCTGACACAACCATTTGGGGATTTGGGCTGTGACTGTGTGAGTGACAGAAAATCTCATGTGTATTCTCGATGGGGAACTAGCCAAAAAACCCTGAATGAGGAGGTTGTGGTTGTTTGTAAAAGATACAGGCATCAGTATCATCACCTGCTTCCTCCTGTCACTTCTGGGATGGATCACTTAAATTCACTGTGGCTCATTCTCCCCCCCCGCAAAAAAAAAAAATAAATTGAAGCTGGTTTAGAATTTCATAGCCCTGAGGATAAAAAACATCCATAACCTTGAGCTATAGTCTGTCATCCTCACCGGTACCCGACTGGGATTTCAGACATTGCTTTTGGTCTATAAAATGTGAAATGGTTTGCTTGTGAGACAGCCCCCACTCCCTGCAAGGTGCTGCTGGCATCCAGTCCCTGGGGACACCAGGTGGAGCAGCGTGTTTGCATCAGGAAGGATTCATCCCCCTCCTTGATGTAAATCTCTCACTTACAAACTCCTTCCGCCTCTGGATCTGTGGGGGCTTATGAGAAATTGCTGCATTCACATTACAGGAGAACTACCAAAACCCCACTAATAAGGATTCTGAGAATCAGAGATGGGTTTTATTTCTCTGTTGTTGTTTGAATTGCAACAAGCAAATTTGGGAAATACCAGCCACTATAAACTATGGGATGCAATCACCAAACAGCTGACAGTGACCTTCTTGAGCGCAGTGGTGCCTGCTCCCATTGCCTTTTCCTTTTGATCGTATTAGCAATGTTTCAGCCCATGTCACCGTTTTCTGAAATGAAGGTTCAGTATTTGAAGTAACTTGGAACAAGGCATTCTCTTCTAATAACTGCATTTAAAATAATAGTTTCATCATTTACTCTTTCATGTACCAGGAGTAAAGGTGTAGTGATCCCTTCTGGTAAGATTGCCTTCCTCTAAGCCAAAGGGTGTCAAACAAACAACCAAGTTTGCACTACTTTGTAGGAAACTGCAAAAGGGCTCCAAGGGGAAAAAGATTGCTGTCAGGCATTGTTTTATGTTAAAAGTACAGTTCTTTTGTCTAATGATGAACTGCAGTGAATTCCAGAGGGAGGGATTAATAGATGACATTTACATTCATTCGTGTATTAGAGGCATGTATGAAAAAGAAATTAAAAAAAAAAATCAAAGCAATGTGTACTGGTAAAACTATGGAAGGTTGCTGCTTTTATTTCAGATCAGAAGAGTTCGTGAATCTAGGGCTCATCTCTTTTTTCCAAATACATGTCTACTAAGAGATAATACCTTTCTCTAAGAGCTTCATTTTTCTTATTAAAATAGAACATTTTTTTTGCTTCAGGTGTTATTTTCTTTTAGATATGTAAGGGGTGTAAATAAGGTAGTGGAATAACTGATTTACAGTAGCTGTGACCCAGCTCCTCCTTCAGAAATGCAAATAGTTCCTCTGGTATTGGCCTCATGAAGACTAATAGCAGTAAATACACAGAGCCTTGCAGTAAATGCAAAGTCAGCCTTGGCTCAAGCAAAGGCCAGCTCCAGTATTTTCACTGGCATTAATTGTAATTACTTGACGGCACACCCCTGGGGTTTTTTCATTCCGTGTTGCCACGAAGAAACACATGGCAGATGCATTTCTCGGTCTGTTAGCACCTTGCAATGAGCCATTAACACGTGTTACTGTTTTCTTCCTCTGTGTCTTTCTTCCAGGAATTATGTCTGACCATCAGTTTGGAAACCAGTTCATGTGCAGCGTGGTTGCATCCCATGTGAGCCATCTCCCAACCACAAACCTCAGCTTTGTTTGGATTGCTCCGCCTGCAGGGACGGGCTGTGTCAACTTCATGTACGTATCCACGCCAAGCCATGAGCAGAAAATCTCTCTGGAGATAATGAAACGATCTAACCTGCTCACACTGTCTGGATAACAGAGTCAGTCAGAGTACACTGCCAAGTGTAACTTTAATTTGAAGTGAGAATATTGAGTTCTTCCTGGATGAAGAGTTTCTGTGCATATTAGGACTTCTTATTTTCAAAGCATGTAGGAAGTCTAGCATTTAAACAGAAATAGATTCTTTTTAGTAATTAATCGTATCATTGATCCTTTAAGTACACAGCTCATTTGCACTGACCCAGTCTTTTAACTATTGCATTTAATATGAGTTGGAACATCACACAAATATATTATTCAGATCGTAAAAATCAATATAAAATTTCTTTGTTGATCAAGTTGAAGCAGCTAAAATTTGTTCTTTGAGCTGCCTGTACATCTTCTTTGTGTGCTCTTGCTTACTCCCTTTCTTTCTTGAATTTTTTGGTTTTCCTGGTATTCAAGAAATAATTATTGAATTTCTGGTCCTAACTTGCACAGTGACTGTGAATGTATTTGTTTTTGAGATGTGACCCTCCATTGTGAGTTTTGAGGTCAGTTTCTAACCAGTCATTCATTTTCCTGTGGCTGATTTTTCCATGGTTTTGTTGTGGGTTTTTTGTTCATGTTTGCTATTGTTGAAGAAGAGTTGACAAATAGCACTACAGAAGTACAAATACTACTATGAATGCTGATTCTCATTTCTCAGTTGAAGGAAATATAAAGAGGAGAAATATGTTTTACCTCTAATCCTCCTCCTCAATTTTTCTTCAGCTGCCCACACTTTCTTGCCTCAGCTGGTGTTTCTCCTGCTTACTAAATCACAAGTTGCAGTAAACAAAGCTATTTTTGTGGTGCAGTGTTAGTCTGCCTACCTTACGCAGTTCTCTGAATTCAAGAGTTCCAGGGGACTCTATCTTGTTTGTCTCTCTTTTTGCCTTTTTAATGAATAATAAACAAGATTTTTTAACACTTTAACATAAAGTTTAAATTTAGTATATATTACATTTAATATATAAATTGAATTAATTTTTGTTAAACTTAGTATAAATTCAAAGTATTTACAAAAGGCACCTAAATGTATAGACTCTGACAACAGTGCAGCATAGGTAAGTGCTTCCTATACTGTTTGTTGCCCATATGTCTGTGATTCAGATCAGCTCATTAGTCTTTGACCTCTCTGGGGATGGATAATAAGGTTATTAATTAGCCTTCGCTTTGACGTGTGATTTTTGAGTGTTGATACCTCTCCCTGGACAATTCTCGGGAGGAACTGGACAAAGGTCACCAGGCAAATCTCTCACAGGCCAATGCACAGATAGCTTTTTTTAACTGCACACATTATTGACTGTTCTGGCTTCCACTGGAACAGTGTAATTCCGTGGATGTGACAAAGGGAAGTCACGACCCTATAGACATCACGGGGAAAATTCCCTTTCTCTTCATCTGTGCTTTTTGGTGTGCTCTTCTAGAGCTCAGTCGTGAAAAAGAGAGAAGCCCTAAGACACAAGATTCATGTGGTGATGCTGTCAGCCTGTTCTTCCTTGTAGCTCTTTTATCAGTTGGCAGCCAAACATCACAAAGGGGTTGAGATATCAAGATACTAAGTTTCACAAAATCAGTAGCCAGGCAGACCATTTATACCAGTAAATCTAGATGTTCCCAGCAACAATCCTGCCTGCTACAACATAATTTGTTTATAAACTGCCACAAATATTCCTGCCATAAATGTGTCAGTCCCCAGTTCCCAGTCCACCCTGCATTTCCCAGTCACGGTGAAGGAGGATGGCTCCTGGCAGCATTTAGGTTACTAAAACAGCCAGCGAGGGACACACAAGGTACTGCTGTGTTCCAGGAAAGGAGGATGAGGAAAACTTTCATCTTCTGGGATAAGGAGATGTAGGAATGCTGTGGGGAGGGATCTGGGGCACAGTTCTGCAAGGAAGATGGGCTTATTTCTGTGTATGTGAGACGCAGGGGCACAGCAAATTGGGATTCACACCTCATACACCAGCTTACCAGCACGGCACTCAGTTTCTTCCCTACCCCACTGGAATATTCCTCATCTCTGCAGTTGGATGTAGTCCAGTTATTTCCATTGCACACAGCCCTGTGCCACTGCCAGCTCTAAATGCAATGTTATCTGATGGAGCTTTGCATCTTTCCTTGGCTCAGTGTTTCACTCAACAAGACTTCTCCCCAGTTTCACCAGGAAAAGGGATGATGTAGGGCCCAGTGCTCCATGGGGTGGCTTGAGCCAACCTGTTTCTGTGCAAAATGAGGCAATAGCCATTTTTTTACACTAGTTGTGTGCAAACTTATTTTCACTCTGTTGGGGTTTTTTTCCTCAAAGTACTTTCTTATGGCTACTAAATAAATATTAAAAGTGCCTTTTTATGACATACACTTCTAAGAGAACCACTGAAAGCTGCTGATGTTCCTGTAGTACATCTTGGTGTAATTCTTTAGTGTGTTTTCACCACAGATACCTTCAGCTGAGTTGAGGAAATAAAAGCTAAAGTGCATCATTTATTGCAGAATAGTTTTCTTAGCAAGAACTTAGGACTATGTTAAATAGGTATTGAGCACCAGGGCCTCCCAAGCAAATTGCCAGGATCTGTAAATGCTCTCTACCACCACAAGATAGGTCCTCCTTTACACTAACAAGTAATTTCTCTGATTGTGTGCAAATTTGTAAAATATTATCTTCATAATCCTTCAGCTAGGTTTCACGGTTTGTAATTTCTGCTCTAAGCTCACACTAACCTAGTTAAAGCTCAGCCTGACAGCAGGGATAATAATGGCTGTTAAGCAGGGTGGCATGCTGGGCTGCATCTTAGGTTGTTAAGCCTGTTGTTTTATAGATGGCTTAACTTACTAGTTTGCAAAAGTGATAAAGCTGACCTAAATAGCAAAAGCATATTGTGTTTTGACCACCAGCGGGGTTTATTGCAGAAGTTCCAGCTATTGTATTAAATAGAATTGTAGGCTGTAGAACGTACCTAGAAAAATAAGTATTTTGCTTATGTAACCGTTTATGTTAGTCATTGAACAGGTGTCTAATAATTATGATTGTGTCTATATATTCACTGTAACTTCTAGTAACAGAAGACTGGGCTTCTGTAAAGCTGTCTGCCTGAGTCTGTAGGCAGTGTCTAATAAGCTAGTAAGTACTAAAAGGCCCAATCAGCTATTATGTGGCACTTAATTAGCACAGTTATGGTGCTAATTAACGGAATAGGAATAGCTGTGGTGGTGTCCCTGTATGAAGACAGAGGTAAGAGAGCTGTGGTGGCCGAGGCAGGGCACTGGTACATTGCTTCTGTTGAGACAGGAGCCACTGATTCTCAGCACAGCTCCTGGAAAAATCTGGGACTGAATGCTGAGGCAGACAGCCAAACTGTTGGAAGAAATTTTCAAGAAAGGAGATGTTTTTCACTGAGAGTATGCCTCTTCCCATAATCACCTCTAGTTACAACTCCGTTCTGGGAAGTTTGAAGTACCCTGTTCCAGAACCAGTCTTCTCATCCCCATGTGTTTAAGCCCGTTTCAGGAACTGGCAATGGTGTTAATGAATGAACTCAAAATATCACGCTGTACAAACACTACAGAACATAAAGACTGTGATTGAGAGGCTTGGTTACCTATTTAAAGCATTTATAGAAAACGTATGATAATAATTATGCAAATATTGAATAAACATCCAAGAAGATTACATGCTTTGTTATATTAGTCCTCTAGCCAGGGTGGGAAAGGTCTCTTGTCTGAAGGAAACACATTCCCCTGGTAAACCACTTAGCTAAACCGCCATTTAAGACACTGTTTACTGTGGTTTTTTCAATCGTTTGAGAGAAATACAAAGGATAAGCTTCAAGATTAAGTACACAATTATGTTTGTACACAATGATAATACACACAAATAATAACATAAAAGTAAACAGAAAATAGCATCTCTCAGAAGTGAGGTCCCTTAAGTCCCTTGCATGTATATATAATCAACTCTTAAGTATATGGTCACATAAGTCTTCTCCCTCACGTTTGTGTGATCACACAGAATTGTACACTGAAATACATTGTTGTTCACAGCATCCTAGCTGCTGCCACGATTGTGCAAATCTGTGCATTCAATTGAAGAGTGTGCCATAACATGTATGGAAACCTTAATGTACAGACAGCCTTGACTTTGGGGTTTTGTAAAGAAGTGGCTCCCTGCTTCAGATAAATGCTGCATTCCTCTTCCTACTCTTTATTGCAACAAAAGGGTGAAGCAGGATATTTCATAGCACTCTTTGTGATATTGGTGTGGACTCTGAATCAGGGATTGTACAGGCAGCACCAAAAAAGAGATAGTCATTGTTTACAGTCGGGGTAGTTCCAATATTAGCCCAGTGTTGCAGTCATTTTTATTTTTCCATATTGCTTATAACTTATGCCTTGTAGAAAAAAAAATCATCTGTAATTGCTCCTTGCTGGTGTGTCAGTCTAGTGGAACTATGAAGAAAAATTACTCCTTTGCTTGGTTTTCCACTTCCCTGGGTAGAGGCATTGTTGTGCCGTCAATCAACATTATGTGTAATATTCTGAAAATCACAAACCAATATTTGATTCCTGTCTTGGCTCTGCTCTCGTCCCATTTTGATGTGGTGCCCAATTACCTCCTTCATCTTCTGTGTTTGTTAATTTCCAGTGAAACGCAAACACTGTGCATGGAATCATTGTGGCTCCCCTAACTATGACCCCAAACAGCAAAGACTCGTCTGACTATGAAGAATTAGATTTAACTTGTCTGTTAGTTTTGGTTTAGTTTTGTCTATTTTGTGTAAAGCCACCAGAGGTGACCAATGAGAAATTGTGGGTGTTTACAGAAACTGTTTTAACAGAAGACGGTAACACAAAGGGTATTGTGATGGTGAGTATTCAAAAGTGTTCAGAGGAGAGCAACAAAACCATGAGAGAGGATGAAAGCTGGTTGCACCTAACTTTCCACTCCTTAAAAGGGGTTTTCAGTTGTTTTCAACTGGATATAGGATATGTAGGTAGGTATTTATGTGAGCTGTAAGTCCCCTGTGGGTTAATGGATGTGCAATCTGGTTCCATAGACATGCAGGCTCTGACATTCAGTTCTACACCTAGAGAGAGGTACCTGCAGGGCTAGAAGGTCTCTACAGCTCTACTAGCTGCCTTACGATATTTCAAATTGTTTTAATACTTCTAGGCAGCAGAATTAAGACCTAGTTCTTCACTGAGCAGAATGGATCACTAGCTGCATGGCTTGCTTGTAGACCTTTATATAGGCATATATTTTAAGATTTTTTAAATGTGAATTGGAATCCCACCCAGACAGACTCAGCTGCCTAAACATAAGTATGCCGTACCAACTCATGAAAATGAATTTTTCATCCCAACCACCCTCAACAGCAAGTAATTTGTCTGTGTCAAGAATTTTCAATAAGTGGGCTACTCAACGGTTGAAATCTGCTGAAGGGTATGAATAAAAATGGCAACTTTGTAAAGTTCATAAAATCTTGCATTTTTTTTCCTTTTTCCTTGGAGGTGAAATCTGTTGTATAATATTCTCTCAGATGACTGATACTGCTACTAAATGCCCACTTTAATGGCAGGACTGCTCAGTTTTTGACCTTTCCTCCAAGTTTGTAGACAGCTGGCCATTTGTGATTTTAGACTCCTCATGCTGTGTAGTAGCTATAAGAAAAGCAGAACCAACAAAGCCAGAAAAAATGGTTATGTGAGCATGTATTTAAAGTAAAAGCACATGAAAATTCCATTGGTGTTAGTTGAACTTAATTCCAAAGATGAACAAGAAGCATAAAATGCTATTTCTGTCAATGTTGTGTAATGCCAGAGTAGAAACTGCAATATTATACAATATTAGGATGGTTTCTTTTATTTGTGTGATGCAAATTTATTATATCACATACTTGTAGTGTATGATAGCAGAAGGAAGCTCAGTATAGCCTTTGTCTTCTCTATTAAGATTTTCTTGTGGGTTCATATAGGACTCTGGCACTTCCTGCATGAAATAAAATGAAATTTAGTCATTTTCTACTGGTATTATCTAAATAATAAAAAGGTCATGGTGAGAATTACTTCCCTTCTTACAGATGGTCATTTAGCAATTCTAGAAGCAGAGATTAGATTTTACTTTCTTCCCTTTCTGCAAAACATTCTCATCATTTTTGTGCATGAGACCATCAATTCACAATCTGTGAATCAGTTATCAGTAATTGTGTCTAAAATTCTCGCTTGAATTTTGAGAAAAATATCTCTGAAATTTAACCTCAGGGTGATTTTTCAGAATGTAGTTTAGTTCATCAACAGCATAAACCTTTGTTTCATTCAAAGCATTGCTTTGTCTTCCCCTTTTCTCAAAATGGCTTAATTTTGAGAACATGACTGGAGCACAGAACATATTACACACACTCCCAACACTGTCTCCACTAACAGGTTTTCCTCTGCATCAGAGCAGTTGAATGAAACGTCTTTTGCCAAGTAATAACTGATAACAAACCTTTCAAAATGACATCCTAGAGGAAATATGCTTAATGAAATAGCCACAAACCAGTTTTGGGGAGTTGTTTGGGAATGTTAGCTGTAGAAAGAGTGAGCACTAAACATGGAACCATTCTCTACAGGTAGATACGTAGTGCATAAAACACGAGTGCAGGCAAAGGCAGAGGACAATTGTAAGAGATGTTACAGGGAGATAAATTTCAGTACTGCAGACAAGCCTGTAAAACTAAATACCATGTCTGGTAACTCTGGAATGTCTCCTGGTGGACTGATCATTTCAATGCCATCTCTTAAGCAGATAATGTGTCCAGTGCATGAATGAGCTGGAGTTAAGTGCACTGTCTTGTTTTTGGGACATCCTTAACTTCTTGCTAAACGCCTTGGTGAAGAGCTGGATCCTGCAGGGTGCTGAGCACTGGCCTTGATCCAGCAGCGCAATCATGCCTGTTCATGCTGTCATCAAAGGCACAGACAACACTTCCCATTTTTTAAAATTCATACCTTCAGATTATTTGTTTGAATTCTGCTTTGTTTGTGTACACAGGCAAGGACATATAAGGATGTTCTGACCATATTCTCAGTTCACACAAATTAACTTATTTTTCTCATGTTGTTTGTTTGGACAAACTTTAATAGAGTCATCTACAAAGTATTATGTAGACATGCAGTAATATTCAGCAACAAAAAAAATATGCCTTTTTATAACAATGGTCTCCTCACGGTGAGTTCTAGTAAAAGTTTAAAAACAAAAAAGAAAGAAAGCCTAAACTTGAAGATATCAAAAACATTTGATCAGCTTTTGCTGCCCTCTCGCTGGGAAGATTTGAATTTGAGTGTTCACAATGACCATGACCTCAAATTAGCCAACAGAAAGAACTCTGTTGTACAGCAGTTATCACCTAGAAGGCTTGAAGATGCCACATGAATTCAAATAATAATACATTTTTATTTAAAAGCATATTATTAAGGTATTTCACATACCATTTTGTGGCTGTTGTTGCTGATTAATGGATGTTTTCATTAATATTTTACAGGTACAATGGCACTGTAACATTATGTTTTCGGGTTGATGGCAGTGTTTTCCTTATTGTTTTGGAGTGGCTTGAATCTTTTTAGTTCTTACTAGAAATGTAACAAATAAATTTTCTGTTTAAGCCTTCCGAATATCCCTCTTAGATCAACATAAGCTGTTTAGGTCAAGTAGTAATGTACATTCACTTGAGCCATTTTCTGTGAAAAATGCATTTTAAAAGTCTTAAAGAATAAGCTCTCCAGCAATCTCTGTGATTTCCCACCCAAACAGGGAAGAGTTCAAAATAACAATTTTGAAGAAATGAATATTGGAAGAAAGTAATTCTCTGTCTTTATTTTCACTGCTTCAGTAGTCTGAGGTTGAATTTTGCCCACATTGAACACATTGCTGCAGTCAGGAACTAAAAACGTGCTCCACAAATTCAGCCAGCTCCTACCACCATTACTGTTTATGCAAAGCGTTATAACTGATATGAACAAATTACTTTGCAGAACCTACTTATACATTCAAAGAGCAATGTCCTAAATATCCTAAAATACAAAAAATAAACAGCAGAAACACTCCAAATCAGTATCACAGACAGTTTGGCAAAGCAGTGAAGATGTCAGGGCCATAATTTGAATGATGGCTTTAACACGCAAATAGAGAGAGAATATGTATGGTGAGTTAAGCTGCATAAAGCCTTTCTTCTAAATCCAGATGTAGGCATTAACTCGCATATTTGAGATGGCATGCTTATTTGCTAAGTGCAAAGATGGCTAGAAAAAGGCTTTCCCGACTGATGATAAAAGCTGGAGTACTCTTTAATTTTGGTTACTGCCAAGCTTATTTCAACAACCACAATAGTTATTTGGCTTCGTACCAAAAAGTGGCAATACAGTACTTACATGTCTATGGATCAAAATTAGATGAAAAATTGCTGTTTCTCATCTCCAAAGCCATTTGCCACACATTTTATAGGCCTCAAGATGCCTTTTGTAATATGTGATAACAGAGCCAACTGAAGCATCTGCCTGGGAAGAGATTACTTTAATTATGGACTCAATGTCCTATTTTCTGCAAGTGTTCCCCAGAGAATTTCTTACTGCTGGATGAGAGGTGTTATGATGCACATTAAAACCTACAAGTCAAACAAAAGAGGTTGTAAAAGTGAGACAAGGACACCCATAGAGACCCCAGTCTTGTATTCAGTGGCTAAAAACATAACCCTGAATTCTGTGATGATAACTTTTTAATTAATCTAACACCTGTTAAAATACATTTCCTAAATATATATATATGTAAAAAAAGAATGATAAAAAGGCTTACATTTTTTTTCCTTATCCTATGATGTTTTGTAAAATTGATCGATCCATAGAAGTTTTTAAAATGCTCATGTTTTCCTTTTAATTTTCTCAGTATAGTAGTTACTAATGATGTAGTGTGGAAGATGCAGCAAAGAGGTTTCTTGTTAGCTTCTATTTTTGTAACACGCGAAGTTTCTTGTCATTAAGAATTCATTTGCCTTCTGCTGTAGTATCATTGATCACAATTAACTCACTTGATATTAAAGTGGATGTGCTGTATGCTCCTATAGAAATTCTGTGTAAATCACCATTGATTTAGCACAGTTTAATGGATACTTAAAATATTTGTCATTCTCTCTCCATCAATTAGAAGAAAGCCTAGAGATCTTCATTAGCAGCTGCTGCAATGATGAGCTAAAAGTTTTTCTTTACACAAAATACGATGGAAGAGCTGATAGCTTGAAGATGCTGTGACAGCATGTGAAGTACTGGGAAACTTCCTTAGAAGCTGGAAAATTGCCAAAATTAAAAGGGAAAATGATATCTCTAGAAGATACTGAACTTTAAAAACAAAGCAAAACAACAACAAACCAAATAAACCAAAAACTATTTGAAGTATATTTAAAAGAGGGCCATATCTGCCTCTTTGATTTTGTACAATTATGAAAGGTTTATTCTCTTAAAACAGTAGAGTGAAAACAATGCTCATCCTTTATAAATACTATCAGCATACATTAGGGATTTTTCAGTTTGCTAATTTTAAAGACAGTTGCTAATTTTATAGTAACTCTCTTTAGAGAAGCACAACCAAGAAATGGACAATAAAAGAATGTTAAATGGTCAGTACTTCCCTGGTCTGGGGGATGGTAGTATGGAGATTTCATAGCATAGCAAATGAAAACAATTAGCTACCCCTGCAGCTTCCAGCCCCAGGAGGAGCTTGTCAGGTAGGGGTCATCACATGTGTCTCTTCTTCATGGTTTCCAACACCATTTCAGGTGCCTGGAGAATACCTGCTCCAAACTTGGTCTCTGCTGCTGTACAGGTGAAGTTTGTAAACCCAGTCACAGCATGATGTGCTGGTGACTGTGGCTCAGATATACCTGGCCTGCATCTGCAGGGTTGAATTTGGATTTGGAAGTGGTGGCACCTGTTCTGTCTGGGCTGTAGGTAGGCTCAGTAAGTGTCATGATGTAAGCTTCAGGAAGTGGATGGAGAAAGCTGAAATATTGTAGGTGGCTTTGCCTGGAGCCGTTCTGGGTTAGGAGGAGATGGAGCTCAGCTCTCTGCTGTGTACCACATGGTGGTACACAGAGACACGTGGCCTCTGGCCCCATGGAAGGATTAAGGATTAAATGTTAGATCCCTTGTCTATCTTTTAGGGTTTTCATTGTTGTTGATTGGGAGTTTTTTTCTGACTCCTTCCTCTGGCTGTAAGAAGCTGCAGAGTGCCAGGGTTTAATGGAAGGTTTTAGCTCTTAAGTAAACTGGAAAAGCCCTGTTCTGTGAGGGGAGATCCTTGGACCAACCTTGGACCAAGTTGGGAACTGAGTCAATATCAGCTTTTTCCAGGCTCAATGCTTTGCCTTTTGGTTTATTACTGAAAAGCTGGAGAAAAGGGTCACACATGGCTTAGTGAAGTGACTGAGGCCACCTTGCTTGGTCCTGGGACACAGAGACATGTGGGAGCATGGCTAGTCATTTAATGATGTCCCTTCTGAGATCTTGTCAGACTGTGAAAACTACCTGTGTCTGAATCCCTATGCCTGGGAAACTTCCAGTGAGGCACCCATGTGCATCCAGAGCTGGGCTTCCTTGGCTGCTCTCCCAGCTCATGTGCCCTACATACCACCAGATCCCCCTGCGGCACTTGAAGCATGCTGAAAGTCATGTAAAATTTCAGCCGTGATTTCTGCAAGGACAGACACTTCAGCTGTGACACTTTACCTTGCCAGAAGCCATGAAATCTGTTCGGATATTTTCCTGCTTGCCAGGGAGAGCTGACCTTTCCTTCGGGTGAAGTGTCCAGCTTTGGAGCTATTGTTCCTTTTCTCTTGGAGCTGGCACTGTTTTGTGGGTCGCCAATGTTCTTAGCCAGAACTTTGTGTTTTAAATAGTATGGTCAATTAGGTCATCATTCTAAATATTTATGTGCAAATTGATGCCTTTTTTGTTTCAAAAAAGGTTTCAAAAGGCTGGAGCTCTGCTGTTACTTAACATGATGAAATGTCATTACTTAAGAATGGTGTGTCTCCCAGTGGCTTTGAGCACTGGGTTTCTTATTCTGTGGAGCCTTTAATGTGTTAGGGAATTTCTTTTCTGATTGTTCTCAGCTTCAAGAGTCCGAGTCAGGCAAGTAAAAGGATGGAAAAGACAACTCTGTGTCTGAGTTGCTCCTTGCACTGTCAGCTGATGTTGTGTGTAGCTCACGTCTCTCTCCTGCTTAACTTGGCTGTGGCTGTAACTGCTCGGAGGTCTCTGCCCATCTGGACTGGAGGCAGCAACTGCACTGGGGTGGCTCCTGACTCTTCCACCAGAAGAGATCTGCATCTTGGATTGCATGGGAAGGGGAGGACATGGTGTTCCAATCCTCCTCTCACTTTCAAAACCTCATAAGGTGTCCCTTGACTAGAAACCACTTATTTAGCATTGTGAGTCATTGTCCATGTTGATGGATGAGGAATGTTGCCTTTATTTCTTTTGAGGGGAGAGCAAATAGATCTGGAATCCATGACGACACTGTCTTTGTTCTGAAGTACATCAAGGATACATTACATTTCATCTAGCCGGTGCAAGGATTTCAGTGTCTTTTATTAGGGAATATGAAATGTGGTCTCACAAATATTTTTCCTTGCTGGCATTTTCTCTAATATAACAGTTCCTCTTTTTTTTTTTTTTTTTAACCTCTCTCCAATAATGCACAGAAACATCCATGTCAGTGTTTTCTCAGTCTCACCAGGTTCATTCTTAGCTCTCCTGTAGCGGCAACATACCAATCAATAGTGAAAAATTTCATAATCCTGGCAGAGCACTGTGGTCTCCATGAGTCACACTTCAGAAAAGTGCAAATTATTTAATGTTAAATTTCTAAAAATGATTGAATTCTTTATGTATCAATTAGTACATTTATTTGTGCCTGTAAAGACATAAATATTGTGGCACTGAAATCACATCTAAATCTAACTTTACAATGCCATATGGCACAACCTGTAGACACTAAGGCTCTGGGAGTTCATGTATTAGGTTGCCAGACTGATGTGGTGGATAAGTAGATTGTCATAAAAGTAATTAGTTTCAGTGTATGTAGATTGCACTTGGTCTTTTTTGTTGTTAAGCTTTTAAGGGTTGATCTTTTAATGCTTTGCTGTGATACAAAAACAAAACATCTCACTGGAGGATACTTTACAGTTACAAATTTTTAGTGTTTATTTATGTTTAAATTTATTTTAAATTATGTGTTTGCTGAATGAAGTAAAAATAACAAAAATCATCTCTCTCTTGCTAGTATTTAGGTAGTGTCAGGAACATATTTTGTATTTGTAAGGATATTTCTGTTGTTGATTTGTAACCCACCAGGGATCTAACTAGTAGCTAGATTTGCTGGTTGTGACTATGTTCAGAGCTCTGGAATACTTTTGGCTACAAGCCCTATGGACTAGGAGAAGAAATAAAAAATAAATTTAAAAAATCATAAGCAAGTACTTCTGAGATTGACTGATGTCATGCAAATACAATATAGATGGCTATTGGATGGCTATTACAGTGGTCAGTAAAGGTGGTTTAGTTGCAGTAGTTTAGTTTGGTAAAGGTAATTAATTTGCCTCAGCAGCTCACTGCTCTTGATGCCTATCTATCTCACAGGTAGTCAAGCTGGATTTCAAGGCTGGGTTTTTGCCTCACTTTTGGCAGCAGGGCTTTTCTGTTGGAGAATGTGACTTGGAATGCAAATTACCAGCTGGAGCTCCCAGGGAGTGCCAAAGCCAGGACAGAGCATTTAATGGCCCCTTTGACCTGAGAGCCAGCCCTGGAGCTGTGCATGCCCTGGATCTCCAAAGGCTGCAGCACATCTTGGGGCTCTCAGCTGTGCAGAGCTTTTTGGGTGAAGCTGGAAGGTTCAGGAGCACTGAGCACCCAGTGACAGAGGGAAAGGGAGGGATACAAACCTCAGCCAAAACAGGGATATTAGCCAAGTTTATTAAGTTTTCATGAGTTTAATTAAATTTCTAGACAGTAACAAAATTTTAGAGTAAGTGAAGCTCAGTGTTTGCAAGTGCTGGAAGCTTTGCAGTGCCCTGTTTAGCAGTGCTTTAATAGTGTCTTTAAACTTTCAGGTTATATTTGAAAAATTCATAAATAGAATTTTAATAAACCCTCTTTCTCTCTCTCTCTTTTTTTTTTTTTTTGCTTTAAATTGGCAAAATCGTGTCATTGGGTCTTATTCAGTCTGTGAAAGCATGAGCACAGAATACATTTCATGGTTGATTTATGAGCTCCTTGAAAATATGGTTTAAAATGAAATTCCGACAGGCCCTTAACAAAATTAGCATAACAAATAGCAATGTAATAATACCTTTCATGTCTGTACATTCCTGCAGATTCACTGTCAGTGAGCACTTGCCAAAGACCAGAGCACTTCGAGCCAGGGCTGGGCAGCACACCCAGACAATGCACCCCCAGAAAGCTGACTGCCTGCTGCATGGATGTGAAGTTGTGGATTCAGAGAGTCTGCATGGGCAAAGTTAAATCAGCAGTAATGTTAGCAAAATAATATCAAACTAAGAATAGCTGTCTTCAGCTAGAGCGTTATTGTTGTTATTACTAGTTATTGCTAGTTGCTTAGTCATTACTAAGGCAAAACATGAGAAGGGTAACTTTTGCTGCTGGCAGTACTTAATTTCAGGGTTTTGTGAGAATTAGGAAATATAGCTGAGATGGCAGCTAGAAAACCAGTAATGGCTTGGGCTGTCATTGTTCATATAGGAAGTCTGCATTTATACTTTAGAACTTTATTTTGATGAATTTTACGGTTGAGCCTGGTCTCTACAGACTGGGATCCTGATGCTTTGCCTGTATCTAATGTTTGCAATATATAAGTTTCTGCTGCTGTGTTTCTTTGGAACATTTTTTTTTTTTAATAGAATAACCTGGGCCAAAGCTGGATAACTGGGTCAGTCAGTATTTTTTTACGGAGAAAAGTCTGGGCTATGGGCATCTCAGATTTAATGTCGGTAACACAAGTGGTTTGCCACTAGGAATTTCGAGGGCATTATACCGACCTCAATCTGCTCACACAATCACTGAAACAAATTAAAGAGCAAAAGTACTATGCAGCTGTTAGTATGCAAAGGGATGTTGGAGGCTGTTGAAAAACAAAGCAAAAGAAAGACAGTGAGTAGCATAATCTTTGATCTCCCAGCAACTGATGCAGAGTTATGGGTAGATGAAGCTAAATTTTAGCATTGAGGTTCATATATGCGGAGTATAATTACATTTTTATTCTAAAGATGTTGTTAAAACAATGTTAGACTAAGTGGTTCCTTTTCAAAGGAGAAGTTAAAACGGGAGATATAATTCCAGATGAGATAGTTAGAAAGAACTGTTTACTGTGTTTCTCATTGGCATATTGTTAAGATTATTTTGGGAAATACAGAAATGGGTGGGGACACAAAAATACGGTCTGGGAAATAGAAAAGAGCAGTGAGCTTTTGGTGAGACAGCAAATCTTGTAGGGGTGCAGGTTCGGCCAGGCCTGGGAAGACTTTGTGCAGAAAGTGAGCACCTTGCCTACAGAAATTTGGGAAAAGTAGAAACTCTTGAGTGACAACCTTGTTACCCATACAGAGCTGTTTTCTTTAGTTTTATTGGCATGTCTGTGCATGTGGCAATCCTCAAATTTCCACTATCAAAATGTCAGGGTAGGAGGTGACTCAGTACTGGAGTTATGGTTTACTGGGGAGAGGAACAGAGATAGAGGAGCCAAAACAGTTTGGGGAAGCCCAAACCAAGGCTTGACAGATCCTGTTGTAATAATTCAAGGCATTTTATTTCTTTTACTTAAGCACTGTTGGGTAACTAAGGTAAAAAGGTGATCATGAAAAGGTTTTATCTTCATGTATATGAAATGGGGACAGTGTTCATCTCCTGCACTCAGTCTCAGCCTTCAGGTTTCTCACTGTCATTTTTAATAGGAAAATTTGCCCTTTGTGCTAATAGATTAATGGAGGAATAAAACAGCCACTCTATGTGCAGTAGCATACAAATTGTCAGACTTCTTTTTTCCCTCTTTTCTGACTAGCCAGGCTAAGTATCCTGAAAAAGCAATATTTGGGCTTCAGTCAGCGTGGTCAGTGCGTGGTCCATTAACCAGATTTCTTAGGCTTACAGTCTTACTCTGTTTAGCACAATTACTTTTCTCTCATCATGTCCCTTGTAGCCCTTAGCAGATCCAACAAGGAGGGAGAGATAATTCCCAGGGAATCAAACTACTTCTTTTATGGTTGTTACATTTATGACATTGCTCATGACAAGAGGTCATAATCCAACTCTACGGTTGCTACCTAATGAATTGTAGACCATCCGAAATTGGGTCTCTAAAAGATTCAAAAACTTTTAACCAGTAAGTATAATTGGAGGTTGCTTTACCATTTCTTAGACACAGACAAAAAGATATAGAACTGTTGATAAGTAAATGCAGAAAAGCCAACACTTGAAATATAATTTCCACAAATACTACAAAGTAGACCATAAGAAACAAATTATCTGGTTTCTCTGCCAAAGACTCCTAACCGTAAAAACTCAGAACAATCTTCAACATCAGATGATGTGTAAATTAATCATTCACTGCCCTCCAATTTAAATTTTCTCAAGGAAAGTGTCTCCTAATCTCTGTTAGACCAGATTCTGCTGTTTTAAATCCCAGGCACAGGATGGTATTGTGTGGGTAGAGAGCCTCATGAAGAATATTGTGAGTGTTTGTGTACACAGAGGGCAGGAGAGCTTCCCACGGGATACAGTGCTTATCACTCGCAGTGCAAGAACTCACAGGACCCGGGTGTTCATATTTAGCTGGAGAGCTGCAGCAGCACTTGTACTTGTTGGGAGAGTTGCTTGTGCAGTCAGGAGCTTGAGGAGCAGGTGGATGAAACACGGGTGCGGGAAGTGGTTTGATACACTGGGTTCTTGGGCTGCCTGGAGGATGACTTAACTGCTACATTGTTTTTGCAATCTGTGTCTTGTTTTAAAGAAAGAAGGTATAATCCAAACCCACTTGATCTGAAGTCTGATATTTATGTTGTGATTTGATAAAATTTCTTGGTCAGAAGTTTCACATTTTTACTAGAAACGGCAGGTATTTATAATTTGCTGCCCAAGTAGTTTTCATGTTCTAGCATAATTTAGAGTGAATTAATAGCTTGTTATTTATTGCCTAATGCTCTGTAGGAGTGATTTATAAAGCCACGCTCTGCACTGCTTGTTACTTTGTATTCTCTGTGTTAGGTGTATCATCAATATCATTAAATGAATTCACAGTGACGTCGCTCTGGAACTATGGGTTTTGATACAAGGGTAACAGAACATAAATCAAGAATTATGTTTAATTCATAAGAGGCACCAATCTCTCATTTAAGTGTAGGCTGGGCTAGATGGTGTCAAAAATATGCTTTACAATACCTCTTCTGATTGCATTTCAGACCCTCTCTATATGCCCTTATGTTCTCTGCGAGAATAATAGATAGCAATACAGTGCAGTTTGTCAAGTGAATAACATTTCTGGTTTTATATATTTGGGTGCAAATGCTATCATTATTTTTACCACAAGCCCAAAAGGAATATATTTACATGAATATACTTAAAACTATTCGTAAGGGAATCTATAAATTTAAAGACAAGTCTTGCCTATTCTCTGCAATAAATACAGTTGTTAACTATTTAAATTACACTTTAAAAATCCAATACTTTCTAGTATTTCTAACCATTATTTTTACTTCTAAGCAGAAATATAAATAAACTTTTATCTTTCTTTTCTTAACTTTTTAGATTTCTCTTGAATTAGTACAATGACATCCAGAGCATTGAAAAACCTATCAGAATATTTAACTAGTATCTGTTTACTCTTTTACAAATTTTATGTAAATATTTCTTTTCGTTTTGTCTTTTGTAAAAAAATCATTCTTACAAAGCCTAAATTTAGGATTGGCACTGACTTGAAAATGCACTTTCACCTCATTATTACTCCGAGTGTATATGAACTCCTGACAGTATCGTTCACATATAATGGTAATTTTGAAGCAAGATGATTTAAATCTCTGTGCTTATGACGCAGTTTATTGGAAGTGTTAATTATGCAGGAACTAGGGCTGTCATTTGCTAGAAGTTTTCTCATCACTTTGCTGCAAGAAGCGGGACATGTCCTCTTTGACATTTCTTGGAGGTAACAAAATAGTCATCACGTATTTTAAATGGCTGGAAGGAATTACATTCATGGGAGAATACTAATGTTTACATATATATCAAAACTAGAAAAACACATGTTTTTTGAAAATGAAGAAATTCTTTTTGTTCACTGTTTTAAACATTTGTTCTCAATGGAAACAAAGGACAATAAAACAAATAGCATACCTCTGGACAAAGAGAGAAATCAGACTTCAGGACCCTTTCGTCCCAGCTTTCATGCCATATCCTGTGTGCCCTTTCCTTAATATTTTCTAACATTTGTTAGAACAAGAGAAAAAAATCAGTTGAAATATATGAGGAAGCTTTTTACACAAAGCTGGAAGAGATTGTTGGGATTTTTTTAAATTTTCACCTCAGAATAAATTGGAATAGGACATTTGCAGGGGATAATTCTACCCAGTTTGTAAACGAAACTTAGATACTCTTCTATAACGAAAGGCATCTACATGTGGAAATTTGAAATTTCCATTAGTATTTTAACCAAATCTTCCAAAAATGCTTCATCCTGGCCACCTGACATCTAGCAGCCTTTCCTCCCATTGTTGTGCTGGGTGATGTTAAGGTGAGTTTTGGGAAGGTGTGTGGGATCTGAGGGATCCCTTGGTCTCAGGAGGCTGTGGCCCAGAGATTTCCAGGTCTTCCCTCCAGCACATGGGGGATCCCTCCCACCTCTGCTGGCTGCCATGCCCAAGCTGCAGAAGAGTAGTTGGGAACACCTTCTGCTCCGTTTTGCAAAGAAAATAGATATCTTGTTAGTCGTGGCATCCTTAGTCTGGGCAAAAGGGTGCTCAGCAAAGACCTGTCATGTACCTATTTAATGTCATTAACGTGCTCAAGACCACGGAGCTCCTTTAGGATCAGAGGTTAATGGTGCAAGAATTAACTGCAAGCTCGTTTCATCTGCTAGTACTTCTGAAATAACAGTGACTGGGGTAATTTTTCTTCATTATGCTGTGTGTCCTTTGGTTAGGAGGGTGCTGTTCTAAAATGAGTAACTACTATACATGGTGACACAGTACAGATCCATTTCCTGGGCCAACTGTTCAGTTTCCAAACAGTTGCTAATATTAAAATTTTCTGCCACTAGCATTAAAAGGTGCCCGTGTCAGTTAAAAACAGAAAGACAGAACATGCAGGGAAGTGCAATTTAATGTAGCCTAAGATGTATTTTTGGAGTGAAAATGCTGCCTGTCCATCCCTCTTTCTCCCTGCACTAATTATTTCTGAACTTTTACGTCCATTCCAATGAAAGTTGACAGCAGCTTAGGTGTCTTTGCTACATCATCTTGGATGTCTGAATATAGAGGAACATACTGGGAAGGATTATTATATACAAATGGAGATGAATTTGCACAAGCTTGGGCTTGGCAAGAAGCTCCAGCTGAGCACGTGTTTTAGCAAACTCCTCCTCAGCCAGGAGGGGATGGAGCTGGGAGATCAAGAGAAAGATGATACCAGTGTGGCAAGTGATGAGCTTTCTGTGGCTTAGAAATCACCACTCTTACTTCAGGTGAGGAATGACCGTGTACACACTCCCACTGCACAAAGGGGCACAGGAAAATACACAAAGTTAAACCAGTACCAAATAAACCCATATTGTCATGAAATTGTGAAGCAGCATTGTTCAGCATACCTGACACCAGGAATGCAGACACAGATTCCTGAGTTCAGGAATTCAAGTCTTAAACAGGATCTTTTTTAAGTACGTTCCCAAAAATTAAAATGGCATTTTCTCATTTATTTTGATACACGTTTCAGAAGTGCTAATTGGTATAAATGTTTTTTCAAACCATGCGTAATATTTTAAAGAGACTATTAAGAAATGTAGGTGTGGTTCATTTAAAATACCATTCAACAGGACAAACCTTAGCATTTGAAAAGCAAAGATTTTCTGACATTTAATGTATTTTGTTTGGCATAATGAAGCACATGAAGTAGCCTGGAAAAAAAGAGCAGTTTCAATCTTGCTTCCTAAAACCAACAGGTCAAAGTCCTTTACCGTATTCTTATTGTAAATTCCTCAAAAGACCAGGTATCAGCATGAGAAGTATTGAGGAACAATTTTCCACAACACTATTGACAGCTGCAAAAAAGTAAGGTATTTCTTTGTAGCAAGACAACATGAACATTTTTGTGGTAAGCACAGATGAAAAGATTGGTGAATGGAAACTCAGAAAAGACTCATGTTCTGGTTTACTAAATGTATCTAAAATATCTATGATGTTTTCTATTTCTCTTAGTTTAGGAATTATGAAATCAATAATACAGCCAGAACAATAGTCAGGTGGAATGCGTATTGAGAGATAGAAATAAATAGACCATTTAAATTCTTAAGCTAAAAGGTACTTGTTAACGTGTGTCCACTGAGTATTATTAATACATAAACCCAGGTCTCCATTTTAAATGCAAGGGATTGAAGGGATTGGCCCCAGGTCAATAAAATTTAAGAAAAAAAAAGATTAAAAATTCTAAAATTAAAAAAGAAAAAAAAAAGGGCAGCAATATCACGCAAGGAATCCAAACTTACTATGAGCGGTTTGACTGAGGGATGCTCAGAAATGGATGCACCTGGAAGCTAAAAGGCATACATCACCAGCTGTATTTTAAAACATTTTATTTGTTGTTTGCAATATACTGTTTTTAACATTCTTCATACAGGAATAACATAGAGTTGTCTTTGCCAGTGGATGAAGTCTGCCTGTTTTCTTAGAATGTGCCAAACAAGTGGTACTGCAGAGTTAGTGTTGCTATTTTCACAGCATTGTTTTTAGATGCTGTTCTCGGATATGTCTTATTTTTTTCTAAATGTATAATTGTACCTCTGTCATGCACACACCTTTACCAGTGAACAGTTTACTGCTATTCCTTCCATATCTCTGATGGGTCTTGTTTCAATTCTTTTGCCTCACAGCCACATCCATCCCATCCATAGCAACAAGGCACCTTCTAGCTTATGGTATTTTGTTTTTCCGTTGTAGTTTTTCAAGATTTCAGCCATTCTCTGTGCAGACATGGGATTTTTTTTTGTCCAGAGATCAGCAGATGCTTGGTGATCATTCAAAATGGGAAATTGCTAATTATACTTGTAGTAGTTTCATGTAAGTTTTCATGAAATCTAGTACCTGTTATGAATCCATCCTTGGTCAGTTTTATTTAGACTGCACTGGGAAGATTTCTATCACATACGGGATGTCACTGCTTCCCATTGCAGGGGACTCTGTCTGGAGCCAATTCTTGGGATATTGTTTCCAAAGAGAGTGCTCAGAAAACCAAGGTTTTAGAAAACCTGCTTGATTTACCCTGACGCTTGTAAATTTATCCCAAGCAGCTCATGGGAAGTGTCCCTTCCCTAAGGGTAGAGGGGACTGGCTAAATGCAACAGTGGACCTGCTACCCAAAGTGTTCCTCAGCTGAAGAGGAGAGATTTGCAAGAACAAACCCACATTTTTTGTTTTTGTTTACTTGATGCAGTATTTTCACAAAATCTTAAAAACTGTACCACTCTGAAAAACCCATTAAAATAGCAGTTATGAGAAGAGATCCTCTTTTATCGTTAAGTGTTAGCTCAAGTTTGATGTTTTATTAATCAACCGTGAACTTCTTAGCTACACAAATTACAGATGAATTTCTCTAATTTCCAGCACCACTCTGTTGTGTACAGCAGCAGATGTGCAAGTCTCCGATGAATGCCTTCATCTGTAGTACTTGGAATTTGGGATTCCAGACATGGGAATTTGAGCTCCCAAGCAATATTTCATGTAAAAAAAGTAGTAATTATTTGTGTGTGTTTGAAAAGTTCACCTTCCTGGCAACTTTACTGAACTGAATTCCCAATGTGTTCCTTTTGATTTTAAACTGTCATTGGCAAATAGATGAAGAGTTGAAGTCTGGTTATGTTTCACCCAGTATCACCAGTTTTTGTTCACCAGGGACATAGGGAATCCAGTATTGGTGCTAAAGAACCTCGGAGCATCAATAGGATATTTTCCTACAAAGATTCATTCTGGTGTTGTGCTCATTCTGCCAGAGACTTCTGAAAACAAATCTGTGCTCAGGAAAAATTAGTAATAAAATACCAAGAGCAACCATCTATCCTGGAAGTACCTACATTGTTGCTTAGATTCTCTGTTACTCTGGTTTCTTTCAAAGCTAGGGTTATAAATCTCTTCATTATTACTTTACTCTAAGAGAAAGGTTTTAGACTTCGATGTCTTTTTTAATAATGGGTTTAAAGAATTATTATCCACACTGTATCTAAAGGAGATATTATAGCAATGTAGCTTAGCAGGTAATTTGTTTCTGAGTAAGGCAAATCATGGATTGTTTCCTAGTGAGAAACATGGATTCAAACTCATTATTGTTGGAACAGTATATTATATGGGAGGCTGCTGTGTAAATGTGTTGTAAATTCAGTGTATTTATGCCTGTGTCAAGTGACTGACTAATTCAAGGTGAAGTTCAGAAAGCGGATTTTGTTTAACATCATTTTGATAGTCCTATTATTATTTTATTGTGCTAAAGCATTCACAAATACCAGAACTGTGAGCCTTGAGGTGCTGTTAGGCAATGTGGTGAAAGATACAGCAGAGCTGGATGTGTTTTATTAGTGTAGCTGACCCTGCTTTGAGCAGGAGGTTGGTCTGGTGACCTCTCGAGGTCCCTTCCAGACTGGATTTTCTTATGATCCTCTCTGGGGTGTGAAGGTGAGTCTGTGGGCAGGCCATGGTTTCCTGGATGGAGGAAGAAAAACTGCCCACAACTCAGAAGCAGCTGAATTCACCCATTCTGGAGCTGGCAGCAGGGCAGAGGGTGAGTCCTGAGCCCAGCTGTGGCTCATGGAGCTCCCACCCACAGCACAGGCGGAGGCCAGCACCAAGGGATGCTGAGCCATTGCTGACACCCTGCAAGGGGAGCTCAGGGGCTTTGCTCAGCCCTCAGAGCTGCTAAAAGTTGCTGGTTTGGAAAGCAGGGCTGGAGGACAGGACTTGTCATGGAAGGATACAGAGAACAGATTTTTCTCTTTTAAAATTGATCTCTCTGGTTGAGGTAGGAAAGATTGGATATGATGTAGGCATCCAGGTCTCTGACTGTCTCTTAATCCCAACCCTAAAACAGCCCTCTAATGGGCATCTCCAAAAAAAAAAAATCTGTGTTGAAGAAAGGCCAAACTGTACTGTGAGCAGCAGGATCCATGAATCCAAGTTTCCTACATCTCTGGACCCCAACAGCACCCACACCACAATAATTCCAGGGGCCCTCACACTACACCTCAATCTTGCCTTCAATACCTCTAAGGTCCCCAAATAACCTCCTACCCTTCTCAAGCACAACCAGCTCCTGCCAGGGCTCCTCACCAAAGTCTCTCCAGTTTATGCCATGTACATGATGCTATTCCTCCTGCTTCCTTTGTCTGGAGTTCTGTGATACTTCACAGATTTTTCATTTTTTTTTCAGTGGCTGGTGGAATTAATTATTCTCCTAAGGCAATATTTCACCTGCCTATTTCTATTTGTAAGCTAGTATGGTCTTCAGGGATATATGCTTTCTTCCAACTCATAAATCTGGACGAAAATTAAAAACCATGCAGGAGAAATAACTGTCCTTTGTATGATTAGTGATCCCGCTTTTTTTTTTACAGAGGTTCACCATATTCACAGCAAGAATAACAATTCTTCACTAACTGTATCAGGTTCTCTTCAGAGAGAACTAAGGTTTGATTTTGATTAGTCTGTGAAAGATTACCATGTTTCATTTGCTTTTCGGTCCTCTGAAAACAGTTAGGTTGGTGAGAAGAGTGCGAAGAAACATTAGACAAGGAGTGTAATATTTCAGTGTTTGGTGAAGCTTTAGGAATGGAAACCTGCCCCATGTGCTGTGGGGTGTGGTCTGTGAAAATTTTGATTTTTGATGTATTATTTTCTAGCATTAGACTAAAGAGGCAGGTTTTATCCTTCCCTTGTAAGCTGACTTGTACATTGTGGATGTACCAGTTACATCTCTGTAATTAATATTGAAATTAGTGGTTTTTAAGAAAGGCAGTTAATTAGGCTATTGAGGATTTCTCTTTGTGGGTTGTAAAGCAAATACAGGTTCCAGATTTTTATGTGGTCCAGCTCATCCACAGCTATTGTCAGTGTCCTTTGGGAGCAGTGGGCAGAGTGATGAAACCTTAACTAGGAAATGGATAGTGAGTACAGATGGCATGAGACCAGTGAACTAAAAAGGTGGCAGTAAAACCATCCATTTTTCCATTATTTAGGATCTCTTAAAACTAATGTTGTTTTCATCCCAGCATCTCATATGCTGTTTCAGATTTTGCTGTCCAAAATCCTGCTCAAAGGAGGGCCAGACCAGGTTGCTCAGGATTTTAATCCAGTCTGGTCTTAAAATACAGCCACGATGGAGAGGAACTGCACAAGTTCCTTCAGAGGCTGCTGCCAGGACCCCCAAAGGCATCTCTTCTGCAGGCTGAATGAGCCCTACTCCCTCAGTTTCCCCTCAGAGGATGTGCTCCAGCCCAGACCATCTTTGTGATCTCTGCTGAACTCCCCCCAGTTGATCAGCACTTCCAGACTTAAATAGTACATGTTGTTAAGAATAGGGTTGTTGTAGAATCATATATTGACTGCAAGTCCATCTACTTAATACCTCTGTGTTCATTTACAGATTTCAAGCATTTTTAAATCCATGGTAACTGCAACATTTCTTCTTGTCATACAGGAAAAGACAAAGGTTTTGTTGTTCTTGAAGAATAATTTAGGTGATTGAATAATATCTTCATTGAATATAGGCTTTAAAACACTACAAAAGCAAAATTTAGGAAAAGCAGTATTTTTTATAACAAAAATATGTAATATATTCATTAGCTTAGAGTTGAATATAGATTTCAAATAGTTATAAACATTCAGTGTATTAAAAACCAAAAATTCATCCAATTGATGTTTCATAAGTAATAAAGTACAATAGATTGCAAAACCTAAAACAGGGACAGAGTCTTCTCCCAAAGACTGAAAAAGGTGGAAAACAGGGACCTAGTTGTTGGCACTGTGTCAGTAGAGAGACAATGGATGCTTGTTCTATTATTTATATGAGCTCTCTGCTTGGCAGATGCCACTGAAATAACCCTTTATTTCAAGTACAGAAAAAATAGAATTTGCTTTCCTTTATAATCTCACAATGCAAAATACTAATGAAAATGTTGGATTTCCTGTAGCTGAGAAGAAAGTATTGTCCTAATCTGCTTTCAGTCAGCAAGAAGCTCTAATCATTCCAGTCACATAAAACTAGACAGAATTTAAAACAAAAAACACATCCTTTTAGTCTCTGAGACAGCAGAGAAAGGAATGTGAAAATGTGTATTATACAGTTTAAAATGGTAAGTCTTACTTTTTACCTCTTTTATAAGGTATATACATTGTTATGGTGTATCCATCTTTTGTACATGCACCTTGCAACCAAAGTTTGTCATTCTTTAGGACAACAAAACCAAGTTACTATAAATTGTAACATGTAGGGGCTGGAGCTGCCTGTGCACCCCTCTGTCTCCCAAGACATAACCTTAGATCCATCCTCTGTAATATGGGTTAAAATTGCAGAATCTAGAATAGAATCACGGAATGACCTGCCTGTTCCAGTGCCTCACCACTCTCACAGTAAAGATTTGTTTTCCTAATATCTATTTTAAACTTGCCCTCTTTCAGTTTGAAGTCATTCCCCCTTGTCCTGTCACCACATGCTCTTGGAAGAAGTCCCTCTCCATCTTTCCCTTCAGGTACCAGAAAGAAATTTCCGTAGGTCCTTCTTATTTATTTTTCTATTTGAGAATGTTTGTTTTATTCAAATCTTGTTTAAAGAAAGTCCTTAAATGTTTACTTAAATTAGTCTTTAATAAACCTTTAGGTTGAGTTGACTCCTTTTCCCCACATGTGCAGTCTCCAGAGATAAATTCAGATACAAAAGACAAAGTCAGGTGGCTCTTGTTCCTCTTGCATTTACCCTACCGGAGGCTCACTCATGAAGTAAGTTATGAGCATAATTTATTCATGTGAACCACAAACTTTAGCTCAGGACAACTACCCCAAATGAAATGACTGCTCTTTGCCCTGTAGCACATTCCCTGGCTTTTGCTGGCCATTTTAGTCCTTTTCCCCTGAAGGATTTTCACCTTTGATTGAGGTTTTTAGAGCAAGTGTGCTAATTCCAGTCTCCTGAACAAATGTCTACATAAGTAATTGCATCTTACTTGCCAAATTTCCTTGACAATTTCAGCTGAATATGGTCAGGACAGATGACTTTCTCTATAACATCTCAGTGGGGAAACCATTGGGGACAGGGAGAGAAAAGCAGAGTCAAAATGTGTATTTCAGAACACACAGATCTCATTTCTGCTGCTTTAATTAGACTGTGCTTGCATGTCAAGTGAAAACTGAAATAACAACTTGGAGTCATTTAACCAGTCGATGGAAGCCTCCCACCCAAGTGCCTTCTGGATCAGCAGCCATGAGTGCTCTGTGCTTTTTCCCTACTGGCCCCAGCACCAGAACCAGCACCACCTCCCAGTCAGGTTTAACATGTTGGTCTGACTGCTCTTGAGGAAATTGTCACTGAAGGTTCCAGCCCTGATAGGAAGCACAAGCCAAAACACACCCCAGCCTGACCTCACCTCCTGCCACACACAGTAAATGGTCAATAAACCACCTTTGCAGGGCACTGGTTCACATTCCCACCATGAACGGCTGTGCACAACCACCCCATGAACTTAATCACCAGAAGGCCTGTTCTACATCATGCTTTAAAGTTAGTTTGTTCAGAGATCCCTTAATCAGGCAGTATTGGAGGTGAATATATTTTTTTAAGAAAATGGGTTAAACAAGACAACCCTACAGACAAGATCATGCAAATTTAACCATGCATTAAAAATCAACCTTATTTGCATAAGGAGGGCAACTACCCACCTCTGGTCAGTGTGGCCGTGTGTCCTTTCCACAGATGGAGCTGGCAGAGACAGGCAGCATACAAGGGTCAGTCCCACATTGCCTCCTGCCTGTGCTCTGCTGAGCCAAAACATTCTCTTTAAAATGCAACCTAACTTAACAAAAGCATGTTAGCAATGCATGTGAATCCAACGTGAACTGTGAGATACTTCCACACAAAATGCCAACAGCAATCATTGGGTATGCATTGCTTTGTTTTCAGCTCCAGCCCAGACTCACAAGGTGCCCAGCACCGACTGTGTCCCCCGTAACACAGTCTGTGCTGGCAGTGCATCAGACCTGATTTTGGGGGGCACCACTGTGGGGCTGGGGAAGACCAATCTCAGCTTCATATAGTCAGTCACTGATTTTCCTGGAGCCAGTGTTGTGGATGTCACCCTGAACTTCCTCAAGCATAAGCAGCCACTGACCATTAGTAGCTGGCATAAGGTTAAACTCTGCTAGTTCAGGTAAAAAAATAACCTCCTTTTCTCTGATCCTGTAGAAAACCCTTTTTGGTGCATCATGAGATGAGGTATTTTACTGTAGGACACCTGAGTCTTTTTGAAGCCTCCTCCCAGATGAATTTGTCCCAGTGCCTTCCCTCAGCAGGGAAAGGTGCAGATGGCCAGGCACCTGTGTAAGGGCAGAGCATGAGCAAGTGGTGACAGCTCCAGGGCAAGGCCCGGGACAGGTACTCTGCTCTTGGATGCACAGCCCAGCCTGCTGCATCCAATCAGCAGCAGGTGGGAGGGAGGACTTTCTATCATATGGAAGTGTCTCTGGGTTTCTTCCTCCCAGATCACCTGGAATTACTCGTGTCATCACACAGGAGACAAATTGATACTACTGAGACTACGTTCAGAGGAGCTGGCAATACTGCCCTTGAAGTGTTTTTAAGCTTGTTAGCAGATGAGCAGGGTGGCACTTCCAGCCCCTTTTCACAGGTGATATGGATTATAGATAGTTTAAGTAGAGAATCGGCAAGTCTTTTTCTCATTTTTTGATTTTCAGTGACAGATAATCTGGAAGTCCTTATTGGCACCTGATTTCAACTCAAATAGTTGTGGTTTAGGGAGGAAAATTCTTTTAAAAATTGCTGTAATTGAAGTATGGGGTTAGCAATGCCTTGAACTGCCAGTGAGCCTTGGCACCTGACGTAGTCTTTTTGTGTTCAGACCTCTTTAGTCCTCTGTCAGCAGTTCATCCCCTCTTGCATAGCCCCAAGCACACAAATACATCTAGGCTAATGGAAGAGTGAGGTTAATATAAAGAGGAACCTTGTTACCTCTAAGTTGTTTTTCTTTCAAAGCTCTCACTTACCATGTCAGGATGTTCCTGTTCTCTCCCATTTTTCTTTTATTTCTCATCCCTTTGGAAAGATTAATTCCTGCTTACGAATTATCCCTGGGGACATATGGAACATGCATTTTGCCTTTTGGCTGACTGACACATTTGATCTGATTAGTCACTTGCCCATTAGCTGGGAATAAATAGCAGACAATGTCAGAGTGGGACTATAGAGTGGTGTGGAGTAACACCAAATAGTAGTTAGTAAGTGCTCTTCCTCTAAGCAATATCTAACTACATTTAAGACAGCATAGAAACTTTTCAAAAAAGCACAGAATTTAGTTACTGGATATATATATATATGTCACAAAAGCAAAACTCCATATTTGATAGTTGAATAATTTTCTTTCTTTAGTAGAGTCTCTTTCAGGCACTGTCAGTATTATTTTTGTTATAATTATCATAAATATTATGTGGTTTTTAGACTGGAGTGTGAATATAGGAATGGTTGAGATGGGTTTGGATATGTTACATGTCTTTATAAGAAAAGAATCCAAATTCATGACCCTGTTCCATGAACCTCTACTGTCAGGTAGGAACATCACCAACAGAGAAAGTTCAATACAGAAAAGATGTATTTTTCACTTCTTCCTAGAAGTAGCTCAGTTTATGCATAATTGCGCTGCACTATTTTCATTTGCTCCATTAATAAAGCATAAATACAGAGAAAATGGAGCAGATAATACTGGCAAAGTGGCAGTAGCAATGCCCTTAACAGGTTTCTGAAGCTGTGATGTGGGTGCTCACGCCCGTGGCAAGGCCAATCTGATGTGAGCACACGCTGCAGCAGCAGCAGTGCCCCTCCTGCACTGCTCTCCTGTCCCCAGGGTGCAGCCCACTCCTGCCATGGAACAGCAATAATTGGCTCCTAGTCTGCATTATCAGGCGAAGGATGACAGACACAGAAAGATGCTGATCATTCAACTGGTTGCTGACTCTGTGCCCAAATCGCCTTTTTCTCACACGCATGCAGAGATGCAGCAAACAGCACAGAGTTTGGAATTATTGGTATTACTTGGTATTTGTTTGCATTCAGACACATACTCAAGCTCCCCTCTGCATGAGGTCTGTGTTCCAAGAGTTTGCTCTTCTCTGCCTCGTGAAAGAATGCTCTGGTTGCCATTGTTGTTGTGTACATTCTGAATTGTATCCTGGGCTGTTGCATAAACAGCATCTCTGAAGTCCCGGTCCACTGCTAATAAAATTTTACTTTCCCACTGTCTTCAAAGAGCCCTCTCTTCCACCCAGGCAGCTTGGGGGATAGAAGTGTTGTACAAAATACCTTCTGTGCCTTACGTGTGGCTTTTTCTTGTATGTGGAGCCAGGGAAGCTCAATACATGAAATTCCCACAATGAAACACATATGCAAAACGTGTCTGTCGGTGCTGCATTGGCCCCAAAGCTGCCTGTGAGATGCCCTGCCATTTCAGCTGCCAGAGGAAGCCACCATATCCAGTCCTTCTAAAGAAATCTGGGCACATGTTTGATTTTGGATATTGTTTGGTCCAATTCTGACTTGCATGACTGAATACACCTGTGTGGAAAATGCAGAAATGTGTGTAGTGATCATAGTTTCATGCATATTCATCACAGCAGAGCTTTAATAAATACTTTAATTCATATTTTTAAATGAGACTTAAAGCCTCAGCTCTCTTGCCATTCTGTGCTGGAGCAATGTATTTGTTTTTATTTTACTCTGTACTTAGCATGGTCACTGGTCCTGTCAGCAGATATAGAAATGCTAACATGGAACTCTGGCCTGAAGTTCTGCTGTATTTTATGAAAGTACTGAAAATCCTAAAATAGTTCCATTGGGGCACATGGTAGGGACTGCAACCAAAACCTCACACTGGTAATGTGATGCTGGGACTGTGGCCAAAATACTGTCACTGCCAGGTGAGGCAAGGCTCCAGCTTTACATCTGCCTCTGAAAGTCCAAGATGGAAAAGGCAACACAGCTCTCCTTCCTCAGGCAGAGGAAGAGAGTGTGTGAAAGCCCTAGGAGCATCAGGTGAGCATAGTTTTGCATTTCAGGACACACACATTGGTGTAAATAGAGCTTTCCTAAATGTACAGGAAGCAAAGCAGATCCCAGAGAAGATTTCGTTTACTCTTATTTGTACTCTGACAGTTTAAAGATGGGTTTTACCCTGAGGATCCACTGTATACAAAAATTTACTATTAGATGTGTTACTTTTATTCTTCTTCCTTTTCAGGGTAACTGGCCTAGTAGCCAGAAAAAATATAATGTATTTTGACTTTCATTTTCAGACCATTCCTTTCTGGTCTTTTCTGGCATTTTACAAGCAAGCTAGGCATGATCCATTAGAAAAGGCACACTGCTGGCTGAGAAACTGCATTCATAAAGTAGCTTTCAACATCTTACTGTTGAACTGAGAGGCTGTTTCAAGAACTTCACATGGATCTATACTGAGCCCATTAATGTTAATTAGAGAAAAGCTGAAGAACATGTATGAAGAGTGTGTATGAGTCTAGACAGATACTGGAAGAACTTCGGCTGAAAGAAATCAGACTTCAAATACAACACTTGCAAATACTGAAAGGTTTTGAAATCTCTGAGATAAAACTGATGTTGTGAAGTGCTGCACTTGGAAAAGAGGGATTAAATGAGCAATTGGAAAGTAAAACTATCAGTGCTAGCATGAGAGCTCTGTAAGAGAAAAACAAATCACATTGCATTGTATTTCTACCTGATCATGAGGAAACAAAATGACAAGTTTTGTGGTACATTAACAGGTCTTCTAGCTGTGGGTCACTAATGGGAATTAATTATTCTTTAGACAAAACTTTTGAGGCCTCAAATATGGAAACTTTATGTGCAGCTATAGACATATGTCAAAGACATCCTTCATTAAACCTCTGTGCCAGTGATTTTTATTACCAACCCAGCCATTTTGGTTTAGGAATTTTCTTTTGCTATGCACAAAACAATCACTGCAAACTATTCTATAAAGTTAGAAGAGTGCAAAAAAAGAACACAGAAAGAAAGCAGAATGGGACTTCTGATTTGATTAGTCATGCATAAAGATATACATATACATATATAAATAAGTTTACTACATAATTTATTGTTGTGTTTTTTATTTTCACAGGGCTACAGCTACTCATAGGGGCCAAGTTATATTCAAGGATGCCTTAGCACAACAGCTGTGTGAACAGGGAGGTAAGAGTCACCATAATTCTAAAAATATCTGGCAAATGTGGTTTCCCATTGTACCTGCATGTCAATGTTACTCTTCACAGAAGCTATTCTGTAAAAAACCTCATATCAGGGTCTTATTTACATTCTGAGCGCTGAGTTTCTTTGGCTTCATACTTCCCATTAACTATCCAGGAATCCCACTTTTTCTCTCTGCTAAATGTTGGGGAATATACAAAACTTGAAGTAGCATTATGCACACACCTGAAATCAGCCTGTAATAGCCAACATTTCTTTTCTGTCAGAACCACAAGCTGAGTTTTAACCCTCACTGTATTAACTTCAAGCAATATGCCTGCAGCAAAAGCTTTGTTTACTAACCACCTCACACATGTCCTTGTGAAAATTCTGCCTTCCCATTTTGTGAAAGTAGGCCATTGAATTTTTGCCCGTCACATAAAACATTTGATCATTTTTACAGCTAAACAAAATGTTTGACTTACACAAAGTTTAAAAATCTAATTGTTCTCACAGCTTACCCTTTCGATGAATAACATAAGAAATAAATGTCCCGTTGTCATCTGTTGTCTATAAACAGTACTTTGCTTTGAACCTGCTTCATTAAAACAGTGAGAAGGAGAGAAGGTATCCATCATTTTTGGTACAGGAGAGAAAGGGATTTCCAGTTACATCAGCAAAATTCCAGTGATATTTACACGTGAAAAGAAACAATGAAACATGGGCCAAACAATTTTAAAATAAGATTTTAAAACTGGAAATGTGTTGTCATATTAACACACAAGAGAAAATCACATAAAACACATCTCTTGGGGGCATTAGAGCTATAAGGTTGGGGTTTTTTCCTATAAGTTTGGGAATATGGTTTTTGCAATAAAAAGCTGTTGAACATTACATCAGGAGCATAAATTGAGTTATTCACATAAGGTACCAACAGTAGCTCTGTGATAATGGGGCAAAAGTATTTTGACTTTCAATATTCAAGTCTTCACTTTTGTTATAGTTCAATGGAAGAAGGAAGCGGGAGAAAAAGGGGTGACAAAAGGTCATCTATCAAGCTAGGATGTTGGTTATACTTTGAAGGAATTAGAAATATGTAACACAGGTGCTAGCAATGAGAAGGGAATGTTATTGTGATCTGGATGGAAGGTGATTGGGCCAGCCACATTTTTGTTGTAGGGAACGAAAAACATCTGGGAAATTACCAGGAGATAATTGTGCACCCATAATGTGGGTGTGAAAGAGCACTGTTTCAGTGACTGGTGTACAGGGACCTGGAACAGAAGTGTTGGCAGGATTGCCATTTGGGATGTGCTAAGGAGATTGGGAGGGTATCTCACACAGGCTGCTTGCTGGATGGACATGAGTCAAGAGTGGAAAAATGAATATGCAGGGTAATCAGCATAAAGTGACAAAAACCTCATAGACAGATTAAATTCTCCAAGGCATAGATGCAGAGTGAGCACACCACAGCCAAAGACAGGGGTGGCCAGAACAGGTAAGGAAGGGAGAGTAAAGCAAGAGATACATTGATGGCAGTGACAAAAAGGTGGCAGTGACCAGGATGGTGAAAGCTATGCACAGGCAAGCTGAATGGAAATACATGACTGTCAGTGTCAGAACTGGCAGCATGGTCAAGGAGAACATGGGCAAAGCAACAGGATTTCTCCCTGCTAGAAGAAAATACCTTGGTAAGCAGAGACAAGTGGGTAGATATCCATCCATACAGACTTGACAGTCCTTCTTCAGACATGCTGTTCCCTGAGATTTTAATAGGAGAGCTGACAAAAGAAACTTTTATTCTTCCACCCCTCTCTGCTTTACAGTTCTGCAATTTTGGAGCGCAACGTAACCTAGGATCAACATTTTAGCAACACTTATGTTGGTTAGAACAGTAAGTCCTTATGTTACTGTGTGCTGTCCCTGAGTTCACAGGAACTTTGCAGAACAAGGAGAAAATAGAATTTGGGTGTTGATTCTATGCAGAGTATAAAGGATGCTGAGATGTCCCATTGGCTGCTCAGCTGGGACAATCCCTTTGCTGCCTCCTCCTCCCATGCAGCCACTGACAGCCACATCTTGCACCAGCTCCCTGAATGGGCCTTCGGCTTCCCCACCTTGTCACAGTCTCCCACATCCTTATAACTTTTGTGTTTCCCATTATTTTCCCAGAAATTCTATTTGCTTTATACACAGTCACTTCAGAGACGTCCTGGATTTATCGTCGCCAAAATACGTGATGTGAGTGCAGCACCTCTGCAAACATCAGATTTGCTTGGGCAAGGATCACCCAGAGGTGCTGTTCTGTGAGCAGTGGGCAGTGTATGACAACTGCAGCAGTGATCAGCTTTCCCTGCAATACTGATGTGAAAGCTTCTCAGTTGTTCTCTTGGTTCTTCTCACACATTTTCATCCTCACCATGGCTTCTCTCCCCTTAGTTTCCTAGCTCAGACACAGTTTCCTTGACTTGGATATTCAACCACTGCATTGCCCACTACCCTTCCTCACATCCCTTCCAGCACCAGGCTCTCCTCTGCCTTGTTGTTCTCATTTCTTCAGCACACAGTGTGCATTGCATTAGTCTCTAACCACCGCATCCTATTATCATCCTTATACAATTAGAATTAATTTTCCTATTCAAAGAAAAGAGGCTTTCTTTGAAGTAGACCTTACTTCATTTATTCCATTTTCATCAACACCACTAATATAAACAAAGGATTCTTTCAAGAAGAATTAGTGAATTTATTTAGATGCAAATATCACTTTAATATATATGCAAAACAGCAAGGTAGATGGACATAAATGAGGTTTTATAGTCTGTTTCTAGCCCTAAACATTACTATACTGAAATAGTGCACTGAATGATGTGACAGATTAAGTAAAGAAAAATAAAACCACAGGGCAACTTCATCGATTTATTATGGGACATCTTCTTAATAAGTATGTTCACTGGAGATAATATTAGACTTCATAATGTCTAGTAAAGAGGATAGACATGAAGATGTGAAAGTAGCAAGGAATATCAAAAATCACATTCACTGTGGCTGTCCACCCTCAGATGTACACTAATAAATCCTAATAGAGTTAATGGAATTTGTGCAGTGAAAGGAAAGTGGTATTTTGTATTTTGAAGAGAATTAGAGGATGATAAAGGGTAGTGTTAAGGGATGGCAATGCCATATGTATAATGTAAATGGAGTAAGAAATGATGCCATAGGGAAAGACACCAAAGAAAGTATAATAATTGCTTAAAAAGCTCTGTGTTCAGACTATAATACGTATTTTAGGAAGCTAGGGAGATGTTTGAGAGCTGATGTAATCTTTAAATTGTATGAGAATTATACTGAAGAAAGGAGACATAAAAATGATCATAGAAAATGTTAATCCAGCACAAATAGGAAAAAACCCAAACAAACATAAAAGAAACTAGAAAAGATGGATGTCTTATAAATACTTCTAAGGACAAATAAGGATCATAATGACTGATGATGTTCTTACCAGTAAAAATATATTTAATAAACCATATATTTAAGTCGTTGATGTAATAGTAAAATAAATGGAAAATAAGGTAATCTTAGTATTGTGCACGTTGATTCATATTTATTCCTGGCTTGAGTAGAACAAAAATCATGTATTAATAAACAGTGGCATAATTAAAATTGAGCTGACAAGACATCAGACCTGGCTGCATTGCAAAGTAGAACTCAGAAGGGTTTAGATCTGCATGAAAATAAAAACGTTGCTGGGAAGAACAGCTCATGGGGCACCATCCCACCTGCCTTGGCCACACCAAGTAGGGTGATACCAGTTAAGGAGGCCTTTTCCTTGGCACACTATAACTTGGACCAGGAGAACCATTCTTTGTGAAAAGGACCATACTGGGAGATTTGTGTGCAGTTTAGTTCTGACTGACTAGCAGAGAATCTCAGAACAGTAAAACCTAAGAGACGGAAAAGATGAAGGAAGCTGTTCCCTCTTAGTGCAATATCATTCCCTTCTGCATAATTCCCAGAACTTTATGCAATCTCATGCTCAGTGCCATCAATTATAGAACTGGGTTTCCTTTCTTAAGAGACCCTCTACAGTCTGACAGGTTTCTCCATACTGAAAGCAAATCCTGAGAACTGGTCAAGACTCTCTTTTATTTGAGAATTTTTGCCTGAATGTTTGTGCAAGACCTTCTAGGTGTATTTTGTACCTTCTAAAATTTAGGCACACTCTCAAAACCAAACACAAAACAGATTTCAGGCTCCCAGGCTTGTATTTTACAAGCTCTCAGAGCAATATTTTACAGAGCAGAGGACTGGTGTGAAGTTCCTCAGGTTATGTGTCAGCAAGAATAACACAGCCCTGGGGCAGCTCACTGACTCTCCCTAGGGGATGCTCAGCCTCTATCATTCAATAGCAACTTTGCTTACCTGTATAAAGTATTGGAGGGAGTCTAAATAAAAGCACTAATTTCCTTTTTTATCTTCATCTGGCTGCTAATGATGAGATTAGGCTTCATAATCTGCAAAGCAGAGGGTACCTCCCTCCACAGCTCATTTGTCATGAATTGATGAGCAACAGCTGATGGCCCCTGGCTGTAGAACTCTAAGCACAGTGTTTGTGAGCATGTGGACATTTGTGTTACTGTATTTCACTTCCCTTTATATTAAAAAACCCACAAAGTTAAGGGTTCTGAGAAAAAAAAGAAGATATATTTTTTAGTGAGTTTTAAGAATATTTTCTTGTGCTGCATTTTCTACCTATCCCTATACACAGTCTTGACCGCAGAGCTCTATGGAATATGGGTGTCAATAGTACAAATAGGTTTTTCTGGGATGTGTTTTATTTGCCTTATGCTTGCTCTTTTTATCTGAATGGAGACTAGTGTTACTTAACAGTTAACTATTACCATCTTTAATGATTTTGGTTCTTATTTTTTCATGACAACAAGACTACCACCAAATTGGTTTTTTCTTCTCACATTCAAGTTTCTGGAAGATGACATTCCCTTCCCACTTCTTTCATATTTCCCTCCCTTCCAGTTTAACCAAAAAGGGGCATATTTAAATTGGCTTAACCTTTCAGAAGCCTTGCTTCATCCACAGAAAAATTTAACCTTTTACTCCAAAAGATGCCCTCATTCTCCCTCATCCCCTTGACACAGAACCCCACAATGTCCCCATTGACTTTTGAATTCCCCATTAGCTTCAAGATTCTCACGCTTCCAGTTTGACTGTGGCCTTTCTCTCTCTGAATCACTTTGTATTGCATACTTTCTTCTCTGTTTTTCCTTACCAAAGAGATTGCCTTGTCTTACAAGGCGAGCACTCTACATTTCCTTATATTTTCTCGTATTGTATTTGCTCATGCCTCTTAGAGTGTGACCTCAGTTGAGCTCTGCTTCCATTCTTTGCTCACTACAATTCATCTCTTGTAAAGCTCTATATATACCCAGGGTGCTAGTTAAAAATCAAATAATAAATTCATTTACTTTACTTTTTAAAAAGGTACGACATTCTGATTCAAGCTAAGATGCATTTTGGAGCCACACAAATACTGGTTCTAAATTTAAAACCATCCAACCATGTGCCTAAGGAACATCTAAGAAAGTGAATAATGGTTTAAAATATGAACTGAGATGGTCTTTCTTTTTCCCTTTCAGCCTGAAAAATTCCTTTTAAATTATAAATGTGTATCTTTACACTCTATAGCTACTCTGCACTGTATCATTTCTTTTAGCTTTGTCATATTGTACAGAAAAACTCCATCTGACCTTAGCCATAGTGTATGGCTTATAGAAAAACCCATGTTATTTTAAAGTACGTAGTTCTATAAATTGATTAGAAAGGAAGATCCGAAAATATTTTAATACAACTACAGTTAGTTTTGTGTTATGTTCTGAATTTCTATTATTTGTGGGCCTTAAATACAACACTTGAAGATCAACAGAGTGCTGTTTTGCAATAAAAAAAAAAACGTAATGCAGAAATTATTTATAGAGAGATTAAAGTCTATGTTTATCACTCATTAAATAGTACCTTCACTGTCTTTTGTCATATTCAGCTCAGGAATTTGAATTACAATCAGAATACCTGAGGCAAAAATACCTGGGCTTCTTAGATCCTGAAAAGATTCAGGAAAGGTAACTTCTCCCTGACATAAAGTCTGTTTTTGTAACAACAACATTTTTGTCTAACATTAAGTGTTTGCTCAGTTCCACCTCTAGTTTTTTTAATGATTGGTCAGTAGCATAAGTATGCACCTGCACAATTTCCTTCCTTTCATTCTATTGGTATGCAGTTTTGTTTTGGCATGTACTGTGCATATAGTGGAAGAGCTGTTTCAGGAAAAAAATCTCAAATCCCAATTCTGTATAGTTTAATCACATAAACGGTGAGTTTTATTAAATAATGGTGAAGTCAAAAGAGTTTGCAACTGTAAAGATGCCAAGTTTGTGCTATACCTGTGCGTTTTTGCTGAATGCTGAAATTTTGCATAATAACTTCAGAAAGTGCCATCAATGACTGTGTTCCCTTGGCTGGAGCCCTTTCCACAGAGCCTCTTTCAAAGAGCCATGCCAAGCAACCTGGGATGAAGGATAATGCAGTCCTTCATTTTCATTCGGAGGTCTGAACTGCTCTCCTTGGAGCAGGTGGTCTCCTTCAGCTGAGTTACTTTCAAAGGCCAATGAAATTTGCTTGGGCAGCTGATGAGTCTGCCCAAGATGTGCCCTGACATGACCACGCTCCTCGGAGGTGGCTCTCAGCCACCCCTGTGTTCACAGCAGGCCACCCCTCAGTACTGCTCTGGAACTACTGAAGAGGGGTTATGCAGAACATCAGAGACAGAGATTTTATTTTAAACCTAGCCTCTTGCAACATCAGGAGTATTACAAATCCCATGCCATAATGTGCTTCTTTTCCTGCAGGCGAAATCCAGAAGAGTTTGTGTTGCTCAATCTGGGAAATAATTCAGTTAATCCAGTTCCGTCCATTTCTTCTGTACAAATAATTTTTAAAAGGTTTCTGGTGAAATTTACACATTCTGGAGAAAAACAACGCCTCGGGCTGCAATGGACAAATGCAGTCTTTTCCACTGTAGGATTCACCAGTGCAATCCAGCACTACCCTGGAGGCAGTGCCAAGATTAACAGGCAATAGTTGTATTTCTCCAGATTTTGTACCATCATGATGAGAGGTCTTGGCCGTTGCTAGAGTCATTATTGGCATTTCTGCTAGGGAAGACAAAGCAGCATGGGTGAATTTCTTGTATAAAACATGGAGTGAGTTAGCCACAAAAAAAGAAAATAGATTTCAGATTTCTGAAACAACAACAGACTCTTAAGTAGGTCTTTTCTCTCAGCTGCGGTCCAGTTTTCAGTGTTGTGTACATATATATATGTACATAAGATTAGAAGAGATATGTATATATATACATATCTGTATATATTTATCCGGTTAGTGGATGGTATAAAACACATCAGTCTTCTAATTTGTAAGTCAGTTAAAGTTTTCTGTCTAACGTAAATCCAGATTGCTTGCCATCATTTTCTGGTCTGCAGATACCTCAGTTGTTGACTGCTCAGTCTTCTTCATCACCTACTTCCCATGAAATGTTCCAATTTCATTACAGAATGTCATGCCTCCTTGCAACCCCAGTGTTTAAGGAGTAAGCAGAAAGAGAAAAACAAACTTCTTGAGATTTGTGTTGGACTTTCTATTCAGATGACTATGTGTGAGAGCTCTACACAGATTGCTGCATTCATTTTTATGTTTATTTTTAATCTATTTTTAATTTGTCAGATGTTATGACAGAAATTGCAGTACTTCAGTATTTTATTGCAAATATGCTGAAGAAATCAGGAGTACTGATAAAATTTAGGTCAGTGCCCAACGAAAAACCACAGAATCATCAAATGAATCCTGGCTTTGAATATTCTCTTTTTTTGGGGTGGTTTTATTTTATCAAAGTCCAAAATACAGCTGGAAATATAGATCCACAGCTGAGGTACTGATAGACAAATAGGTAGCTGATTCCCAGGATTTTGATTATATGCACCCCCTTGGCTTCCATGAAAGACATGTAACTTATTTTGGATTTAAGGGTGAGCAAGGCTATGGATGTAGTAGCTGCCATGGAGTATCTAACACGCTGTGTAGCCAGTTTCTAGACTTCCCCAGATATTTTTATGTCACTGTGCCCTTTCAGATCCATTTTGGTTCCATTTGTGTAATGCTACACCAAAGACTCCTCTTTCACATTTTTGGTAGAAGATTACTTGATAAACTTGTGCCATTTCACACACACGGTCCCCATGCAGCGTGTCTTTACAACATTTTTCTCTTTCTTGGGAGGCAGAGACCTACTGGGGAATTGATCAGCATTGCCTGCAAAAACATGCTTTGATATAAGTGTTTGAAACAGTGATTTGCAGAGTCAATCTGCTACTTGTTGCCCTAGGAATATTTGGATTATTTCCCCCAATAATATGCCCAGTAAAATGCTCAGTGCAGTATAAACAACCAAAGTGTGGCATCTTTTGTCACTCCTAGACTATTTCTCTTGTTCAGCCTAATTCCCACTCTCTTTGTTAATCATTGAACTACTGAATCTTAATCCAAATTATTTTTAATAACATCTCATAATTCTAGACTAGAAGTGATCTTTTTACCTTACTGTAAAACTAGTACTGACTTTCATTTATTTTGATGCTTTTTTTTTAATCAAGAGAGTAATTGTTTTAGTTTTCCTATTATATTTTTGTAACTTTTGGGGTCTATCAGGTTTTTCACAATTGAACTATCGGGATAGCTGACTTAAGAGAATATGTACTGTACAATTTGTTTTAATGTGAATTGATTTTTAATGCTGCAATTGAGCCCTGATCACAGAAGATATTCATGCATTGTGTGTCTTTGTTTTCCGCAGCCCCAACAGAAGCTCCCTTACATCCTCACCTAGGTAGGTGATTTATCATTCTTACTACTTAAACTCAGAATCACTGACTTTATTATAATAAAAAACCTGTAAAATCACATGAAACTAGGTCTGAGGAATTAAAGTAAAAATGAGATTCATATAAAATGAATTGAATTGTGTCTAATTCTGATCAGTTGTTTCTTCATTGTGATTTTCATTGCTCTTTATTGCCTTTGAATCCTTGCAGTGAGTATATCATGCTGCAGAGCTTTTGTTTCTAGTTATGTATTAGAGCATCTGTTTGCACAGGAACCAGGACTGGAGCACCCCTACTATGGAAACAGGTTGGAAGAGTTGGGGCTGTTCTGCCTGGAGAAAGGAAGGTTTCACAGAACATTAGAGCTTAAAGGGGCTTCAAGAAAGCTGAAGAGGAATTTTTTACAAGGGCTGGTAGTAATAGAAGAAGGGGAAATAAAGGGCTTTAAACTGAAAGAGGGTAGGTTCAGATTAACTATCAGGAAGAAAACCTTTACTGTAAGGGTGGTGAGACACTGGAATAGGTTGCCAGAGAAGCTGTGGATGCCCCATCTCTGGAAGTGTTCAAGGCAACATTGGATGTGATTTTGAACAATCTGGTATAGTGGGAGGTGTCCCTGCCCATGCCAGAGGCGTTAGAATTAGATGATCTTTAAGGTCCCTTGTTAGAATTAGATGGTCTTTAAGGTCCCTTTCAACCCAAACCATTCTCTGATTCTATGACCCATAACCCTCAGTGTGGGACAGCACCTCACACCAGAGCAGGCTTACTGTGAGGAAGATTTTGTGCCAGTGTATCTCCAAGGTGGACCCCGGAACTGCTCCTGCTCTCCATCCCTGCACCCACCAACACTTGTGCTTCAATTTGATTAGTCCAGGACAGATTCTGGCATTCTTGCTTAGCTTGAATAGCAGGTGACAGTTACTTCATTCATTAGTGGAAGTATTTGTAGAGAAGGGTCTGTCTAATATAAACACAGGTGCTTGGGATTTGAGGTGAGTTTATTGGTCATTATACATAAATGAGACAGCAAATCTAGGTGGAATATTGGAATCCAAAGTTTTCAGAACAGTGGTGAGAAATATTTGCATAACGTAATTCGCAGTTTATGTTCCTTAGATGAATTGACCTTTACTGCCAGGTCTGCTGATGGCAGCAGAGAAATTCCAATGAGCTCACAGATTTTTGCTTATGAGTTGTCAGAATGAATCCCCTGGTTATAAGAGCTGTAGGATTCATCAGGACTTCTCATCTATTCTTGTGTCCATGTTTTCAAAATCTGGATTTGGAAGGATTTTTTTCTAAACATTCAGAAAACCAACAATTTGGAGCAAAAGTTCTTAAAGGATTTAGTATTTTGATGACTCCATCTTTCCATAGCCATCACACTTTCATGATGGGGGCACTTCTTAATTTTTTGTGGTGCTATGATCCATAGCAAGCAAAAAACCCTGTAACTAAGAAACCACAGATTTTATAACTAACATAACCTAAAAAGCAGATTTTACAATGCATTACTTTAGCTAAGGCAACATTTAGAAAGCATGGGATGATTGCACTGGATTTTTTTTTCATATACTGCTTTCTTTTCTTTGCAGCTGAAATGCACAGTGACAGCATTATCCTACGAGATGACTTTGACTCTTACCATCAGCAAGAATTGAATCCTACCATGTGGTGAGTTTCAGACTTCTGCACTCCTTTATATGCATTTGAGCAAATGAAAACATTATATTTATTGAATGAAGTGGAGTATAAACTTAAGTGTGGGTTTGCTTCATTAGGACCTAAATATTTTGGTTTATTAATTAATTTATTAATGAGTGACTGAGAAATTCTAAACCCATTGAAGTGGGTGACAAATTCTTGTTGATTTCAAATTTTTAACTAATCCAAAAATAGAAGGACTAGCGCTGAGCTCAGTGAATATTTATGAATGAATATTTTGGTTTCCTGAAAACACAGCTTTTCATCAAAAAAGGAGAAGAATTTCAATGATTAAAGGTTATTGTTTCAAATTTTTTTTAATTTTATGTTGCACATGTTTTTGATGAAGCTAACTATAGCAAATTTTCCTTCCAAACTGAAATGAAGTGTTTCCAAATGATTANTTTTTTCCTTTTTTTTTCCTGGAAGGCACACTTTTTCAAAACTTGTATTGCATAAAAAGGAAAACCCTTCCCTTCTAAATTCTATGCAGCAACTCCCAATTGCTAGGGTTTGGGGGTTTGGGGATTCCTGAATAGGGTCATTCATATTATCAGAGTCTATGGCTGAAGCCAGCACAAGATGTTTTCATTCTTTAACCACTAGGTGCTATAGAAGAATCTCAACATTCACATGCACAATAAGGCAAGTACAACTTAGGACAGGTCAGGCAGCAGCTTTATGTGCTGTGACCATAATGAGAGAGCTCTCAGACTCCATTTCTCCCTCTGCTCCCCCATTCTCTGCCAAGTGATGGCAGAGACCCAACCCATGCACTGTTCAGAAAACGTGGGAAGAGCTCAGGAAAAAGAATCACTTCAATGTTAATAAAATGAACTATCCATCCCTGGGAGGGGTGAACTCCTTAAGTCCCTGCCACAGTCCTAAGCTGTCCCACAGTAAGTAACAGGACAATATGGAGAGATGACTGTGGGTGCAGCCTATAGAAACAACCCCCAGTGCTCCCTTAGCTCAGAAGAGGGGAGTTGGAAACAGTTGCAGGCTGTTAGCTTTCAGGCAAAAGAAGTGTTCTTTTAGCAAAGATAACTCTTAGACAGACCTCTGAATCTTAAATATTAATAATTTTAGCACCACACTGATCACAGAGGTAGGGGACCGTTTCATATGATATATGTGTACGATGTCACAGAAGAGGAAGTTATACATCTCTCTTTGTGCAAAACCGATTGTGTTCTGTATAGTGAGCATATATATACAGTATATAATACCCAGATAAACACACCTCTTGGTCTTAATATGAACTTTTGACGGTTGTAGCCTCTAAAGACATGGTACATAAGATGGTACATAAGATTTATGGTACATAAGATTGTTTCAGAGTTTTCTATTTCTTCCAATCCTATTTCATAAATATAGATAGCTTTATTGTTTTAATTCATACAAGACACAGAAATATTTTTGCGTTAGTTTATCTCGTTCAAATAAATCCTTGATGAGTGTTTTAGCACTTACCTACATTTGTTAGTTATTACATTTGTTCTGTGACTTTTGATTTAATTTTCCTTTTTATTGAGGACTGTCACAACTTTCCATCTGTGCAGGTCTTTCATAGTTTAACCACCTTTTGTAAAAATGCTGTAGTTTACAGAATTTTATGGACATTTTTGTTTTGCACATACTCATTTTAATAGTTTTTAATATGTGCCTGCAATTTTTGCTCCTTTTGTTCCCTTTGTATCAGCTCTTTAAATGTTTTTCTGGACTAGAGGCATTAGGACCTACAATGCTATAACATAAAAACCCCTCTTTCTTTATGGGTATGAACAGATCAAGGACTCTTAATGGGTTGCAGAATAGCTGCCAAGGTAGATAGCTTTAGCAGCAGTGTGTTAAATGGACTTGAGTGGAAAGAAATGAGAAGAGGCATTATTTCCCTGCAGATGCCTCATAACTCACAGAGGGCTTGTCTGTTGGGAGCCTCCATAATTTATTTATCCATTGCTCTCAACTTTAAATTCATCCTTGCTTATAGAAGTGTCAACAGAGAAATTTCAGACTAAAAGAGCCCCCAGTCTTCTGTTCCTTTTGTCCCCAGGATTTGGTCCCTCTGGAATAAACTTTGCCCACCTTGTTTCGTGAGTCAGTGCAGGGAGGTAGGTGCTGGGAGAGAGTCCCAAAATTTACCACAATCCTGAAACAGATTTTTCCGTAATAGCAGAAAGCCAGCATTTTCAGCAATGCTAAATAGAAGTGGAGCACAAATAAAAGAAATCCATAATGAGGTATCATGAGCTTTTCTGCACAAAGGATTTCTGCAGTAGCTCTGCCTCCAGTGAAGACCCGCTTAGTGGCAGAAAGCTCATTCTCATTTGATTGTCTAGTGGGAGTAAAATCAGGAATTATTACCAGTTGTTGTCATCCACCCTAAAATTGCGTTTTTTCCCCTGGCAGCTGCTAAAATCCCATCTTTGCCACAAACAATTGCAGTGAGTGCTGGAGCAGTATTTCCAGCCCTGCTTGGTCTGGTCTGTGCGGACACCCCAGCAGTGCCACGGGGCCACTTACACTGAGCCACTCTGATAGTTCCTGAAGCCATTATTTGTGTACAGGTGAAAAGAGAAGTGTTTGTGTTTTTCTACCATCTTTTCTTCCCAAATCCTAAATAACACTGGCTTGGAAGTGATTAATATTTTCCCACTCCTCCTGATTCCGCTTCTGGCATGTGCAGCTCTGGCAGGGATGTGCCATCCAAGTGCACCAGCTAAGCAGTTTACAGCCTCTCTGTGTGTCCAATTTTATGAGTCCCAGCAGAGCCTGTGTGTCACTCCATTGCTGGGAGAGGCCTCACATCAAATAACTATTTTGCACAAGGGCACTGTATGATTTCGAGAGTGACTGCCTGGTTTTTATGGAATTCTGCTCTTTCAAATGCATTAAAAGACACATTCTTCCCAGCAGCCATCTGTTTCTTTGGAGGCTCAGAAACAGGGAAGGAGTGGCTACGAGTGTTTTTGGAGCTGCAGAAGGAAGAGAAGGGGAAGGTTGGGATAAGGCTCTTTGTAAAAGAAAAATCACAGCACCACAGTTCCTCACCTAAATCAAAATGTGGTGATTGAAAGAAAACAGGAGAAATTGCTGAAGTGGGAAAGGGACAGGGAGAAGAGGAGGCAACAGGAGTGGACACATAAGGAGAACAAAGACGGAGGATTTCTCTGCTGGGAATGCAGGAATGGGAGCATGTCTCATCTTTCTCATTTTCTTGGGAAACCACCCACAATGAGGATTTGCTTGGGTGGTTTGTCCAACTAATGTTTATAGTCTTTTCTTCCAGTGTCCAGTCATGTCAGAATATGGTTATTTCCAAAGTCCCCAACCCATAGGCAGAAACCTGCTTACATAAGCAAAGATTTCCTCATTTCTTGGGTTTTTTTTGCCACCAACTTTACAAAGATTTATAGTCTTGTGAAACAAATATGCTTCACACAATCATAAATGCCCAATATATTATATATCTGACATGTACTGGCTGTGGAAGCTAAGGTAGGTAAGTGATTCCCACACCACTGTAAATGTAGCACCAATGTCCATGCTCAGCCGGTCACTGCTGACTTGTGGAACTAACTAGAAAGTAATGTTTAGTGCATTTTTCAATTCGAAGCCCAATAATGCAGGTGATTAGTGTCCATGAGACTTTCTGAAAACTGAGAGGACACCGTTAGATCAGAAAACTCATGAGCCATGGAAGTAACTGATTTCTTCACTAAGGAAAGGGAATCTGCACCATGTACCACTTGCCAGGGGATGGCTGGATGAGTAGAGGTCCAATATGTGTGGTGTGAAGAAGACTGTCTAGGTCATTGAGTACCTGTTCCTGTGACCACCTTGCCTCCATGTAACCTCATAAAACTGCAGTGGAGAGTATAAAAAAGGTGCTATATGAGAACTAACCAGGCCAAACAAGAACAAATGTAAAAAAAAATTCTGTTTAATCCTATGATAAATTATTTAATGTTAAGAAGATGCATAGATTAGTAAAGAATAAATGTTGGCATTAATGTATGTTTCTGTATAAAACAGTTTTAATAGTAGAACTGTAGAAAACAGGGGATTCAGTACATTTAAAAGAGAAAGAGCCTGTACAGAAGTGTGTTGCTGGCTGAACTGTCCTTCCCAATCTGATGTCATGTTTCATCTCAAAGCCAAGCAGCAGTCACTTACAGAAGGCACACTTGTCAAAGATGACATGAAGAATAGCTGAGCATGTAAAATCAATCAATAAGAAACAGAGATTCTCTTGGTCATCACTTCTTCATGGCATATGAGAAACGTACAGGTACAGTGATATTTCCAGTGGCAAAGAGGTTGAGGAAAGCTTTGTGACAGGAGAGAGAGGTCCTAAAGTGGTTTCCAAATTGCACTAAAACTGTGGGATTAAACTTCAGAAAGATTTATGTTTAAAAATCTCTTGGCAGTTTGAGATGTTTATCTTCTTTATGGTTCAGACATCACAAAAGACATCAGTCAATACAATGTGCACATACTCAGGTACTGTAGAGGGAAAATAAATGACAAATAGGGGTGGGGAAACAGCAGATGTTTCCCCTTCAGCAAAGCGAAGAACAATAGCAGAGAGAGGTGGGACTCTCTAAGCCAGAGATGAGAGTGATGGCAGGTCTGCAGAGAAGTCATCTCGATAAATGCGACACATGTCAGCAGTGGCAGCGAGGACCAGCTGTGAAGAGAAAGCTGAAGTGATTTTAATGTGCTAAGATTTTAGACCAGGCAGGCGAGAAAGATAATGTAGAAAGCTGCACCCAGCCAGGGCAATTAATACTGTCTTCTGTTTGTATAAATAGAAAAGAAATTAACCTTCCTGTCTGCACCAGGAGAGGAGCAAATTGGATCATTTCTAAACACGTAGTACTATGACGATGATCTGAGGAACAGTAGATCAATTATCTTGCTCTTCATGCATTCTTGTCAAGCTAATGAGCAGTTTATTGTCAAAGGTAATGCATTTCAAAGAGAGCACAAAGGTTTGAATCAGGATTACTAACAGCCATTCAATTTTGTATGAGAGGAGTCATCCTAGAAAAGACAACCGATGATGAAACTCCTGTATTAGCAGGACAGTGTTTCTGGATTTCCAGACAATATTTCATAGACCACATCACAGAAGTAGAACAGATTAATCACTTTTTATTTATGAAATATGAGAGTTACAGAATTAAAATAACCATTGGATTATGTAGCCTGACCTTTCAGGAAGGACTAAGTGGACCCTACAAAGTATTCATGGCCGAGTTTTCCTGCCTTGTCTGTCTCTTTGCATGTATCAGGAGTTCCACTATAAATGCTCCACTATAAAATTCAAAAATGTAGAGGCAGACAATGAAAATAATTTTTATAACTGCCAGAATCTTACAGAATTCCAGGAATTCTTATAGTTCCTGTCCCTCTGCTCTTCAGTTGTCAGAACTTCAGGATCAAGTGAAATTTAGATAGCAACAAAACACATCCTCTGTGAACTCTGCTTCTCTGCTTTCTCTGAAAGTAGGATTTTATTCACTCACGTGCTCTCTTCTTGCCTTTATTGAGAAATAAAATTAGTTTCTGACTGTGACTTCTATAAGTAAATATTAATTCACTGAAGTTGATTGGAACTGTATTACTTTATTAGAATATTTTATTTTGCTGCTTAAATTCAAAATCCTAAATGCTATTAGTGTGAATTGCTGAATTACTTCATTGGCACGTTCACGCAGGAAAAACAACTCAAACATTTTTTGTGTCTGACTTTTTTCTGGAGCAAATGTTTCCCTGTAGGTTTGATGTTTAAGTTGAGCTTTGGATGCCCAAAGGCAATGTTGATCATCACTATTGCTGGCAGCTTGTTGGGGACCAGGAGTATATCCAATATTTTTTGAAAATGTGGTCCTCATGCCAAGATCTGACACCCCAATCCTAGAAGGTGGGGGAGACAGCCCTTTCCCTGTATTTTGCAGTCAGGCTGCCCACAAAATCCTTCATATTAAATTAAGAAATATCAGGGGAGGTGTAATTACTTGTCTCTGCAGCACTTACAAGCCTCTCATAATATTTCTTCATAGTTTTTCCCCTAAAAGGTGAGCAGAGTGGCTACTCTGTTAGTAGGAATATGGGATATGACAAATACAAATAGAAGCAACAGCAAGTGCCATGTTACACTGCAGCCTCAAGCCTGGCCTTTGGGGAAATAACCCTGCAAGCAGGAGAGGGGCTGATCCCAGCCCTTTGTCCTCAGCTGTTCTTTATGGTAACTCCATGACAGTGGGTTTACACATGGTAAATCAAATGTTCCCAAGGATTTTGTGACAAGAGTAGCTTCAGGGTAAATTACACACGTAAGATTTCAATTTGGTTTCCCGTGGTGAGGTGTTTTGCTTTCAATGAGCAGGGACATCCCTCTTTAGAGGAGGGGCAGTTTGCAGAGAGCAAGTACTCACTCTCCAGGGCCTTTCACAAGAGGCAGCTCTAGGGGACCATTCTTACAGGTGCCCGACCTTTGTGTTCAGCACCATGATAACAAACACTCCAATCTGAGCACCAAGGCAGAGAATCTGATTTTACAGTTTCCAAGCACGATGAGGTCTCAACCATCCGGTCTCTGGTCTCCATCCTGAACGCGGTGTGCTCTCCCTGCAGGTCTGAGTGCAGTAACTGCGAGGTCGGGGAGCACTGCGGAGTGATAATGCACGGCAACGCTGCCACCTTCTGCGAGCCGTACGGTCCCAGAGAGCTGGTAAGTGACGGCTGCCTCCTCTGCTGGGGCTGGGGCTGCAGGCTATGAGGCCTGTCAGCTGCAGAGATGTTGGTGTGCTTTGACAGTTCAGTTTGCAGCAGAGAGGCTCTTGAGCAAGGTGATAATCCCATAGAATGCACCCGGGAACATCCCAGTGTTTTAAATGGTAGATGCTAACCAAAGGTTATTGCAATAGTTTGCAAGGGACAGCCTCTTGATCCAGCATGCATCCAAGTCATTTAAAGTGTCTCTGAAATACTGAAAAGTCAAGAACATAGAACTGTGATGTCAAACTGGCATAATTCTCTTTTTATATCCAACAATTAAATAGAGACAGGCTTCATTTCTCTTTTATTATTTTTTTAGTCTTGTCCCGTTTTTTCTTGTCCCTGTTGACAAATGTTAATTTGGTTGTAAAACATCACTTGTGAACAATGCATCCTACAGACTTAAACGCAGCCTGGAGCAAGCACCTGCCAGTCTCAGGGAAGTGTATGTAACAGATTGAGTCATGATGAATGGGACAGAATTAATTTTGTTGGGGGGTAGTTTATTCATAAAATTGCTGTAAGAAACAACATGCTACAATTTGCATTAACTTGGGGTCATCTGGGTGTGGAAAATGAATTGCAATACATAAACCAATGGCCACATGCTGATGCTGGGCAGCTAGCTGCAATAATGTACATAAAAGGGGAGTTCTGGAAAGAACTGAAAAATTAAAAGGCCAGATCAAAGCCCATGTAATTCAAAATTAATTTTCATGTTTTCCACAGTCTTCTGAATGGAGGGAGAGGCTGATTAGAGCTATTTGAAGAGCAAACATGGAAGAGGGCCATAAAACAGAAGTGGTTTTGGCCAGGCATCTTCCGTTCATTTCAGACACTGACAAGTCTTTTCACAGGATTAATTTTACATCCTTAACTGGGACCAGAATTACACAAATGCAATGTAGATATTGCTGATGCAGTGCATAAAAGTCATAAACACATATAAAACTAATTTAGAGATTTTACAGATAAAGGGGGATTTCTCTCGCAGCCAGCTCCAGCCAGGGAGTCTTGTCAGGGATGTTAAATGGCCTCTCTGCTACTTTGCCTCCTGTTTGAATATGCTAGGCTTTGCTAACTGCCTTGAGAAGGCATGCATTCATTTATGTCCTGTGCAAAAGGGAAGTCACACCACTAGGATGTTTCCATTTTTTACATTCATTTTTAGTTGTAGTACTGAGCACAGGTAACACTACTTGGAAAAAAATCTGTTCATGACATTTAACAAACCCAAGGTCCCAGATCCGAGGGCTTTGAACTGTCATTCATTAGCTGTCTTCTCCCTGCTGATATGCAATTTAGACTATCCTTAGTAATCAGGAATTGGCTTCAAAATCCAGTCTTGGACTGTATTGGTCACATTGCTGTGTGGTAAAGTAGCACTACTGTGGCACCAGGAATTTGGAAAAAAATTTGTTATGATACCAAAGTGGTGTGATTAAATAATCAGCTGAAAAAATCATCATGCTTATAAACAGTTATCAGCCTAAAAATAAAAGTATCTATAAATATTATGGCAGTGTTGCAGAAAAACCAAATTATTCTGCAGGAACATGCTAATGGCTTAACATTATGGATGAGCACAAGACAGTGTTCAGGCCAGAGGTGATCTAGTTTTATTTTTGAGTATGGATGTACATGTAAATGCCTATTGTCTTAGAACCAACCTGTTTCTCATTTGTAGTTGTTTTGGCAATTTCACAACATATCTCTTTCTGTCACAAATTTTAAAACCTGTTTCATTTCTCCGTAATTTTCATTAATCCTATTCTGTCCCTGCTTGAAATGGATCATGAAATCTCTGTTCCTGCTAATGGCTCCTAGTACATGAGTTACTGCTTTAAAATACTTAGTCAAGAAGAGTTGAATTTGCAAAATGTATTATATCAACAGCTCTAACAGCTGCTGGTTTGCTACCTTGACCTCCTCCTTTTCTTCTGATTTCCAATAGCCAACTGTTATGGCAGGCAGAGGGTTTTTAATGCCAACTGTCTCTGTCTGTTGGTGAGAATTTACAGCTGGCAAAATCCTGGAAAAGTGTATAGCATCAGGGATGTTGCAAGCAAAGGAAAATATCTTCTAAAGGCTCCCTACCATGCTCTCTGCAGTGTCTGAACTGAGCAGTTCTATGCAGAATTTTGCAAAAAGTTTTTAGTAAGTCTAATGCTTTTTCCCAAAGCATTGCTGAAATGATTCACAACACAGTCTAAGCTACATGAATGCCTGTTCTGGGATAATTGATATGTTTAATTTCTTGCTGATATGAGCTGCTGAACCTCAATAAAGGTTTTGTTTTCAAATTATAACTTGCACAACATAATTAATTGAATGAAAACGAATATAATAGGTGCTCTTAACTCAAATCAGAAAGCAATTTATTATTTGGCATGATAAGTGTGATACCTAATAGTGAATCGATCCTGACAGAATGACTAAAATGGGAATGTGACTGTATTTTTAAGGGATTATGTAAATGCAGCTTCCCTATTCTTGTTTAAAAACTAAAATTACCTGTTAGGACATGTAGTCTTTTTATCAGCTAATCTTCAGTGCATTTCAGTGAAGATCCCATTCCTTAATATTTATAAGAAATTGTTTTTGTGCATGTAATATGTGTGTAGAAAAACAACAAACCACACCAAAATCTCATGCCAACTCATGCAGATCTCCATCCATTATTTGCAAAGGCATCATTTAATGAATACCTCAACTAGGTGTGCACTGGCACTGGAAGAAGTCCAGTCCCTTTTGCTCTTCTGCATCACCCCCATAGCATGCCTTGCTTGTTAAGTAGAGGTACTGTTAAATACAACTTTCAAAATAGATTGAAAAGAATTAGATGTCCTTCACAACACACATAGGGCGTTTTATTTTATAGCATTTTTAGGAGAACCATTCTAATTTGAACTACTGAAACATGGAGGCATTCAAAGAAGGGAGAAAGAGAGTCCTCAGAGGAGGGTGGTGTGCTGAGTACAGGGTGAGCTGCTGGTGTTTTCTGTCTCTTTCTAGGTCTTGGCTGGAGGTCAGCAGTGGGTAGATGCTGCTACCATATTTCACTGTACATACATATAATATCACCAAGGTTTTTTGTTTGCTTTGGTGTGTAAGATTTCTGTTGTTTCCTCCTAATATTTCATTATTTTAGGTTTACTTACTGTTATTTTTATTATTTAGTTATGATCATTTTTAGTCCTTGTTCTGTGCTGGGAAAAGTGAGAACCATTCCATATATACAGATTTACACTTAGCTGACCATAAACCACAGAGTTCATTTTTTCAATCTTCTAAACAGAGATAAAACGCCAGTCTTGCACATAAATGTGCTTTTTTTTTTTTTTTTTTTTTTTTTTTTTTTTTTTTTTTTATTGGATTTTGTTGTGGTGGTGAAAAAATATTTTTTTTTTTTTTTTTTTTTTTTTTTTTGTAGTAGTAGTAGATATTGGTATGGTGGAAAAAAATTCTGGCTTTGACATATGATGAGATTTCAATAATCAAAATGACATAACAAAAATGTCCATGATCACTCAACCTGAAAGGGCTGGTGATTAACAGTCCTATGCACTGGAGATGTAGGTGTCTAGAGATTTTCCATGCTTTCAAAGAAAAACAAGTGATGAATGTATTCTTTTGCTGATCTAACAAGACTATTTGCTTCTCTTCCCATAGACCACCACTGGCCTTAACACAACTACTGCATCCGTCCTTCAATTTTCCCTTGGTAAGTTCAGATTACTCTTTCACCTGAGAAAGTGCAAAAAGTCATTTCTGCAAAGGAAAATGGCCCTAAAATTTAGGGATACCTTTCTGGTTGATGTTACACTCAACATGAGGGATTAAAAAAATCTTTTAAAAACTGCAGTGTATTTATTCATCTCCCGATTTGGAGATAGTCTTTTAAATTTTGGAAATGAAATACTCCAGTGGATACTCTGATGAGCCATGTTTGAGTTTTGGTTTTTTCCCCTATTTTATAACCTAATATTTAACAGAATAATTTCTTGCTCTTCCTCTGAATTGTGATTATTGTTTCTAAAAAAAAATGAAGGGTTTTAACATTAACCCCCCTGATATATTCCAAATTACACCTAGGTAGTGCTGTTTTTAACACATTTGTGCAAAGAGAATAGGTAAGGCAGATGAAGACTAAATGCTATCAAGTCCATACTATCAACAGCATGGTTGTATGCTGTATTACTTAGAATACTGTGAGTTATTGCACATTTCACTGTGCAGTTGTGGCAATAAATTATGGTAGAGGCTGTCGCTTGGGCTGTGGGCAAATTTGGAACACACCTGATTTGTTAACTCATATCTCAGTGTTCAAAATATGAAGGAAAAATGTTCTTTTGATATAAATGGTTCAATAAAAAAGCAAGCAGGAAATGTAGCCTGCTTCCTCTGTGGACCCCTGGACATGTGTTTCCAAATCATATTCCTATTTTAAAAAAAGTAATTCTCAAAAAGTATCTCAAGAGTTGTGTGATTAAACTCTGGAAATCTCAGTTGAAAATAATAACAATCATGTAGCTTGGCAAGCAGCTTGTTTTTTTTAATGGATTGGAAATCAAAATCCTAGAAGGCTCAGAAATACATCATTTAAATTTGCTTTTTACCTGAAGTTGTTCGCTGGGGAATTAAAGTCATCAGTACCTGCAACTGACTGCAGTGTTAATACATCTAAGGACTGGTGTCTATCCTTTTATTTTGAATTACTGGTTTTAAAAAGCCAGAAAAATTTATCCAATCCTCAACTGAATTATTGCATAAATATCGGGTGTCTCAGATGAAAAGCAGCCTGTTGCTGCCCTGCAGTTTCATTCAGAGAGGGGAAGGGTAGCAGCTCACTTGGTCCACTGGGATGTGTTGCTCACTGGCACAAGGAGATGTGACTTCTATAAAGCTGCAAGTTTGCAATGACGGAGGAATTTCACTTTTCTTAAAAATTTACAGAAATCTTCTTTGGATTATTTTTGCAGTGACCCAGGGTGGTTAACAGATGGTGAGGTGAATGGTTTGGTAGGTGTGTGTTTGCTGTCACAGCCCAGTGCCTGGTGTCTGCTGCAGGTGAACTGCAGAGGGGTGCAGGCTTCCAGAAGTTTCAAACTGAGACTTTATATTTCACTGGGAGCATTTGTGCCTATCAGATGGGAAAGGTCAAATAAAAAAGGGGTAAGAAAAGGCTGAGCAGGAAATAATCTACATGACAGGATTGCCAGGAATATATCTTAAGAATACCTGAACCCGTACCAGTAGGAACCAGTAAAATCCTCAGTATGATGGAGCAGGAGAGGGGTGGATGCACATCCAAGTAAATCAAATTTCAGCCTCCAGTTGAAAATGTATCATATTTCCCCATGTGCCTGTGTTGAGTCTGAAATACAATGCAGATTGGTTTCGTAACTGATAGAAGCCAGCATGAGCCAGGGGACTGCTGCTGAGCTCAGCACTACTTGGATTTAGAATCCAGTTTCCAGCTTATTCCCAAATGTCCGATTTAATCATAACCCTTTTTAGCAATTGATCCAAGGGAATTGCCTTTTTTTTAAAAGAATGTTTACCGCTTTCTATCAACCATGGAATAGCTTAAGCTGTAGCCTTTTGGGGGTATCTTTATGTTAAATTTGTCACATAGCTTTGGCCTCATTAAAGAGCACACCCTTTGATTTCTCTTGCCACTAATTATCAGATGGAATTTTGTATTTGCAAGTATATAGGCACTAGAGAACTAGGAAATTAAGGAAAAGGAAAAAAAAAAGATTCTGGTTTCACCATAAATTCCAGATCCTTTTAAACTCTGTGGTCAGGAAGGATTGCAGACTAGTGGATTTTTCATTAGGTGATGTTCTCTGTGGTTTCCTTCATGTGTCACATATTTGGTAGTTTTGCTCTTTAAAGGTCAAAGCAGGTGAACAGGTGCACTTAAGAAGAAGGCTTAATTAGGATGAAAATGTAATTAGTAAGGCATTTTCAGCACACAGGACAACATTAATATGCCGTATCCTTTCTGCATGAGAGGAACTCATCTGTCATGCAGCATCCACTCAGAGCTGGTCCAGGGCTGGGGTGGTATTTACACTCATGCACTCTGTGCCCAAGTGTGCAGAAAATTTTGATTACTTCAAATCTCTTAATCATCCATCATTACATTTCTCCAAGACTTAGCACTGACATGTCTAGCAGTTTCCTTAATGTTCAGTGGGATTGTTAATTGAGATATTTAAAGCAATGCCTTTGGGCTCTCTTGGGCCAGAACATCTGATTCAACAGCTTGGGAATTGCAGGACATTGCATAAAAGCCTCTGGACTCAGCTGCCACACAACGTTAGTCTGATTCATTAGCTGAAATATTCTCTATTTCTCACTCCAAATCTGAGCCTTTTCCCCTCAGCTACCTCCCTGGGCTTCCCCAGGGTTGAACATGATCTGTCATTCACATGGGCCACGGTGGTGGAAGGTGACTCATAGTACTGAGAGATTAGCAAGAGAGCTAAACACAGGAAGAAAGAGACATAAAATCCCATGGGGAGAAGAGGAAAGGCTTTGAGGGAGCAATGCCAAGGTGTGAGGTGTGCAAGTTGTTGTGCTTATGCTTGTTCCTTGGATGTTCTCCTCAGCACATGCTCTGGAGGCAGTGGTGAGCATCATCACTCAGCCTGGTCTCCAGGGCAGGTGCTCCTTGGAGCTATGTGTGTAACAACGTGAAAATTGTTAATGGAAAATATTGCCTTGAAAAACTTTGCTCCATAGCTCTCTCCTTATGTCTTAATACTACTAGATCATTTCTGGCTGTTTAACAGTATTTGAAAATGAGAATAACTTGATAAGGAAACCTCCCACTTTTCAGCTTTGTTATGAAAATTCTTTCACTTTCCTCTGCAAACAGGATGACTTTGTCATTATCATATAACGGATAAATATATAATGTTTGTAAAGCATGATGCTGCTTTAAAATTGCTTTCCCTTCAACTTCCCTGCCATTGTCACAAAGATCCTCTGTCATTATTAGAGAAAATTAGCAATTCTTCTTCCCCCCCTAATTTTCTAAAAAAATATAAACTCCCTAGTATTTCACATTAAACCAAAATTGTTTTATGGGGGAAGGGGTTTTTTAATCTTCTCAGAAGGTTACACCTTCAAATATTACAAACATTTGGCACTTCCGCTCTGTTTCTTAAGGACCAAACCATTAGTCTTGCAAACAGAGAAACAGATACAGGTTCAAAAATATTTTGTTTTATTTGGAGATAAAGCTTGGACTTGGACTCTCCCTTCCAAAATATTATTATAATGAACTTTTGCAAAAATTGGGTTCCCTAACCTACCAGGTTTTACTTTGAGTCAACCATTAATCCTTATTTTCAGTCCCCTTCAAAGCTACCTTTGTATGGCAAATATGTGACTTGCAGTGACGGTGGAAAAAGACTGATGCTGAAGGTGGTGGCAATCATCAGCACTTTATTGCAAAAACCTGGCCTTTTTAAGCACTTAGCCAGTTATCTGTTTACACAGTTTTAAAGCATAACAAGCATAATTCAACTAACCACCATACATCATGATGTGAGCACGCAATGGTCACACAGCATGCTTTTCTACTCCTAATTCAGCTGTGTCTCTTCCCCACAGTCCTTCTCCACTTATCCGAAGTAACAGAAGTAGGCCATAATTTTACAAAGGCAACAAGGCCTTCATTTAATCAGGTTTTACCTATACACGACATTGCAGTATTTAAAAGTTGTTTGTAATCATAAACCATCTTTTCCTAATCGATTTTAGCTGAGTTATGGTCATTTCATATGTGTAATATTGGTCTATGTGCTCATATCGATGAACGAAACCTCTTACAAGAATCTCAGTATGACGTAGAATTACTTTTCCTACAATAAATAAAATAATAAAGCCTGTCCCTAGACTTCTGGTCTGAGAATAGTCTGTCCCTAGACTTCTAGACCCTGAGAATACCACTGAGCTGGCAAGGAAGGGGCTGCTCACTGAGAGCACTATTTGCTGTTAACATGAAAGACTTGAAGATGCATGATCTTCAGTGCCTGAAGGCTGTCAGGCCCTGACACTGGAAATTCCTTAGGCATCTTTGCTGCGTGGATCATACGCTTAGTGCCTTAGCTATTGCTAAAGACAATACTTGACATGAATCAAATTTAGTACATCAACCTTCAGTAAAAACAGTTTTCAGTGAGGTTTTAGTTGCAGGCTTTAATCTGTGAGAGTGCTTTGTGATTTTGCCAGATGGCTTCTGTCCTCTCAGGAAAATCCCAGCAGATATCATCCATCCCAGAAGATGGGTCACTCGTGTTGTGATTTGGTCTGGAACCACAAGCATTTGGACCTTACTTCTAGATTAAGAATGGCCCTTTCATCCTGCTGCTTCTGGGGTAGAATAGAATAGAATAGAATAGAATAGAATAGAATAGAATAGAATAGAATAGAATAGAATAGAATAGAATAGAATAGAATAGAATAGAATAGAATAGAACCATTTCAGTTGGAAGGGACCTACAATGATCATCCACCCAACTATTTCAGGGCTGACCAAGAGTTACGGTTTGTTGTTAGCTTCTTTAACATCATCCAGTCACTTCTCTGCCATCTACTGCTATTGCACCTTCCATTGTTCCAAATTATTTTCTCTGAACATCTATCAGATGACCAAGTTAATTGTTGATTACAGCATTTGACAAGGATTCCATACAGGATTCTATATGTATTAAATTAATCTCTTACAATCACTAACAATACCTGCCAGCAGTTTATCAATCACCCTTAATATCTCTCTAAGGGAACCCTATAGCAAGGATAAATGTGTGTATCTGTTGGTTTTAATATGGTAAAAATATTATTAAGAAATGTTACTACTGGTATTCAACAATTCAGGACTTTTTGCTAATTCAGGGTGCAGAGATGTTGTTGGGGTGATCTTCATTCTATAGTACCCACTTTGTCCCCATTTTCTACCTTCCTCAAAGGGAAATAAAATGCCAAACTTTCTGCTTTTACATGCATAAATATTTCATTGACAATCTTACAGTATAATCACTTAAACCAGTAACAGAAGTAATAATTTCTCCAATCTTGTTCAACACACTTTCCACTCTTGCAACATTATTTTCTGGTTGAGTAATCACCCCTGCCTTTACTTCAAATTTCCAGAGCTTTGAAAATCCATCAGACCACCAGCTGTACTTAACTGCAGAGTAATTGTATTACCTGTGATGACTTTGCATTTATACAGTCATGTTTTTTAATAGGTGAGGTGTTTGTGCAATGCACATACCAAGGACTTCCATGTGGCTTAGTTTATTTACAGTCTGTTTTTGATGCTGCTGATTTCACAGTCCTCTGTGACTGTAATTCAGAAAACTATTTAAAATATGCTATTGATTGCTTTTAATTAACATATGAGTAAGGGTCACGGATTTGGATGCAGATCTTTGACATGATTCCAAAACGATTTTCATGTAATGTCCTGCCTCATCCTAAGACATTGGGTTAGTGAATCATTAACCGACAGACTTTATTTCTTTCCCTGAACTACCAAGGTCACTAGGATCTATGTGAGAGCTGTTTTACTCAGAAAAATCCGTGGCCTAATGGTCTTGGTGATGGTTGTTAAAGACAAAGCACAGATAGGGTTCATCACCTTTACAAAGTAAAATTTAATTTTTTTCAGGTTTATTTATTCCGCTCGTTATTTGTGGTGGCAATTTGCCTTTGTTACTAGTGTAGTCTTGCAGAATTAGATTATAAAATTTATTTGATTGCGTATACAATGGAAATACTATTTTGCCTTGATGCATGCTCAATCTACAGATTATTATTATTATTATTATATCATCAGCATCATCATCATTAGAATTGCTGAATGTGCCCTTTGGATTAGTCCTTACCTGACAGAATTCTGTGCTTCAGAACTCACATTTACTTCTCTAAGCTCAGCAAATAGAAGATTGTGATGAACAGAAAATAATCTTACAAAAACAAATGTGCAGCTGATTCACTGAGCTCCATGTATGTCTGTGGAGGAAACAGCAGTCTCTCATTGCTAGGGCTGTCCCCCAGAGCAGCATCTGGAGGGCTCTGCAGAGATGTGCATGGGATGATGATCCCTTCTCCTTCCCATCAGAAACATACTGATTCACTTTGGCTCAGCCATGTGAACAACAATGACTGCATTTGACCCCATGTAACAGTCCGAAGACATTTATCATTTATGTTCTTACCATATTTTAATTCAGTTCTGGTGGTAGCTGTTATACTGACAGTAGTATTTTTATGCAGTTTATCCTTTGCATGGATTCAGACCACTCAATGGAACAGGTCCAAACATGTTTTGCTAAATAGGTCTTACCTTTGGCTGAAAGGAACCACTGCTGATCATTTTCTCTTAATTTCCCGGTTTTGTTTAGCCAGTTTTACAATTAGCAGATGCTATTGGATGACTGACAAATGCTGTAATAGCATTTTGTGAGATAGCCTCAGCAGAACTGGGTGGAGATGGGAAATTTCCTTCAGATTTGCTACGAAAATTCACTCACATGTCTCTAGAGTAATAACGAAGTGAAAAATAAACCCCTTCTGAATTTAGCATGGAGGAGCACTCGATCTTTTAAATTCATCACTATCTTCTTAGCTGAACACAAAACAACCTCATAGAGGAAGCTGTGGTGCCAAATGTTTTGGGTATGTTGAGTCCCACCTCCTTTGCTTTAGTCACCTGCACAGATGACTTCCTTCAGTCGCAAAAATTTCACTTTCTCCAGTGCCTTCCAGGAAGCACCAGGTTTCCAGTGCAGGCATGGCGCATCCATACAGTCATGTTGATAGTGGTACCAGCAGGGAAGGGCAGTTCTTGTGGCCACAGATTCATCGTTACTAGAGTTAGATTCTGTCCCTTCTAAGCAACAAGAGCACAGCATTAAAAATATTTGAACCCTCAGGTTGTTTTGTCCTAATTTCTTTCCAATACATTTGGGAAGAGCTTGAGAATTTAATATGACTCAATAGCAAAACTGGTGTCATTCACCATTTTGCATTTCTTTTGCTTGCTTCATTTCCCATTTTCCCCCAACAAAAGAATGTTACACTTTTTTGATTGGCTACCCAAATTGCCATTTGCTGTTGTCTGACATGAAACCTACTAATTTCCCTTTTCTGGTAGAAAAGCTCTTTGTCCTGATGCATAGGTTATACATTACATCTAATGTGAAAGAATAAGACAGGTAAGTAACATCATCAAGTACTCTTCACGTAGCATGTGGAAATGTTAGGTGGTGTTATTGATTTTGCTGAGTTTTACAAGAGGGGCTGCCTAGGTAATACCTAGATTGAAACCAGGGTTTAAAGTTGATGCTGTGTTTGAAAGACATTTTAATGGCCTTGGGGCAAAATGATTTGTGTTGTTTTGGCTAGCCCAAGGTTACAATGAAATATTGTCTTTATTACTTCTGTACCAGGGCTTCTCAGCCACTGTTGGGAATTAAAATGTGAGCGTTCAAGATTTACTACATGAAGAAAAGCAGGAAAGATAAAGAGCCTCAGGATTCAGATCCAGGGCAGGTGGCCGTGCCAGCACCTCACAGTCAAACGTGGGCCATTATGGAATTGGTCATTGCAAATAATAAATGCTGGATTACAGACAGACTCATCTTAATCCTGCTCATATCATTGTATGAGGATAACACTTTTGTATGATTAAAAAGGTCCATTTTTGAATTAAACAACAAAGCATCTGTAGTTCCCGGGGTGGGGGGAACTGAAGAGCCCCCAGCTCAGCAAAACAGCCCTGGCTCTTTCTCCAGTGGGTGAGGGACTGAAAAGTAAAAGCAGATAAAAATAGAAAAGCCCATCAGGAATTGCAAAAAAAAAATTTTACCAAACTAATTATTATCTACCTGCATATACATTTAAAGGCAGGCAATCACATGGTTTCAGAAAAGAGAGACATCTCAGCTCAGAATTGGCTTGAGAAAAATTATTTCCCAGATTTTCTTGGTGCCAGAGAATTTCACTAAAGCAGCCAAGGAAAGGACTTTCATATCTATATATTCAAGACATCTCCTTTTACATAGCAGTTCTTGGGACCAATGTGTGTTTTTTATTGCCTCTCTAGAGTGGACTGGCTGTAGAGATCTAAGTAAAACTTCATGTATTTTAATGCAGTATTTTAATACCCTTACCAGCACCTTATGGTGCTCATTTTCTTAATTAGAGACCTTCGCAGCTGACCCAGGCTGCTAAACTCAGTTACACAAAGCATCTATTTATTGATATGTGTTAGTGTACCACTGAACTACTTTCAGATGGTATCATTTACATTTTGCCCAGCTTCATTGAAAGGTCACCCTCTCCCTTAGAGGATCTCCACATAATCTGACATTAACTATTTAACGGCAATAATGTTGAAGTGTACAATGTGGGGGCGCCAGTAGAAAATGCTTCCTGAACACAGGGGTTACTGTTTTGTCAGACTTCCAATACTTAGAGTTGCAAGTCTTTTGGGGGCATTAATGATACTATTGTTTCAGTAGATACAATTCCTGGGTGTCCGTTTCATCCAGGCCTAAATGAGTTTACTCACTTTGCCTTCAGCAAGGTGTTATGTTATGTGATGTTGATGCACTTAAGAATGTGGTTAAATTTAGCATCATGTAATTATTTATTTGGCAACAGACTTATTACCCAAGCACATACCTGCTGGCTGTATCTCAGAAAGAGACACTATAAATAGCTGAACAGCTTTACATCAGAATAAATTGGAAACTGGCATGAGGGAAATACAGCTTTCTGCTTGGCTTATTTTTCTCTCCTTAATGCTCTCAGCACAAAAAGCAATATGAATTGTGATCTGATCTTGTTCATTAGAAGAGAACAAATTTGTGTGAGCGCAGGAAGCACATCAGATCTCTGAATATAAATAGACTAAGAGGAAGTTGAACTAGATAAGTATTTCCTCAGACTTCTCATCTAAAGGAAATTAGCTGCATTAATTCATAAAAAGTACATTTGCTGTTATTGGGAATCCTGGCAGGAGGTGGATGTGAAGGGACCCGTGGGTGATCACCTGCTCCATGCTCCCACCAGGATCACACCCGGGGTAAGGACAGCTTGCTCAGGGCCCCGTCCTCCCAGGGCTTAGCCTCAGATTAACTTTAAGGACTTCTGTTATGAAGTTCTTCTGATTTATTTTTATCAAATGTATTTACTAATTATTCTTCTCCTCATCTTTTACAGTTTTACAGTGGAGGGTTTTAGCCTGCTCGTCAACCCTTTAATTTTATTTAGATGTAAATAACTACTCAGCATTTCCAAAATGGAACAACAGCCTAAATCTGCCAGTGGAACAAAAGTTAGCTGCTCTCAGAAACCTGCAGAAAATAAATGGTTGAGACTTTGCATTACAAAATTTGTAATTCTTGCTAATGCTAAAGTCCATCTGGCTTTTATGAAAGGCAAACACCCTCGGCATTTTTTTCCCTAGTGTCAGGCATTTATTTCAGATTGTTTATCAGAACACATACAAGAGGATAGACAGTCAAAATCCTTTTCCCACAAGGGAAAGAAAAGCAGCCAGCAATAAAAGCATTGTTTGCATGAACAGATAGACTATGATTACAAAATAGAATGCAGTTCTTACAGTTTTTAATTTGAATATTTTTTACACTCCAAATACCACTTTGTACTCTGAATTCATTCTGCAGTCAGGGAAAAGCTGTTAAAAACAGTATAGAGATCTAAAAGTCATAATTAAAAATCACATTTGTAACTAAATTCAAAGTTGTGACTTCAAAGAAAAATCAAATTGCTCTTGTGACCTCGTCTTGAGGAAGTTTTCAGAGGCAGAATGGAATGAACAGTGCATTGCATATTTTTGTACCAGTGCTTCTGGTATATCCAGCACTAAATGTTCTATATTTTAAGTTGGTTAAAATAATCTTGTTCTTGATCAAAAGCCAATATAAACATACACCTAAAAAAAATCAGAATCCATGGAGCATCCATTATACCAAACAGTATGATTCATTACTTTGGAAAAAAATTATTAGCAAGCCAGCCAGATTTGACCACGAGTAATTTATGCTATCCAGTTTGGCTCAATTCAAGCGATATCAGCAAATTATAATCCTTAGCAAACACTAATCATTATTCATCCCATTAACAAAATTAATAAAAGTAATCTTCTAGCATTAGATAAAAGGGATTCTTCCCAGCACCCTTTTGTTTTTCAGACTGCATTCAGGACACCATTTAAACCCTTCTGCACAGTTTTGTGTGGATCTTTCTTGTGCAGTCCCCCATTAGACTCATTCTTCTTAAAGCCAGCATTAAATATCTCATCTGCTTATCCACGGAAGCACTCGCAGGAACTATCAAGAGGTTGTCAAGAGGCGAAGGACGTCACACTCTATAAGGAGCAAAATATTGCTTCCCTTGCAGATGGCACCCAGTTTTATCTCAGCAAAACACCAGCTTCTAATCAATGTTGTTAAGAAATCTTAGAGACCAACAGCTGTATGACTTGGGTTTCTGTAAATCTGACACAGTTGGAGGCAAAGCTGTAGTGAGAATTAATTTTGCCTGCCATTGTTAGCCAGGATACAAATAACTGAATATCTGGATACAAACAGCTGATATGTGGTTCCTTCATAACACCTCTCCTGAAATACTCTCTAGCTCTTGGTACTGCTACCTACATAACATTTAAAAAATAAGGTAGGTAAAATATTCACCAGTACTTTAAAACCAAAATTCAGCTTAACAAGACCTAAAATTAAAAAAGACAAAAAACATGACTGTTTCAGTTGGATATGCTGAGAGTGGTCAGTGCTAGTCAGGTCCTGGCTATGAGTTACTAGTCCTGTGAAACAAGCAGGAAAGCAATTGAGAAACATCCTTTTGTTTCACTTCTCCATTCTTTCCTGTTTAGCTAAGCAGACTTAACAAAGCACCTGTCAGGAGATGTTTAGCAATCCCATACTCTGCCAGTCAAAACCCTCTTCTATCAGCATCGGTGCCTGGACTCAACTTTGAGAAAATTTTGTTTTATTGAAATTTGGCTTGGGAAAAAATCCAAACACGTAAAGCACAGGTCAAATAAATTAGTGTTTCAGAATATTCAGTATATGAAAATGGCTGGGTTTTATAACTGAAGCTGCTCATAATTTTTGATAACAGACAAAATTGCTGTCTGAGCTTCAAATGTATCATTTAAAATTAAATTAATAAAGGTTGTCTCTACTCTAGCTTTTCTCTGAAAGTTTTGGAAGTCTGTGAACATCAGATGAAAGTCTATCAAAAGGAGTAAAATAACTCCAAAGGAAAAAAATACTTTGTTCCTGAAACACAAGGACAAGCTTGCCTTATATATATGTAAAGAAAAAATCTGGCTGTTCTTGATCAGAGGATGGTTTGGGGTGCCCCCTGCTCCCAATAGATAATTATACATGAAAGCCCTTAATACTGAAAGTATAATCCTAACTCTTAGTCAGATTTATCTAGCAATAACCTTACCAAGGCATCAAGTTTGCTGTGACATACTCATCTTAAGAATAAACAACATTTTTTCTCTAATGCAGTAGCTTACTAACACAGACTTGTTTACAGTAAACATTGTGCAGGTTGTGCTACCCATTTCAGGGCTAATTCAAATCCTGGGCTTTCCTGATTGAAAGCAAACCAAATCTAATCTCATTCGAAAGGTTTTATGTACAACTTTTCCTTCAGAGGACAGGAAGGTGTGAAGATTTATGGCATGACATCCTGCCCCTGCTTCTCTGCTCGGAGCTGACAAAGTGTTTATTGCCATCTCTGGGAGCAGGGGGAAGGACACCTCCCTCCAGAGCTCCATTCCTGAGACATTACTGCTTGAGTTCTGATCACCTATTTGTGGAAAGTCACAATATAGCTTTGCTGGTCAAGGTAGAGGTAAACATCCAGAAAGCAGATTTCGATTTTAAATAATCCTAGTTTAGGATTACTGAAATAACAGTGATATGGACTAACAGCCATAGTATTAAGTAATAGTAATATTGAAAGTAATATTGAAAATTATATTGAAAGGCAATTACGTGCAAGACCATCTCAGTAAACCCTGTCCTGTAGTGCATTCGCATATATCACCATCCTCCTTTTCTTGGGAAGAAATTCTTAATGTAAACTAGGATGTATATTAATTTTGTAAAAGATTCAAGTACTGGATACATACTTTTTAATTTTTTTTTTAATGTCAGTTTGAGTTTTGCAGAATTAGATAGGTACAGGAAAAATAATCTTGCTGTCTTATGATTTTGAGTCAAGAACATACATAAAGAGGGTTTAAACACTGATAAAAACACATTTGTCATTACAGCCAGTAATTGCTACTTGAGGACTTTCCCAAACTAACTTTAATCTTAATACAACCCGCCCTGCTTATTAAAATAATAACAAAACCCAGCATTTGTCTCCCCTCTTTTTGTTTCTCCCTCACTGCTCTTTTTCCAGTCTCACAAGTGAAATACCACATTTACCTTGCAAAGCCCTTTCTGAGTGTCCCCATTTCTTTTAAGCAACAACTTTAATCTTCATTGCATAGTTGAAGGTGTTCAGATCTAACAGACAACATTTTTCCTGTTGATTGTGTGGCAAATCTGGCCTTCCCTCTTTTTAAGCAGCATATTTGGACTTAGCTTTGTTTAAGAGCACTGTACCAAAAGTTGATTGTAGCACTAACTGTAATGGCACATGTTATAAAGTCCATATTGCTGGTTATTTTTACTATTTATGTTCTTTTAATTTCTGTCTGACATAAAACTCAGTATGTTGCTGTTTTACCTCACAGCCTCTGACCGGCCAAAGAGGTCAAACTGGCTGCAGTTCCCTGATTTTTGAACTGAATTCCTCTAAAATAAAATGAATAAATGTGATTAAGGGTTGGAACTCCTAAATTCCACAGCAGTAGGAACCGACAGCAGATGTCACTCAGTAAAGCAGACCATCTCAGCAGATGGGCAAATATGAAACGCAAAGGCTTTTCCTGACATCATTTGGTTTTAATACGATAGAAATAAAATGCCTTGTCAGTAAAATATAACCAGACAGTTGCTTTGAAGTCGTTTTGGATACATGGTTGGTAATTCAAAGTCCTGCTGCCTTTGCAATATTAATTATTCTGTGCCTCTTTACAGCAAGAATACGTGTCAGACCAGCTGAACATACCACACGCAGCTGTAGTGGCTCGGAAGTATCTGTTACTCTATTTGCAATTTAATGTTAGGGAAAGATAGAGGAAAGCAACTTTGTGGATCATTTCCAGGAATCTAGTTGATGCATCAGACAAAATTATAGAGACAGGACTTGGTCCCATGTTTTGGAGTGGTTTTCCCCCTGCAGAGGTATGTGATGTGTGTCTCAGAGCAGAAAAGCGGTTCTGTAGGGCTGCGAGCTGTGAGTGTGAACTGCCTCGGGGGAGCTGGGGCTGCAAGCACTGTGCTTAATGACATATGTTCCCATTAAAATGTGTAAGTTGTTCTCTTGTACAAGTGGTTAACACCTTTTTAATCAGGCCATTTATTTCATTTACAAAATGAAAAAAAAGATTTAAATTTTCACCCCCGGTGAAGCACCCCGGGCTGGAAAATGATAGTATTTTATTGTCAGCAATGTGTATATACATTTGTACATATATTAAAATATGTATTTACACAACTTTCAGTGTGATTGAACGTATCTGAGACACACATAAATATAACACACTACTTGTGGCACATACAATACGTACTCCTACTGTGAGCAAAGCTGGGGTACTCACTCAGTAGTGTCCTGATGCCATCAGAGGTGCTGTTTAATTGAGAGCTGCTTCCCTTAAACATGGAAAGTACATGATGTCTGCTGCTTTGAATCTCACATGCTTATGAAATTTTGATCTTCGGAGCACAGGCCAGGATGTGTCTGTTTGACTGAGCATTGAATTTTCTGAGACGGGTGAATCATCTAGTGTCCGAGGAAAAATAGTGGTTTTAGTGTGTTTAATTACCACTCAGGTTGTTTATCATGTTTTCTAAGACGAATTTCTCAATCCTGTTTTTGTGTTATTTTGACTGCCCCATGCATTAACTGTTAAGCTCAGCTTTTGTGACAACACCCAGAAGGCACCCTTTTATAAATCAAAAGTAAATATATTACCCTACCTTGCAGGGGTGCCATAAGGCTTAATTAGTTCATTTTTGTAAAGTGTTCTGAGATTCCCAGATCAGCATCAAGTGTTTGTTATTAATTACAGGATCTAGGGAGTATATTGGATGATTTCTTAATTTAATTTTCTTCAGGCAACCTTAAAATAACTAATTTTGTAACATCTTTGTTCTTTTAAATTCCTAAAGCACATTTGCTCTTGGCTCAAGTAATTCTGTGTGTATTTTCCTCTCACTTATTGTATTTTTATTTCCAGACTATTTTTATTTTATACAATAATATGAAAAACAGTCTTTTACTGTTTTGCCTGTGAATTCTGCTATGTGGATTATTTTCAAATAAGAAGGTTTTGTTTAAACATTAGATGGTAGGTTTTTTCCTGCAGTTGGGGGTGTTAAGTAATTTACTTGGCTTCCCCTGGGAAATTTGCAGAGATTACATGGCACTGCTGTGATTTATCATTTCTACTTTATTTCTGACTCATAAAGCATGCATTATTTTGTGTTTACCTTCAGCAACAGATCACAGGAAATTTCATCATCAATCAAAGCACTTTAAAATGGGGAGAAGTGAGAAGGTGACAAAGGCACAGTCAGCAACTGTGGTTATTGGTGAATCATTTATGCTTCATTGTGTCGTAACACTTCTCATTGTATTGCTTTCCCAGGATCGGGCTCATGTCGCTTTAGTTACTCAGATCCCAGCATCACGGTGTCCTACAGTAAGAACAGTTCTGCAGATTGGACTCAGCTGGAGAAAATTAGGTTTGTTACAGCTTTTTAATCATTTTCATGTTTTCCAGCTGAGCAGGTGGTGTTAAACCTGGCTCTTTTAAAATTTGTTCTATTTGTTAACTTTTCAGTTCTCCTTGTTCATACAAAAGATGAGGGGTGAAATTCCTGGCTAATTGCAGGACTGCCACCAGGTTTGGTAAATCACAAATTCATCCACGGAGTATGTGAGAAGTGAGGAAGAGAATCACTTCACACTTAAAATGCAACTCCAATAACCAGCAGATTCACATGCCTGAAAAAACAAAACTTTGATGATTTTTTGCATTTTAGCACCATCTTTAATGTCAGCAATGGCCGTATTTTATAATGTTGCAAGTATCTACTTTGGTAGATTAAAATGTTCAATAAAAACATTTTATAGTTTGATACGAACACTTGGCTCTTAATGCTCTTGTAATAACAAGATTATGGTGAATAGTGCCTTGCTTTTAAACCAACTGGTGTACATGAAAATGCAAAGGATTATGAATGGAAAATTTAAATCTTTTCATTGCAATATCCACACCTTTAAAGAGAGAGTCAGTGTCAGAGATGGATTTTTCTAAGAGAGCATATTTTATTCCGTAATAATAGGAAAGGCATTTTTTGCAATGGCATATAAACATAATTATACAAACGGGGAAGAAAAAACTGTTATTTATATGTAATGTACTCATAGCATCTCAGTCTGCCTTCCTGCATTACCCCAGTGTCAGTGTTACACAAGTGACTTGCTTGAGCCTGTTTTCAGTCCATTGAGGCAATTTGCAGAGCAAAAGGCTCCTTAATTTCTGATGAATAAGCAAAACTCGAGCTGCAAGGTTGTGTATTTCAGTATCTCATCTTCCAACTCCTTGGGGGAGTGGGACTACAATTTCTTTCAAAAAAAGCATAAATTATGTTCAATTTTAGTAAAACAATTGGTGCTAATTCTTATCTCAGAAAAATATAAAGCAAGAGTAGTTCACTGCAGGCACTGAAGTTGCCTCAGAGTAACCACACAATACATTCTATTTTTCTCACATCGGTGCAAAATTACACACCTAGTCCATAACATCAGCTCATAACTGCTCTGCAAGCCAGGACACTCAATAGTTGTGAGGATGCAAACACCAGCCCTTGAGACCAAATTTTTTTGAAGTTAATGGGCATGCAGTTTGACCTCTCTTTCCTAAAAGTTGATGCTGGAGCCAGCAGTAGAAAATAGGTCAATAGAGCAATGTCGTGCGAAGTGGAGAGGATGAATTATGGAAGGATGCTCGTTTCTCCTGTGGTCCGTATGAATCGCAGTGTTTATTCGAACGTGCTTCAGCGACTTTCACGGCACTACACGCAGCTCCAGGGAACGGTGGGAGAACTGGGGAGAGATGGGACAGGAGGGCAGCTGCCAAGGGAGGTGTTGTGTTGTGTCAGTGGGGTTTCAGCTCTGGACTCCCGGGAGGGAGGGCAGAGATCTCTTGGGGAAGGGGACTGCTGTGTGTGGGCTCCGGGAGAAGCGAGGACAATGCCCCAGAGCAGCGCTGCACTGGAGGGTGACAGACACAGTGTTTATTTAGCAAGTGCAGGGCCATTTGTGGGGACAGATTCTGGATGTGAATACGGGACAAACGCAGCTGCTTTTCGGTATTTTGCTTTGCTTTCAAAAGACAAATTCTTCTATTTTCTGCTGTAAAAGGAAGCTATTGGTACCCTTTTTACCTAAAAGCTCTGGATTGTCTCTGACAAACTGTTCACCCTTCAAAGCATCACTACCAAGGCAGACAGAACGTTGAGCAGCTGACATCTTGCAAACCTCAGTTTTGTAACTCCTTGCAGCCTGAGGTTTGAATGTAGCTAATTCTCTTGCTGGGTGGTTGTCGAGGTTTAGCCCCACCCAGCAGCCAAGCCCCTCACAGGCGCTCACTCACTCCCCCGCCAGCGGCGCTGGGGAGAGAACTGGAATGGTAAAAGCTGGAGAACTCGTGGGTTGAGATAAAGACAGTTTAATAGGGAAAGCAAAACCTGTGCATTCCCTTGGGCAGGCAGGAGTTCAGCCATCTCCAGGAAAGCAGAGCCCCATCACATGTGATGGTGACTTGGGGAGACAAACATAATCACTCCCAAACATCTCCCCTTCCTCCTTCTTCCCCCATTTTATATGCTGAGCATGGTGTCACATGCTCTGGAGTATCCCTTTGGTCAGTTGAGGTCACCTCCTCCCAGCCTCCCATGCATCCTCACTTCTTCGGAGTGAACCTCAATCCTTTCACACCTCTGAGGACAGCTCTCTAAAGAAGAGCTCAAGACCCTAATCATTGCCTAATAATAATACTCCAGGTCTGACTCTCCACCCCAAATTTTCCATTTTCAGCAGCAAGAGAGACGACAAATGGATTGTTTCATCCGTGTTGTTCTTGAAGTAGAACATGGAAAGAAAGACAACCTGGCCCTCCCCATCCACAGAATTATCCTGACAGCAGGGGTGTGGGCTTGGAAGGATATGTTTGTCAGAGAAAATTCCCAGCTTTTCTCTCCAACCATTCTGCTCCATCCAAATCTTCAAAAGACTGAGACATCAGAAGTCAGCAGATTCTTTTGATGAAGCAAAAATCACATTTTGTGAGACCTGTTTTTGTAATCAGCTTCCTTAACATTTTCTTTTGGCCATACCTGCAAAATACCTGACAATACCCCGTCACCATCTGTGACCTGCATGAGCATGGACGTGGTCCTGCTCTGTCTTCCTGACCTCCAAACACCTGCACTGATCTGTTGTTTATTGCCTTAGCTTGCACTCTCTTTGAAGCAGGGCTGCCTGTTTGGGCTGGATGTGCACTGCCTGGCACAGTGGGACTCTGCCTCGGGACAGGTATTTTCTCATCTCCATAGAAGCTTTATCAGCATACAAGGGATGTCTGCACAACCGTGTCACACCTAGTAAAAGTGTTAATTGAGGGAAAAGTGTTCCTGACTATGGCTTAAAATTGGTCTAATTCCCTATCATTGTTTTTCAGTGCTCCTTCCAACGTCAGCACAATCATCCACATCTTGTACCTTCCTGAAGATGCTAAAGGGGAGAACGTCCATTTTCAGTGGAAACAGGATTATGTTCTTGCTGGTGATGTGTATGAAGCCTGTTGGGCATTGGACAACATCCTGATCATAAATGCTGCTCACAGAAAAGTTGTGTTAGAAGATAATCTGGATCCTGTGGATACTGGCAACTGGCTTTTCTTTCCTGGGGCCACAGTTAAGGTTAGTCTGATTTTCCATGGCTTAATGTTACTATTATTCTTGTAAGTAGAAGACAGTAACATCTAACAAAACTGTGATCACAAGGGTGTTCAGACAACTCCATCTGCTTCTAACATTGGGCTCTTTTTAGCTTTTTTTTACACTTTCTCTGTCCCATTGGGGCTCTCTAAAACAAGGCAACTTTTCTGCCATGACCAAAACCAAAAGTCAGTTTATACTGTCATGTCAAAAATCATGTAACAGAAAATGGAAAACAGCTTCCTTTTAGCAAAACAGTGCAATATTTTTGAAACAAATTCAAGTCTTTCTGTTAGATATTTTAAATACCTGCTGTTTAACTTGGTGTTGTTCAGCTACAGCTACTCACTTCACAAATTATCACCAAAAAGTAAGGTTTCCCACTTTTTCTGTCTGTGAATATCCCATCTCCATTGCAACATGCATTCAGGTAGTGGCTGCTACTTAAGATTCTCTTTTCAGTATAATCCTGTTTTAATGTGTGAGATACAGCAAGACCAAGATCCATTCTACCTTGAGAAAACTCTAAGGAGCCCAACAAGATCTCTGTGCACAGTGTAACTTCACACGCAGAGTTGTTCAATATTTGGAAAACAGCTGGATTATTGCTGTCTGTGTTTCCAAGCAGCCAGGAGTTCAACAGCTGATGACTTTCTGGTTTCATCATATTTTCATTCACAAAAGCAGTTTTGATGTCAGGGTTCATTTATGATGCTGTTAATGGTTTTGACAATTGCTCAGGAAACAGATGTCGAATACTGAGGGCAGTAAGAGGTTGGTTTTGGCCTCATCCTTTTCCCACAGAACCCAATACAAATGGCTTCAAATTAATAATTTTAGAAATAAATATTCCCACTAAAGTACTACTCCTAGTACTATCTTATTGACTCTTTTTTTTTTTCCTTCAGCAAGGTCATTTAAACTACATTGACAAAGCTTTTACAAGAGATTTTAGAATCAAATAATGTCCTGCATATTTAATGAATGTTATGTGATCAGTTCACACTTGTTGTTTTGTCAGTCTTATGTCTGGATTTTGAAATCCAGCCTACGTATGTGAAGGTGTGAAAGCAAAGCAAGGATTCATGTACCATAGGCACAGTTACTTTTTCTCAGCTGAACAAGCCTAAACACTGCTTGCTCTTTCTGAAACATGTATAAACAACATCTAAACTTCAGCAAATAAACCTCTTTTTTTGTTGCTGTTTATGATTTTTTTTGTTTGGTTGTGGAGATTATTTTTGGGGTTTGTTTAGTTAAACTCAGCCAGTTTGTGCCAATACACAACTAGGCTTTCATGAAAGACAAAGGACCTCAACCTGGAAATCACTGAGCACTGAGCTTTTCTAGACGGAAATCCCATCAAGTTCAAGCCTTATATGTGACACGAATGAGGTTTCACCAACCTGCCATTCCTCCAGGCTTATCTTCTGTTTCAGGTACAAGTGAAATGTGCAAATTTCTGTTTCCAGGTGACATCTGGCTGTGTGTAGCCACTTACACCAGGCTGAGGCTATGTGTGAGACTGGTGTAGGCACACTGGATTAAGGCTATGTGTGAGGCAGGGCTTTTATTCTTCATGGGACCCTGCAGTGTGTCTGTGTTGTCACCAGAGCACTCCTTTACTCATTTCATTTTTAAGGCTCTTGCTGCAGTCTTCCTCAGATTTTCAGGAACGATCTTGCCAAATATAATTTGAACAGATTTTGCAATGTGAATTTCATGTTATGTCAAAAGTAAGACTATAAATTGGGTCAAGATTTACATCAGATCAGCATAAAACCTGTCGTAGCATTCTAACACCAAGAACAATTTTTTGACAATTTTTTTAGCTTTTCATGTTTGGAATGTCATATAAAAATTTACAAAATCTTTTATTATTTTCTTTAAAATACTTAGCTCTAATCTCAATTCATCACAAACATGATCTTTTGTATAAGTAGAAAGGTAAGAATCCTTGTAGATTGTGCTAATGACGTTAAATATGACATAGGGAAAGGTTTTAGGAGATTTCTCTAATACAGCCAAAGTCATTGGCCTACAGAATAATGTTTGAGAAACCTTAACAGTGTTACAGGGGTAGCTTCCATCACAGGTAATTCTAGATCCCTTTTTCTACAAGTCTTTTTGCTTCCCAGACATCAAGAACTTGCTAAATAGTCCTGATCTTTGTCCACAAAATCTGTATAGCGATTTAAACTTTTTCTTTACATTTTTACTAAGAGATCAGAAAATTGTGGTCTCAATAGCTGGCTGCAGCTTCCTCACGAGGGGAACGAAGGGGCAGGCACTGATCTCTTCTCTCTGGTGGCCAGTGATAAGATCTGAGGGAATGACATGGAGCTGGGCCAGGGGAGATGTAGGCTGGCTGTGAGGAAGAGGTTTTTCACCCAGAGGGTGGCTGGGCACTGGAACAGGCTCCCCAGGGAAGTGGTCACAGCGCCAGCCTGACAGAGTTCAAGAAGTGTTTGGACAATGCTCTCAGGCACGTGGTGTAATCCTTGGGATGTCCTGGGCAGGGCCAAGAGTTGGACTTTGATAATCTCAATGAGTACTCAAAGAGTACCTTACAGCTCAGGATATTCTATGATTCTATGAAGTTTCGTTGCTGTATCATACTACCTTTAACTCTCACCTATGTGCCTAAAGAAGTTCCCATACTCACTATCACAATGCCAATCTTCATTTCAACCTCACAAGACCTTTTCTCTGAGACCCAAGCCTTGTATGTTTGTGCCATACAAGTTTAAATTCCTATTCTCCTGTCCTCTCTCAATTAATATTTTAGAAAAACTAGCCTTAAAAATTTTTATTGAGGCTCTAGCATGTAAGATTAGGCCATTAGACCACTCTCTGTCCTTGATGGCAAATGAGATAGCAGAGTTTGCACCCACCTAGGCAGACTGTCTCCTCCCAGGGGAGTGGTGTCATCCTTGCTGCCTGCTGAGTCCTTGGCTCATCTATGAGGGTACATCCCTTGAAGATATTGCCACTGGAGTGGACAGTGCAAGTATTACTGGGAATTTTGCAGCAATGTGTTCACTCCAATTTGGTGGGTTTGGATGCTGTGTTCTCAATAAACACTGTGGGAACTTTCCTGTGCCCAGCTGGGGAAGGAGTTTCTCCTCCTCTCCCAGTCTGCTCAAACTTGGCCCAGGGATTTCCTTACGTTTCTTGTGGCCCTCAGGAGCAGTTGCTACTCGTTTGGAAGCACATGGCTGGTTGTAGACGCAGCTGGACCTGGCTGCTGAAATAGGATGCAAGCTGAGAGATAAGCCGTTGAACTTGTGTGTTTTGGTTCCAAAGAAGACAGCAAAAGGCAAGAGAGAAGCTGTTAGCAAGGCCAAGCAACCCTTAGGAGATTAATTGGATCCACTGGAATGTGTTTATCTGTGTCGGACTGTGTGGAAGGGTGTTGAACAGGATAAATTCCTGACTGCGATTCAGTATTTCCAGTGACAGCTCTGAGCATGAGCACACTTTCACAGCTGAGCATGGTTAGAATGCTGCTCTGGTGGTTGAGATAGCTGAAATGCATGGAAGAGTGCTGTGCTTCTGTCAATAATGCTCCTTGGATCTCTACTCCTATAGAACAAAAAAGTGATCTCAGCTTTCGCTGGGCACTTCATATATATTATATATTTGACCAGAAATTGCTGAGCTTTGAGGTACAACTTTTACAAGTTTTTTTGTTTTCTCTGATTGCCCTAGTCCAAAATTCGTTGTGCAAGCTCAAAAACTGAGTTTCAGAAGGGAGGCAACCTCAGCAGTCTTACAATTTATGTTTCTGCAGTGCTTTGATGGCACAAAAATAACATTGAGACCAAACCACTTGTCTCTGGAATTTTTCCACGTTGGGAAAAAGCAGTAGGGATCATTACAGACACCAGTGACAATGTATTTGGTGATGGTGACACCAGTGACACGTATTATCTTTGAGAAGAGTCAGGTTACAGAATTGCTGTCTCACAGCAGTTGCAGCCACTCCTCACTTGGTGGCTGGAGGTTGCCATCCAGCTGGACAGCTTGGTTTGTTTGGTCTGCAGGGTTTGGGGACCACAGCTGAGGCTGTTGGTGCTGAGCTCTGTGTGTGCAGCCTGGCGTGGGATGGGGCAAGGGGGGCAGGTGTGTGCCAGTCACTGAGCAGCTTGGGTTTAGGACTAGGGAATGGTAACTGATCCGTGTTAATCACTACTGTGCACATGACCCTGAGCAGAGCAGGGCTGTTCACATCCTAAATTTGCAAGTTCCTCCTGAACCTGTGTTGTTGTGTGTTGCTGAGCAGAGAAGACATGCATGCAGGCCTGGGAGTTTGGCAAAAAGAAAGGCTGATTAAGCTATTCGACCCTCCCTTGTTCCAGAGTAGATTTCCAAATGTCTGAATACTCTGTTAATTAATGGAATGGCTTTGGATAGTCTTCTTCTAAAACAAACATCCTGATATTCCATATATATCTCTTTTGGGTTTGTGCTAAAATGAACAAGATTTTTTTCCTTTTCTTTTGCTTTTAAATTCTTGTTTAAAAAAGCATTCAGATATCTATTTTCTGAATAAGATCAAATGTATTTGTTTGAAGGAGGAGAGGTGATGTTCTACATATGCCAGTGTGAAAATGGCAGACTGAAATTGCTATAACCTTATATTGGTCAACATTACAAAGATACAGACGCTTCTGACAAGATTCCTTTGTTTTTTGAATAAGATATAAGGTGGCAGTATTTGGTCTGTGGGCCAGAGCCAGCCTTCTAGCCAGCTGCTTGCCTCGCAGGAGCCCTTATCCACCACATCTTCCTGGGAAGAGCCGGGCAGACTTCCTGCTGCACCTCATCTGAGAGCCATTCCTGCTTTCTGTGGGTGGAAGGAGGAGTGTGAGAGGGGAGGAGAGGTGAAGAAAGCAGCGCAGGGTGCACAAAACCTGTCGACTGGCGCCCTTTAAAATGTGGCCATTCTGAGCTGTGCCCATGGGGAGGCATTTGTATATCCATAGGGCTGGATCTTGCCCATGGATGGAATTGCTTTTTCTTTTTTTTTTCTTTTTTTTTTTTCTTTTTCCAAAAATCACACTTGTAATTAAAATAATAATACTTAGTGACAATGCCTAGGGGTTCATTAGAACTGACAGGTGGTTGGCTGTGGTGCTGTGAGTCGTTTGGGCAGCTGAGAATTGATGCTGGGCAGCAGTGCTGAACCTACACCTTTCTCCATGCCAGTTCCCCGTGGTTTGGAAGTGTTGGGAGGGATGGCAGGGAGCCAGCATTAGCTCTGAGCTGGCGTCAAAGCACAGGGGGTCTTTCCTGCCTCCTAGAAGGAAAGAATTTGATCTTCGCAGGTCACTGTGAGATGCACATCAATAAAAACAACATGAATTGACCCTTTGATGCCAAAGGGTAGAAACAACTTTGCTTGTTTCTTTCTCACACTAGTTTTACAGTGGTGTAAGTGCACACCATTGCTTTCAGAAGAGCAGGTGATGCTCAGGGCAGAGTGCTCCAAACATCAGTAGTTCCCGTATCATAGAGGAATAGCTCAGTTCATGCCAGTTAAATGACTCATTAAGGAAACCGGTCATCACCAGAGTGATCAGTGTTGTACAAACATCATGAAATGTCCTAGAAAACTAAGAACCATACGAATCACTCATAAACAAGCAAAGCGTTTTGAGCACTAGCCTTTGAATAACATTCTATAATCGGAAATGCTGAGTGAAAACACACTTTATAAAATGTTTCTTGCTATGTCACAGGACAAGTTTCATCCCATTGTTTTGGAAAGGGAAAGTGCACTATAACCCTCTGTGCTCCTGGCCGGCTTGTGCAGCCAAGGTTTTTGTTCTGTAGCCTACATTAAATGATGTAAAAATGTAGCACATGGGAAAGACTAAAGCTCTGCTTTTCTCATGGGAAGGTATTCTAATCACATTGTGTTCTTTCCTTTGGTTAAAGAAGGGATGTCAGGCCAGAAGCATTAACAGCCAAATCCACAGAATTTAGAATTTGAAGTTGTCCCTAAATTCTGTCACCATACGTTTGCTGGCTGAGACATTGCATACAAAGTATGATTTTATCAGGACTTAATCTATCCTTGTACCTGCTATCATGTCAAAATTTTAAAATTTCTAAAACCTGCATGACTCATTTCCAGAAAGACACAATATCTAATTTATAGCTCCATTGACAATGCTGCTTCAATTAATTTTCTTCATCTTTCTTCTTGTTCCTCTGCTTCTCATATCTCATCTGTTTGCATTGCCTAGATTTTAATTAAAAAAGCTCTCCTCTCTAAGGAGCAATCTGAAGTGGCAAAAATAATCACTTAAAATATTACAGTCATTAAAAAATTGGCTGCGGTCAAAGCCACGCATTTTCAATTTGCCGACAAATGATATTTTCGTTTCTTTTTAAAGTGCATTTTGTATTTGAATAGCATACGCCAGCCAGCCTGGCTATCAGAGATGCTTCTCCAGCTGGGTGGGCTGCGTGACAACTCCTTAATGGGGGAAATTGATGGCCCTCTGCTCGTGTAGAGGTGAAGGCATACTGGGCAGATTTCTTTCCATCTGCCGTCAGCCCTTTGCAAGCTGGCACTGCCCAAATGCCCAACACATTCATTCCAATGCAAGAAAAGTCGCCAAAAAATAAATTGTGAGGCTACAGCTGTCTGAAAGAATCATCAGGGCCATTAGGCCCAGGGGAGATAATATGAAGAAGAGCATCAGTGTTTGTCACTGATAAAAAGCTAATTAAATGATGGTAAAGATGACTGTGAATACTTTAAAGGCATAGAGGTGAACCACATTTTCATGGGAGTGCAGGAATGAACCTCAGGAAGATGATATGCAAGACCACAGCCAAAAATCTGTTACACTGAGGAATTTCACACTAGTGTTTCCTGTTGATGCTTTGCCGAATGGCACAGTTGTATCATTTAGTTGCCCTCTGTTTCACTCTCCAAGTAAAGAAATCCCATACTGTAAAGCCAAGAGGTATTTATTGATTCACAACTTTGACTTGAACAACCGGGACAGAAGCTGGCTCGGATGAACTTCAGTGATTCTGTTTACATTCCTAATATTTGTCTTTTGAGTTTCTAAAAATCTTCAGGGCTGTGTTCTTAGCTGCAACTGTGACAGAGGCTGATCTGGTTGAGGCTTGTGCTACTTCCCATTGCAGGGTGGACTGGAATTCTCCAGATCCTCCTAGCCAAGAGGTCACGCTGAGGGTAGCTGATGTCTCCTTACGTGGTGCTCACATGCAAGTCTTTAAAAATATGGAGAATTGTTCAGACATTATATAGGATCCCAGATCTCACTTGGTGCCCTTAAGCCATTTAGATGCTACAAAAAGTTGGTCATTTTTTAGTTATGAAACCTTAAAGAGGTCCAGTTGTAAAGTGCCTGCTTCACCAAATCTGACTTTCCTGCTTTTGTTGACCAATGGTTTTGAGCAGTCATAATTTAAACACTTCTTCATCTCATATGATCAAGAGGCTTTCCTAAAGGAACCTAAAATCTGAGAAGTGTAGTGTAGGATAAAGACACAGACTCTGTGTCAGACTCTTGACAAAAGTTTGGTTTTGAAACCATGCATTGCTCTCTCTCCTATTAACTAATGTCTTCATAATGTGTAGTGGAAAGCTCACCTGGATTAATAAGACTTGCTGGGTCTTATAGACAATTTGGCTAAGAACTGTACTCATAAACTAGAAATACTGATAGAAAACAGCATTTTGAGAGTGAAAATGTATTTTTTGCAGTAGTGGTACCAATGTAGCATCAAAGAGCCCTGAATGTACCACTGCTGCCTCTCCAGACACAAACCAGAAAGATAGCCTGTGTCCCAGGACATTGCCATCCATTCATAAAACAGGGAATAAGCTGGGGATGGGGACATGTGGGAGTAAAAGGAAATACTGCAGGAGGGGAGAATGTTCATTCTGGTCATCAGTGCAGTCTTCAGTGTAATCATTGATAAGGCTTGCTGAAGAGAGCACTAAGGAAGTGTCTGAAGGAAATCGTGTGGGAATTTGACAAGCACGGTGGGCAGAATGGGCAAGGGAATGCAAGTTTGGTTGTCTCACCAGCACAGGTAGTGCAAGCATTGGCAGTAAAGGAGGAGTGGCCCATGAGATGGGGCATATGGGAAATGGTGGAGGAGGGTGAGGATGAGCCATGCAGGGCCTTGAAAATGGGGAAAAAGCAGTGATACCGTAACTATCCAGTAGACAAACTACAGAAACACAACAAATTCAGAGTGAAAATTAGATTGAAAGTAAATCCAAGAATGTTGAGATTTGGGAATACATCCAGCCAATTTTCATTTTGCCCTATTCTTGCAGAGCAATAGCTTAACAATTACAGCTAGTGAATAAGGTAGTGCCAGATTAAATTAAACTTATTTGTTGGTTTTTTGGTTTTTTTCTCTTGGGATCACCACAGTCCCTGAACAGAAGCTGGCTTCTTTCCATTTGGCAACAGGCAGGGGTTGTTTATTTAGGAATACAACGGTTTGCTTATGGAAGGCTGATAGTCCCATTCCAGTTGCAAACTGGGAGACAGCAACTGCTGTGAAGTGGCTTCATTCAAGTGCCTGTGTCTTATGTTCTATTATGAAGGTGATTGGGAGTAAACTTTGGTAAATGATGTTTATCAGATTTGTTAAAGAATTTATTCTCTAAATTAACTTTTCCTTACAAATTAGTTAACGTTTCTGTGTTGTAATTTGTACAAGGACACGCTAAATGTTCCACATGCATTTAATCCCCTTTAAATAAAATTGAACAGTGCTTTAGTTCTGGACCCACAGCTGATGCTTCCATGGTAACAAGGACAAATATCCTACAAGTTGCTGTCATTTGGCCCTTTTAGTTACAATTTTTGCATAGCAAGTTAATTTCCTCTTACAAATTATTTAAATGTAAATTAAAATTAAACAGAGAACAAATTTAATCTGGAATTCATAAAAGAGGACTCTGCAGCTGCATAATCCACAGGATCTCCAGTTTCGGGAGAACTTAATCCAGATAGTTTTAAAACTTATTACAAGTCCATTCCACGTTTTTTATCTCTTGTGAATAACAAAATAAACACTTGTGAAATTCAGTCCTTAAATGCTGGAAGTATGTAGACTACCACTGCAAGTGCAAAGCCTTTAATTTGGGGAAGAGGTAACACAGTATGTAAATTGTATTTTAGGTGTTTTTTTCTAAAGACTTGAATTCAGTTCTTGGGTTGAACCCAAGAGAAAATGAGTCTGATGGTTTCAATTCTCCCTTTAATATGTTCAAGCCCCATTGCAAACCCACAAAATAATCCAACACAGTCAGCAGCCTCCTGGATGCTGAACAAGACTGACAAGGTATCTAGGGGCAATGCTGGTGAGGGACCATCTCCTGAAGAGCTTCTTTTGCTCCTGGAAAATTTGGCTGAGTGCTCCTTGAGGTTTTTCTCCCCTCAGCAGCCCATCAGGTAAAAAAAAGCAGTAAAAGCAGTGACAGATAGTGATTGCTTGGAAAGTTAAAAGAAAAAACCTGAGGGTGATGGTTATACAGGCAAGGTAAGTGTGACAAGTGGGAGAGAATAAGATCATAAGCGGAGGGGCCCTGGCCTTTGCTTGGGCTGCTCAGCTCATGGAGCTCATCCACGTCTGCTTCTCCCATGGGCAGGTGTCCCAGGTCCCAGAGGGTGGCACTGGGGCAAAACCGTACAAGAAAGTGATGGCACTCCCTCAGAACTTCTTTAAAAGCCATACCTGTGTTTTGAGCATCTTTCTTACTCTTTTTTGAGGCTGTTAAAAGTCATGAGCTTCTATTACAGGTTTCATAAGGTGTTTAGGGTAACAGGGGGAGTTAAACCCCAGTCTGAACTTCGTTTCTGTGTAGCTGTTTCACATGAGCCAAAGCCGACATGAGCAGATTGTGATTTGAGCCATACGTTGTGTGGTTCGTTAACACATAAAATATGCATAAATACATATTCATAGATACTATGGTGCTGTGTATAAATGCATAAACATAGCTTTATAGAACTAATGAAATAAATTATGATTTTGAGCTTTTGTAAAGGGTTGATCATACACCACTGTATAAACAATTATTTATACCCCCCTTGCCAAACTGCCCATTTATTTATCTTGAGAACTTAAATGAAAACTCCATTCAGTAAATATTCTGCTAGGCAGCAGCAGGACATACAAATATTAGAAGATAATGGGGTTGTATCTGTTTTGTGTTTATTTTAATAGATGGTTTTCATCAGGCAAGAGATTACTAATTACATACCCACTATCAAATGAATACTTACATATAACTTAAACACCTGAGACCTAAGTAAGACTTCTAAAGGATTTTCCAATGCTTCTATGCAATTCTAATATTTAGATTAGTAGGATCTATTTACCTGGTTTTTTTGCTGAGATGAAAGGTTACGTATAAATTTGAATTACGTTTTAGCTTGAATATTTATTTTTAGTGTACTTATTTGACTGCCTGCAGATAATAGGGGTTTTCCATCAGATTGATTGACAGATAAAGAATACTTCATTTGTGTTCAGCAAATGATGAAAATTCTGAAAATCAAGAAGCACAATAAACAAATTATTCTTAAAATTCTGATGTTAGCGATACCTGTGAGTGTGAAGGTTAAAATCAGTGAACAAAAGCAATTTCTGAGTCAGTTATAAATAACTGCATAGTACAACTGCTGTCTTCAAAGAGAAGATATAAAACTGTCTCATTAATTTCTGCTAGTTATAATATAGTTGATGTGTAAATTATTCTGCCTTTTCAGTGGCATATATGGTGTACTGTGTGTATGCTGCATTAACAGAGCAAGAAGAAAGGAGACTTGTGACAAAATCTATTTCATTTCTGTGATAAATTATCAGCACTTCAGGATCTTTCTATTGTTCTGACCTTTCTTTGGAAGAAAAACACTTTAACAGCAATTTGTTTATTTTAGCAGTTGAAACAGCCTTTACATTTTTACAGTGTGTTATATTTTTAAGTGATATTTAGTCTGTGTTAATAAACATAGAGCTGTTGTGATTCAAGTATAGACCAGGAAGTCTCTATACAAAAATCAGACTTCAAGTACTCACAGTTTTTTCTAACAATATGTAGGCACCTCTAGAAATACAGTCACAAATTACGTTCCTCAATATAAATTAATTGCTGAGGTATTGGAAACCATACTTGAAAATCATCAATAAAAGAATTTCAATTATGTCACTTTATTGCATTGATAAATAAAGCATTATAGAATCTAACAAAATGTGTTATTTTGTACTTTGCTCATTAAAACCCATAGACAAAGATGTACTGAGCAGTTTTCAATTCTTGCCCCACCTTTCTCTTTGTTAAAAATCTAATTATTCCCTTATGTGACACCGCCATGACCTTTTTAAGTGCAGAAGATGTGATTGTCATATTTTCCCTTGGCGCGCTATGAAGGGGTTCAGAGACAAGAGGGCACTGCACAGACGATACTGAAAAGGTCAATGCAATTTGGCATTATTGTATCTCTTTTTTAAATGCTGAAATGTTGTAAGAATGCAGAATTATTCTAATTAATAATTCCTTAATTCACCTTCCAATAGTAAGAAGAGGAAGATGCCACACACATACACACCCACACGAATAAAAGAAATGTTTGAGAGAATTATTTTTTTTATCAGTACATTTTGTAATATGAACAATTCAACAAAATGCCAAGTGCTCTGCTTGCATTAAGACCAGGTAGATCTTCTTTAGAAGCTTCTGGTACCTGTTTGTGCCCCACAGATTTGGCAGACTGTCATTTTATCAGACACACAAGAAGGTAAAAGTAGGATGGGAGAAAGAAGAAAATCTGTACTGTAACCCCCATGTGCTCCTCACAGGCAGCTCCTTCCAGGCCAATACTCCTGGAGAGTTGTGGTGGTCCGGGCGTGTTGGGGGAGGCACACGGCTTCATTTGATGCTGCTGAGGTTGTATGTGCAGAAAGGCAGTAAGAAAAGCAGACACACTGGGTTTGGGAACAGCCTCAGAATCCCTGGGATTGCTGTATCACAAGAGCTCATTACCTCTAGAGCTATTATGCAATTTGGACTAAATATGGCAAATACAACCTTTTCACTCATACACTTGAGGCCCAAAGTTTACTGTATGGCAATGCATAGCAATTTTACACACAAATACCTCTTTTGGCAAAAATTCAAGTACAGAGATCTGACATGTTTCACAGCACAGAACTCTTACGCCTACAAAATCCCCATAGCAATATTTGATATACTACTGAGGTTATTTGCGGACACAGTTGTGTGTGGGCCAGACATAAGGGCGATACTTTAAAACAGAAATAAACACGCAGAGAGGTGGTACATGAATTGTCAATGCAAACACAGTATTACCATGGTCTGTAGTGGGTTTGTAGGGAAGCAGGTATGAGATTAGGACACAATAATTGTTGGGGCGGGACAAGAAAGATAAAAGGTGACCATCTGGTTTTTATTTAGTTTCAGGCATCAGTGAGTCCTTAGATAAAGTACAGCTCATGCTGAGATCTGATGGTGTGTGAACACTGTACAAACCCAACGTAACCTCAGCTTCCTTCTGCCCACAGCACAGCTGCCAGTCCGATGGGAACTCCATCTACTTCCATGGGACAGAGGGCAGCGAGTTCAATTTCGCCACTACCCGGGACGTGGACCTCTCCATGGAGGATGCCCAGGAGCTGTGGGCAGAAGAGTTTGAGGACCAGCCCAAAGGGTGAGTGTCCCCAACCCAAGCAGGGCCCTGCAGAGGAGAGCAGCATCACTCCAGGGATGAGGAAATGGGATAAGCAGAGAATTGCGTTTTATCCTTGCTGTGTAGTTAGGGAAGATTGTGACTAGGATAAATAGCAATACTGTAAATAGCACATGATTGCAGATTTTAGGAAGAAACAAGTTCAGGAAGTCCAGGAGGAACACTTTGTCTCTGGACCATCCTGTCACCACTAGTTTTAATGAAAAAAAGTCATGTTTGTGACTTATGTAGCCATTCTGAAGAAATATATGATGTTGATCTGCTTTTTTAATTCACACCAGTGTGTTGTTAACAAACTCATGTCCATATGAAATCAAATTCCTCGGGAAATTCATCCCCTCTGGATCCCTGCAGTGAACCTCACTTTATTGAGAGAGACCTCCTGCTTATACAGAAGCCTGTAGATGCTGGAGGAGGAAGAGGAGAAGAAGGTGGAGGCAGGACAACTGAAGCAGCAGTCTATTCTCACCTAGCAGTACCAAGAGCATAGCCACACCTGCTGGGCAAGAGCTCAGGGTCTGGCTGATAATTCACTATTTCTATTTTGAATATATACTTTGTGATTCAAAGGCTCCCTGTAAAGGCATATCCAGCAGGGACTGCTGCAAGGACACAGAAAATAAACAAAACTGTCTAGGAGAACAATATTACTACTCTTATCAAAACATGAGTGAGGTTTAAAAAATGTGTCCTGGTAAAGAATTTCATTTTATATAACTTATTGTATAAATTCTGACAAAAAGAAAATAACCTACAGTAGGGTCTTGATTCTTTTCTATTAAAAAAAAATAAAAATCGTTAGTTGCTATAACCCCAGGGCAATGAGAAACATACACTGCTAATTTATGGGTCTCCACTGAATGTTGATTTTAACCTACAAAGTACTTCAGATCATTAGCAACTGATTCAAATGCTGCCTATGCTGTGCTGAAAGTAAAGAGCACCTTTTAAGAAATACATGCTAATGTGTCCTGTGGACACGTGGTATATTTGGGATTTACAGAAAAAATATTCACTTTGAATTCTGTCCCAGTTCAAATAATCAGCCAATGGCAGCAGGTGCTGCTTCAGACAAAGGGAAGAAAATGAGCACCTGTGTGTTGTGTTCTATGTGACCATGTGGGACACCTCTGAGATGTGGTCTCAGTCTTTTTTCCATCCTGAAAAACCAGGATGGGAGTGCTGTCTGTGGACATCTGCCCTGTCTGTAGATCTTGTCTCTCTCTGCTGGACTGGGTGTTTAGTTAAGATAAGCTGAGTATTGCAACCCTGGTTAGCAAATGTACAGTTTCTTCTGAATTAGGGATATTACACTTTCCCTATCACATGGTGCCAAGGTCCAACCGCAGGTGGGCGAGGGAGGGTGCAGCCAGCAGATGCCTTCAATTCTGCCATTCTGTGTCCCAGCAACCAGGTCCTGATCTGCACCCACTCTGCCAGCCCAAGGCCTCACAACTTTTTCCTTTCTTTTCCCTTTGGAAATTTTACTCTATATTAGAAACTTCCTTCTCTCAATTGTTCTGTAAGAATGCAGATTTAAATTGCACGCTGCCATAAATAAACACCGAACTTGGGTGATGTTGTGGACTACATCCTAATCATATAAAATTGTCACCACTACTGTTCCTCTTTACAGTGTTTCTCTGAAGTTGGTGTTGGGAGCTGTATATAAATTCAAATATATATGGGTTTCCTTAATCACTTCTTAGAGAACTATTTTTGAATGCTATTTGAACTATATTTGGAATACAGTTTTAATGTAATCAAACAGTCACAGAGCACTGTATACCTGAGACAGAGCTTGCAGGAGGTTCTCAGGCTCTGCTTTGTCACTTCAGCTGGAGCCTGCCAGCTGCCAAGGGAAAGGCAAAAGCATCCCTCATAAGGGAGAGCAAAAGGAAGCTCAGATGTAGGGGTCACCACCACTCTCCTCTGCACTGAGTGCTCTCGGAGATGAGGGCGGAGGAACTTATTGCTGCTTTTAATAAGCGATAAGGAGTTGATTGGTATTTTTTGCATGTACCACCTAAAGTGGGAGGCTGTGTGGATAGGGGTTGCTGTTGTAAGTACCACACGTATTTCCACTGTTGTTCTGCTTCTCTTTAGTTGCATGAATTGGAGCCTGATCCTAAAAGTGGACAGATCCCCACATCAGGCTGCCTTTGTCTCTAGCAGGCACATTGTTGCGTTGGACTTCCATTTCCAGTTGGTCTAGTTTAGGTCCATAAATCACCTGTTTTATAAAGAAGAATTCCAAGAGTCATGTGAGGGATAAATTAATTCAAATGTAGATGTTAGGTCATGCCATATCCCAGGATCCTTCTCCATTTTCTTTACTAGCAGTGTGTTGATGTATTTCTATTAAAGTGCGTTTTTTAAAAAAAGATGTAGAATTCTCTGGTTTTCATTTCTGATGCTGCCTAAAAGGAGAGGATCCCTGGAAACATCCATGATCTGCATCATTCATGACCCTGAGTTGTTTTGTGGGTCACTACAGAGAGTGTTTTAATTGAGCTAAATAGAGCATACAAAAGATCAATGAAGCATTGCAAGATTTTTTTTGTGTAAGTTAAAGCAGGCACAACTGTTTAATTCTGTTCTTGCCTTCAGCCCAGGAGACCCATTTTCAAAATTGTGTTTTGATTATATTGCACATTACCTTTAAAAAATCTGCACAATAGAATTAGGGTTAGATTAAACTGTGCTTCCATTAAAATATTTATATTTATATCATAAAGCTTTTCAGTGATGTTAAGCTCGCTAATTCCTGTGTAAATGACTGGCAGTTTTCAAGCAGGGTTTCCAAAGAGGCATGTCACCAGTCTGTCACAGCTTAGGTCCATAGGGAAACTGGCAGCTTTTAAGAAGATCCTAGAAATGCATTTTGCATTGGAATGGTTAAACTAATAAATAGACTGTTTAGTTTTTGAAATGACAGGTTTTGAAATTGTCATATGGCACATACCTGCTAGAGATGTTTCTGGTGGAAGGGGACAGGAAAAGACTGTGCCTCCCATAAAGGTTTCTGAACTTCCGTGTTTTCTCATTCCTCCTGAATCATGCTGGATAGTTAAATGATTGGATTATCAGGATTTAGTGATTCTAAATAATTTCATTGTTTTGTCAGCCTTATAATTCTTAAATACTTTATTATGAATTAAGGCTTTGACATGAATAATAATAAAGATCAGACCAAAATAATGCACAAGTTTTCAACACTTTCTAATATTTCAAAACATTTTGATCGAGTTTGAAGTAACCATCACTTTCATGATGAAAATGTATTTTACATGTAAAATATTTAATTGGAAAATTCTGCAACAGCTCTTTTAATTATCACTGAATAAAAATAAGACAAAATGTGGTACAGAAAAACTGAGAAAGATCATATCATCACATATTAGAAACACGGCAGTCTTTTTTCATACTCTGTTCATGTGTTAGTTAAAAACTGTTACCCTAAATGCTCAAAAAGATGAAAAGAGAGCATTTTCAGCTATTACCTACATATTTAATATTTGTATAGCAGATAGGGTGGACGTGCCTTTTCAAGTTTCATTGATCTGTAAATCTTCTATTATGCAAAATGAAGCAGAATGCATTTCTATTTTAAACATTTTAACACCAGAAAAAAATAATGAAGATGGTAGAAAAATACAACACTGCATACTTGGTAACAGCATTCATTAAAAGCCTCATTTTTTTATTAATTCGTGCATTTCTGCCAAATTCTTTTAAATATTTACATTAACTTTGCCTTAGTTGAGTTAACTAAGTTTAAGCGCTAATATTGAATACACAAGTAATGGCATAGGGATCACATTTGTAACACTGCATTTTTTTGTCCAATGTAAGAGTAGAAACAGCTACTTTTATAAGTACAAATGAACCCCTGTGACATGTTTTGTATGAACTTACCAGTAATGTGCTGCTGCACATTCTCCATGCATTGTTGGCCTCTGCAGGTGGGACATCTTTGGAGCCGTCATTGGTACTGAATGTGGGACTCTGGAATCTGGCTCAGCTATGGTATTTCTCAGAGATGGAGAAAGAAAAATATGTACTCCATACATGGACACTACAGGTTATGGGAACTTGAGATTTTATTTCAGTATGGGTGAGTATAAATTCCTAATGTAATACAAGATGTGAAGCATGTAAGATTTACATTATGCAGTGCCCCACAGTTTAACAATTCTCATGTGGAGAAGCATCTTCTTGTCTTGTATATACTAATTTCTCTCAGTACCCCTTAATCCATACTTAGAAGAGACAGTCATATCTTTGTCATCTTTAGAGTTTTTACATGTACCTCTCATATCCTCCCATAGTCATATCCATGTAGATCCTGGTGTTAATCCATCAGAGTCAAGAGACTTGCGCACGAGGATGAGATGGGAGTAGCACAGAGGTGGGGCAGCCTTCTCTGATGAACCCATGGAATAGTTTCATCTCAAAAGCTCTTACTCCATTCATAAATTCCTTCCTCTGCTAATGTGTTGGCCCGGGGTGAGATTCACACAGAGTGTGCTGTAGTGTGCTATGGCCTTGGAGCAGGTGTGTTCTACATATGGCATCCCTCATGAAGAGCACTGGTGTGGTGTTAGCATCATCTGTGGACCTTCCTTACTGGGGCAAAGTACAACATCCGTCATTTACCAGGGCTAAGAAAGCAGCCAAGAGCCAACCTGTCACTGCCACTTCCCCTCCCCGCTGCTGTCAGTGCAACTGCACGAGTTTCATGTTGCAACAGATCAAAATCCCCATGAACAGTATTTTTCCAGAACTTTTATTTTGCACGTAAAGGAAGTTCCATGAGGTTATTCTCTCAACACCACGTTTAGAGAAAGTGAGGATTTCTGCTTAAAAGAGAATAATAGAATAATAAAGGAGGAAGCAGAGAATAAACCTGTGACCTCCACACGCAACCTTCTGTATCAACAAGAAAAAACACACTTTATTTAATGAGGGGAAGACCTCATGTTGTTGTCCTAAATTGTTGCACATCTCGTCTGTGTTACATGAGTTATGAATAAAGCACAGGAAAAAGAGGATGCTTTTTCCCATTTCTTCCAAGCATTACAACACCTGCAAGAGAAACAGGAAAGAAATTTTGTCAACCTTCTGAACTTCAGGGAGAAGTTGTCAGCAGATGCGGGCACAGAGGATAGCAGGATATTGTTTGAAAAAGTGTATTCTGTGCATATTTCCAAATTAAATAAATATTAGTTTAAACATTCAGGAAAGGAGAATTTGAAAGGACAAATGGATGTTCCTTATTACAGTATAAAATACATTAGAGATGCACATCTTATCCAGTTCTCTGGACTGCTTTTCTTAGTCCATTACAAACGGGCTGGTTATATTAAAAAAAATCAGAGAAAGTGTTCCAATATATGCAATCTTTCTACTCTGCAGTCTTTTCAAAGAAGCTTCCTCATTCTGTTTTTGTTTCTATTTTGGGGTATTTTTTTTAATACCTGCAGGTATTAACAATTAATTATCTTCCTGTACAATACTGTACAGGAAGATAATTAATTATTAATTCCTATTTCAAATACAGAAACTTTGTTTTAGAAACTTCTTTTTACAGAATACCAAACTAGTGGCATGATGTTAATCTTGTAACTACAATGCAGAACTTAATGCTCATATTTGCCAATACATCCACTGTTTCACAGAAGGTTAATGAGTATTTTGGGTTCTACTGACATGAAGATATTTCAAATGCTTCCCTGCTCCAGTTGGGCAAGCATGCCACAAGTGTTTTGTGTGGTACAATAGATTCCATCCAGCCAGCCATCCCTTTTTAGGATATGGTGTACAGTGGAAGGAGCAGCACAACAAATAAGGTACACAGCAGTCTTTCTCATTTCCTACTTAGAACAAGTTCTCGGCTGCCAAACTATCAGCTGAGAAGTATTTAAGAGCTTGTTATATACCTACATGTGTGACTGCATGAAGTGTGAGGAGTAAATAGCAGTTTACTGATGACAACTCAAAAGCAGAGCATTTCTATGTAAATAGGATTTAAAGCACACAGATAGAAGTATTGCTTGAGGCGCAGCATTTTCTATTAAAATTGTTTTGATAAGCTGATTAAAAGAGGTACTTGAGGCTTTCGTAATCGTCAACCCCCTTGATCTCTGCCATGGTGTATCTGATCAAACAATTCCTATACACTGTGTCCTTAGGGATGGTGTTCTTTTGTTTCAGATCCCAAGTTAAATAGCATCTGATTGTAATTATTTTCATAATTATGGCTGCATATATGATTCCACTTTCCAATAACAAGGGCTTCAATTAATTTTTTTCCTCATTCAAATGTGTGTTGTACAGGGGGAACTTGTGATTCTGGAGAATCCCATGAAAATGATGTCATACTGTATGCCAAGATTGAAGGCAGGAGGGAACACATACCTCTTGATACCCTGACCTATGCTGCTTACAAGGTAAATCATCATGAACGAAGCAGGTGGATGGGATGGATAGACCATTCTCTTTCCAAGCCATCACAGGAATATTGTGTGTTGAATTCCACAGGGACACTCAAACCTGACCTTCCAAACAGATGTGCAGACCTGGGAGCAATCAGGTGCCTTTGCAGCACAGCTCTGCAGTTACTGCTGGTCACTCCAGCCCCAGGCAGGACTGTGCACTGTTGGCCAGGGCTGGGGAAACAGGCAAGCAAACAGTGGGCAAAAATTGTCAGTTATCAGCTGAAAATTTCAGTGGTAACATCTCCTCACAAAAAATTACTCCTGTTTCCACTCAAGCTTGTTCTAGCCACAGTGTGATACTGAGGAGTGGGGCCCTGAGAGGGTCAGTCGTGGTGGTGTCAGTGGCTGGGGAGGGTCTGCAGTGGTGTGGGCACAGACTCAGCCGTGGGAGGCAGCTGCTGGCAGAATGCACAGGCATCATCTCCTCTGCCCAAAATGCAGCCACCTTCCAGCCACATCCACCACCCTCAGGCAGGACAATAAAGACCTTGAACTTGCCTTCAGGATCCTTCCTGTCTAGGGCAAGGGAGCACTTAGACCATGTCCACCCTGAGTAACCAAGCCCTGAGGTCTCCTTATTCTGCTGCTGTAAATCAGGCAAAATTTGGTATTTCATACATGTGCACATGGATACACTAGATATTGAAATGCAGTGTGCTTACATATTGTGAGGGAAATTTGGTGGTAAAGATGCAGCTGATTTCAAGAACGGATCTGTGGGCATTTTGTCTGTAACTTTAGCACTTATAAACCAAATGTTTACAATAGCCTGAGTTCGGTTGAGTCATTTGCATTGTTTCATTGTGCATGGCTTCCCTCCTTGCCTGTTTCTGTGTGAAAGACAGGGTAGAACTTTTGTAAAACTAAGGAAATTGTAATTGTAAAATAATAAAATATTAATTAGGGAACTTGGGGAGAGATAGGATCTGAAATTACATGGAATTCATTGTGGAGGTTTTTTAAAACAAGCAGTTTTAAAGCTGACATCCTCTTCTGACATAATAAAGTTCTAATTACATTGCTTTGGGACAAAGGCTAAGCTTTGTAAAGCAGTGCTTTCATTTATTTCAGCAACATAACATCCTCCCCTCTTATGCCTGTGAACTCCTGCTGTTATTCCATTCTCACGTATCCAGGGTATACATGCCACTACCCTGCCTCAGCTTCTGTGAGCTGTAAGGCTCCAGGACAAACATCATCTTCCCTTCCCAACTGAAACTAACAACATAAACTTGCCCTTTTCAGAACACAGAAGGTACAGTCTTTTCTTCTGTGTCTTTACAACCAAACAATCCGATCCCTCTGAGGTGATAAGCATCACTGGTATCCAGGGTGTTAATACCTGTGCACATAATAGTAAATTATTTCATTTGGGATCATGTGTTTAAAAAGGTGGCTAAAAAAGTTAACAAAATGAAGGAAAGAGAGAGAATAGCACATTTGGTTCAGCACAATCAGAGTTTCTTTGTTATTTTAAATGGTACCTTGTGACGTTTTTAACTTATTTAAGCCTTATTTAATTTCTTTTAAAGGTGCCATCTTTGGTTTCTGTTGTCATTAGTCCAGACCTGCAGACTCCTGCAACCAAATTTTGCCTGAAGCAAAAGAGTCACCAAGGCCACAACAGGAATGTCTGGGCTGTGGATTACTTCCACGTCCTTCAGGTGCTCCCTTCCTCAGTGACTCACATGATCCAGTTTTCCATCAATTTGGGTTGTGGAACTTATCAACCTGGGAACAGGTAAAACTGGCAAGATCATTCTTTTGGTTATCAGCTTTCTAGTATATTTTGGTTTACAAAATCTATATGAGGATTTGGAAATCTTTTTCATTAAGAAGGGATCTCATTAATAATGACAAATATAAGCTGCTCAAAAGCTAATGTTTCTCCTGATCTTTACAGGCCTAGATTTATGTACCTCATGTGCAATAAAGAGTCATTTAATAGCTTTCCAGGTCAAAACTTGCTTTTCTTAGTCCATTATTCTGAAATATGCTCATGATTTCAGAGTGACTTTTGCTTCAGTTTCTAATGGATATGAGATTTACTTCTTAATACTGTGTAGGGAGGAAAGCATTAAAGGCAGCAGCAGAAACCTGCCCTGCTGACCTCTCTGAGATTAGTGATGCCACAAGCATATCTAATTCTTGTAAGACTGGTGATAAATGACCCTCATCTTAATGACCATCAGTGTGAGGGTCTCACTGTCTGTAGGCTGATCACAGAACTCTTTTGCTGGCTTTACTTCTTCAGGACATTCAGCTTGAATTTTTTCATGGGGAAAGGGAGAGAAGGGAGTCATTTTAGACTCCATGTTTTGTAGAATCATAGAAATATTGGTTGGAAGGGACCTACACAGGTTATCTGGTGAAACCTGCTGCTGCAGGAGGGATTGTTACTGGGCGGGTCAGACATGGCTCTGCCTGTCCATGACTTGAAAAATCTCCGTGGATGGATGTGCTACCTCTCTGAGTGACCTGCTCAAGTGAAAAAGTGTTTCCTAATGTACAATACAAAACTATGAAGATATGTCTTTATGATTATTGTCCTTTGTAGTGTGTCTGTAACACTACTGAGGAGAGTTTGACACTGATTTTCTTGTGAGTGCCCTCTGCACCCTCACAGGATGCTGTAGCTCACTCCTCACCAGGCTGAGCAAGCCAGCTCCTCAGCCCACCCTAGCTTGGTGCTCAAAGCCATGGACATCTTGCTCATCCTTTACTCCACTCTCAAAATCCTCAATATCCTTCTTCAAACAGGGAACCCAAAACCAAACTGCCCACTGTCCCTCTTTCATTATACACATATGAGAATATCTTTCTTGATATTTTATGAAGATTAAGTTACTTTATATTTTGCAGAGTTGAGAGTTAAAAGTAAGTGATTGTAAGTGCTCTTATTTGTGTCCCATGGCATCTACTTCCAGCTGGAAAGAGCTGCATTAACACTGACAGTTCTTGCATCCATGCAGGGTAGCAGAATTCAAAGGGAAGCAAAAATCAAGGCACTGCACTTATATTTGATAGGAGGAGAAGGCAGCAACATTTTCCTACATGAAAAGTGAAAACTTTGCCTGTAAACACTCCTGGCCAGTAAACATGTTATATAAAGTCTCTGTCTCAATCTGTTTTCTGATGGAGATTAGTATATATTTTGAAAGATTAATATTCTTCCTTCATTAAACTATTTCTGAAGGAGAAGTGAGCTTCTCCATAACTAAAGAAGAATTTGGTCACCATTTTCCCTATATGTATTTCCCAAATACTGCCGCATTTCACATCTCCTGGTCTGCAGCATTATTCATAATGCTTTCATTACTGCAAATGTGAGAGACTCATATTGAATATATGCAGTAAACATGACCCTCTAAGGTATCTCTACAGCTAAACCTGAAATAAATTAGTCAAAACCTCCATAAACTGTTTTAATAGACACAATATCACAGTGATGGTACATTCAAATAAAGTAATATTGTCAGCAAATTATCATAAAAAGAAAAATTCAGAATCCAATAATTTAATATTGAGGAGATGAATTATGGCTTTTATAATGTTCCACTGACATTACTTAAAATAAAACTGAATATTACAAGTTAATTATATGGAGGAAATTACAAGAGTAATTCAGTACAATACTAAATCCGTAGTAAATCAAGCCCTTTCTATATTACTTTTTCAAGGTCTTCAGAGTGTAAGGCATCTAAGAATTTCCTTATGCTCATAGGTTGTAAACAATTTTGGGGGTTTTTAATCCAGGAAAGAGCCAGCCAGTGCATGAACAGCTAGTGGTGTTTTACCACCTTCTACAGATATAGTAGTTAGCAGCTGGCAGTTGTAGGTGTCCTGTGCTCTCATGATGCTGTCTAGCTCTGATTAATCCAAGTTTTCTCCTCATATCTGAAACTATTTCAATATGAAATATAAAAGTAATGCAGTTTATTTAACAGCAGCACCATAAAAACACTGGCTAGATGATGGCCAGACAAGAACTCTCTCTTCAGGCAATCCTCAGTCTATAAACCTTCGGGGTTTTAAATACTCACGAAACTTTGTCTCATGTTTGCATTTACAGGATTTTTTGTATTCAAAGTCTGCTTAAAACTATTTCCTGTTTCCTCATCAGCTGTTAGAAACAGCAGATTTGGTGGTTTCTCAATGTTGGTGTTGTGCATTGAGATCTGTGCCAGGTACCCTGATGGTGTCTTTCTCCTTTCTTTCCTTCAATGTGTTTCCAGTGTCAGCTTGGAGTTTTCAACCAACCATGGTCGCTCGTGGTCGCTGCTCCACATGGAGTGTTTGCCTGAGATTTGTGCTGGGCCCCACCTGCCCCACAGCACCATCTACGCCTCTGAAAACTACAGCGGGTGAGAGTGTTCTCTGCAAAACTGAGATGCGAGACTAGAGAAGTGAATTGTAGGTGGCAGAAGAAAGCAGCAAAGCACACAACTCTGTGTCATCCTTCATTTTTGACTAGCAGGGGACAGTGAGGAAGGAGTGTTCTGGGCTCCCTGGCGACCCAGTAATGAAACTTGAAATGTATGGGGCTGCTTCTGTCGTGTAATAATAATTTTTTGATGATGAAGACAAATTACAAAAAATCCAATAATCCACCCGTGGACAGCATGTCGACATAAGAACAAAACTTGTACCTTGTCAAAGTCACAAAAGTTTTCTTCTTAGTCAGAAAAAACATCCCTCAAAGCTGTATTTACATCCCCAGACACATTTACTCATGTGGAATCCCAGTACTGGGTTACAGTGAAGCACACCCTCTGTACTTCTGCAGATGGAGATGGTTGTTAGTGTCACTTTCTTGTATCAGCCCTTCTCAGTGTTAAGTCTCTTCTCTGCTGTTCTCACTGAGAAATGAACTGTGGCATCTTGCTGCATAGCACAAAATCCCTGTGTATCCCAACTTCTACAAAAGAAATAGCATTGCTATGATCTGATGACACACAGCCCGTAGGCCCATACAATTTCCATAGGAACCATTACTCCCGGTGTGTGCAGGAAGTGTAGCCTCCGGGTAGGAAGTGTAGGGTGATAGAGAATGATGGCCCAGACTGCAGCAGGCCACATCCTCTGCACCACGCTTCTCACCCCGCCAAGGGTTTCCACCAAACAGAGTTCAGTCCTGCTGAACATTCAGTTTAGGAGATATTCATTGTGATGGAGAAGTCACTGCAGCAAAGGAGGTTATGGTCTTTGTCAACTTCATGTGTTCCTACAGGGGGAAAAATGGCTGGGTTTTATAAGATAATAACTAACGTTCATGTATTGTATGAAAATATGGGCTGTGTTCTTCTTTTAAATTTGTATTTTCTAAAGCTGCCATAAATTTATGCTTCATTTGAGCAGATTTTAGAATTAAAGCTTCTCACAAAGTTTCCAGAATACATAAACATATCTGCAAAATACACAGTTGCTTAAAATAACTATCAGTGTAAAATGCTAGAGGTTGTGTTGTGTGTATTTCAGGTGGAACCGAATAACTATTCCCCTTCCCAATGCTGCACTGACAAGTGACACCAGGATTCGATGGAGACAAACAGGACCAATCCTTGGAAATATGTGGGCAATCGATAATAGTTAGTATTCTTATCATCATGACACATCAGAAAAGGAAATTTTATATGCTGCTCTAAGTAAACGTATTTTCCACAATCACAAGTCAATGGATTTACAGTTTGTTAAATTCCTATTCTGCTTGGTTGCATTTGGTAGCAGGTGCATTTTGAAGCTAAGAGAGAGATTCTGCCATTAGAAAAGACAATAGTCTAGTAGAGTATCTTTCTTTTTTCTTTTTTTTTTTTCCTTTTAATTGAATGCTTTCCAGGAAAAAATATTGAGCTTAGTATAACATTTCTTCTGTCTGCTTAGTCCTAATTACATAACTGGGTTCCACACTGGCTATTAGGGACATTTACTGCACCAGCCTAAGCAACAACTGCAGCATCTGGAATGTATTTTTGCTTCTGGACATGGAAGACCATCTTTAAGCAATGCTGCTACCAAAACACTGACGAAACTTTACCTTGTTTACAGTGTCTTCAGGGGAAAGTACCATCTGTTTCAGGGAACTGTTCCTCTCTTAGAAAATTATTTTTCACATACCTTTTCTTTAAACGGATGTGAAGAACTCAGAGGAGTTTATATTTATGTGACTTATTGCGGAGGATAACCAGGACCAGAATTAAAAAGAAATACTTTAAAGGACAGAAAAAGTATTTAGGAACACAGGCTAAAATGTTTGAAATGCAGAAATAAGTATGATTGAAAGGGCTAACTAAGGGTAACTGCAAATTTTTTTAGCTTGCTCGTTAGCCTTAAATGATTTGGAACGAAGTAAACTACATCCAGAATTTGTTTGGTTAGATGTGTAAAATACCTAAGTCAGAGATTCACAGTGATGTACAATAGCCTGTGAAATTTTGTAGTGATTCCCAGTAAGGTTTGATATGGTGCCTAGGAATAGCAAATAGTTACATTTTGCAGAATTCTTAAAATAGATTGATGGCTGGTATTGAAAAGAAAATCTTCTTGAAGCTGTTAAGGAAATGTCATAAAGGAAATTTTGTCACTAAAAATAATGAAAATTGTTCTCTTAATCATAATGGGAAGTAGCATCATCTTGACATTCTGGATATGGTATTAATGCTTCTCTTTGGGGATGTGATATACATCAAAAAGAAAGTAAAATTAAGGGAAAAGATAGGTATATAAACATAAGAAGATGTCTGTGAGTATCTGGAAAGATGAGTTGCTATCTAACAAAATGCAGACTCTAAGTGTTGGAGACACTCATGAGAGGTTCACAGAAACCACAGCAAGATGAAATCAATCCAAGAATACAAAATCCTTACAACAGAACAAAACAAGGTTTTGAAAATCATTTCACAATTCGTTTATCTGCATAACTTTTGCTTATAGAACAAAATACAACTCCATGAAAGGATGCATGCTCCTGTGTGCACCATCTCAAAAAAGATTTACCAACCATCTGCCTAGAAAGTGCCTGCTCTGAATTTGAGGTGCAGAACTATGATACAGAATCGAGCCTTAAAGATGTATTTCTGAGGTTTTGAATGCTTCCTTTGTTAAACACTAGTGATGATGCCTTGAGGCTGGCTGCCTAAAACAGAGACTAGACAAGAATAAGAGAATAAAATGTTGTATTTATTTGAAGGGCCTTCAAAGGTACACCCTGGGCAGTCAAAAGGCGACACCCAAGATGGACCCTGCGCCATGGATTCTTCACACTTTTGTAAGTTTGGCTCATTTGTATATCAGGGTTAATTCTCCAATTATAACCTCAGTTAATGATGTAATTACCCCAGGTTTGCCCCCCCTTTCAGTGGCTTTAGTTTACACATTTTGGGGCCTGGTGTCCTTGAGGCGGAAACCTAGAGAGGTTTGTTATGTCTAACCAGCATGAGAGAACAGCAGCTAACAGGCCACAAGAAACTTCAGAGTTACACACTAGGCAGTACAGGATTTTAAAAATATAAAAGTTAAAACCTAAGGCATCAGTGACACTGAAGTTTTACACTGTATTGTGGGGAAAAACTCATAAATATTGGCAAGCCACTCAAATTCTTGAAGAGAGGAAAATTTTCAAAGATTCAACACTCTGACTTTTAGCTTCACAACTGTTTCCTATGTGAATTAAGTTTTAAATGAAATCTGGAATCTGGCCATCTTTTAGAAACTCTGGAAAAATGCCAATTTCCGTAAAGTTTTTTTCATTTTGAATGACATCATTACATCTTTAACCCTTCTACTTTTACCACCCCCTCAAAAAGACCTTAAAAGACACAAATAAATCAAACAGACAGAACAGAATTTTTGCACCCTGAGAAGTGAGAAAATCTAGAAATCACATGAAATCTGATGAGGACTTACTTATAGGGAGTAGCTAACAGGGATTTAGAGTGTGTCTGCTGGGGAGAGCTGACATCCTGCTGTGATGGGCAACATTATAAAACTAGGAAAAGGAAAAAGTACTGCTTCTTAGAGAATATTTCAAATTGGTGGCTATTTCTTCCAAATGTCACAATGCAAGTGGATAACTCCAAGTAATAGGCATTCTTCATGATGCCTTAGGTTTTAACTTCTATATTTTTCAAATCCTGTACTGCCTAGTGTGTAACTCTGAAGTTTCTTGTGGCCTGTTAGCTGCTGTTCTCTCATGCTGGTTAGACATAACAAACCTCTCTAGGTTTGCTCTCCAAGGACACCTAGATTGTCCCAGGCCCCAAAATATGTAAAGTAAGGCCTCTGAAGAGGAGGGCAAACTTGGGGTAGTTACATCATTAACTGGGGTTGTAACTGGAGAATTGCTCCTGATATGCAAATGGACCAAACTTACAGAAGTGTGAAGACCTCGTGACCCAGGATCCATCTTGGGTGTCGCCTTTTGACTGCCCAAGGTGTACCTTGAAGGCCCTTCAAATAAATACCTACCTTTATTCCCTTATTCTTGTCTAGTCTCTGTTTTTAGGTGGCCACCCCAGGCATCATTCAGCAGAAGGTACGACGTTGTTCATGGTTAAGGCCTTTTAGCATATTGTATTGAAATAATATTGCCCACAACTTATGACTTTTCTTTATTGTAGTGCAAGAGATTGTACTGAGATTTGCTCATATTTCCATCCTTCAAATTTTTCACAAAATATCAACACTGTGGATTAGAAATCATTGGAGGAAGACAAAGCAAAAGAGTAAAACAAGTCTGGTGTATTTTTGAGCACATAGGATGTAGAGTTTTGTTCCATTTAAAAGAATGAGTGAAAGAGTATGATAATTAATAGTTACTTAAGACATACCAGGGCAGGGTCTTATTCCCCTGAGTCCAGTGAAGTAAAGGATGTAGATTTCAATGAGAGAAGCAGTGACACATTTTTTAAATCTACCAGACTGCTACTGGAATGTACCAATACATAGATTGGATTGCATCTCCAAAGTAAGATGAAAGGAAATGTCAATGAAAAATGAGGAAAAAGGTCAATGCCTACCAAATTATTTGACGTCATTCATGGACTTATTAATTAAAACAGTACTAGTGTCTTGAGCCGCAGATGGACATGACACATTAAATAATAAATTATCCCTGACTATCCTCGACACTGTCAAATGCATTATATCCTTTCATAGACCTTTTCCAGGTAATGGGATTAAAATAAATACAGTAATTGTATGATATACTTTCTTGTGTTCATCATATTCTGTTTATCACATAGCATAACCCTCCATTTAACTGATTTCTCTTCTCTGCAGTTTATATTGGTCCATCTTGCCTCAAATTCTGCTCAGGGCGAGGACAGTGTACTAGAAATGGTTGCAAGTAAGTGTTATAATTCAGTGCTCATGTTCAATTTCTGTCACATAGTTCACTTGGTGGTGTGAAAGTTGAAGTGATTTTCGTTTCAGTCCTTGCTCTTTTAGATGACTAAATATAAAACTAGGATAACCCTCAGAATTCATAAAGCTCACTGGAAAGCTAAAGATCAATCTTTCTAAACAGCAGCATGTTTAATATATTTTTTTTTCATTATTTTCTTTAGGTATAGTGTCTAACTTCCAGTTCACCTTAAAATGTGCTACAGAGCACACTGAAATGTCAGTGATGCATACTTATACTGGCCTTAGAGGTGATTTGTGACTTTATCACTTTTGTATTAAATGTTGGGGAAGGATTACAATTTTAATAGTTCTAATATTCCATAACCTCACATACCTCAAGGACAGAAGATCAGCACTCCACTTTTTTCTTATAGTCTGGCTTGTTAAAAGAGTTCCACTCTAAAAAATAAAAAGGTACTTACTCAAAACCAGTATGCACATTCTAAATTTTGGTGTAACTACATTTAGGTATTAACCAAAGTGTGACCCACGGGGCATTCTCTTTTATAACTTGATTTCTTGTAATCACATCTGGTATGCTACAGATAAAAGCAAATTTGTCATTTTACATATGAACAACTGTAATTATGTCAGCAGGGTTTTTGTTCCAAAAATTGATAAAAATATTTCTGTATTGTGTTATGTGTAGATTCATGGGGTGTTCATAAATACATATTTTTTTTTAATTTGAGAAGTAAATACTAGCTAACAGAAATCATTGGCTATGCACTTTACCTAAGTAAAGTTCAAAGAGGTTCTTGGGCCTTAGATTTGAGAGGGACCTTGTGGGTATCCTCAGGTCATGAACAACTGCAGCCACTGTGTTGGTTGACCAGCAGCCACGGCCAAAGATGGTTCACCAATTGTGCTTCTCACCCTTCCTCACCCGCAGGTGCGACCCCGGCTTCTCAGGGCCAGCGTGTGAGATGGCCTCGCAGACCTTTCCCATGTTCATCTCCGAGAGCTTCGCCAGCTCCCGCCTCTCCTCCTACCACAGCTTTTACTCCATCCGCGGGGCCGAGGTCAGCTTCGGCTGCGGGGTCCTGGCCAGCGGCAAGGCCCTGGTCTTCAACAAGGACGGGAGACGTCAGCTAATCACCTCCTTCCTGGACAGCTCCCAGTCCAGGTGAGAGGGAAGGAGGAGCAGTGTGAGGCAGAGAAATTGGGGAGCCCCTCCCCTTACAGCTGCAGCCTTGTGTATTATTAAACCAGTTGTTTTAGTGGGGAAAAAAGCCTTTAAAAAACTCCTAGTTCCATGTTTTAATGGTGATTTCATAGCCTTGCATTTTTCCCTCCTGCTTTGTAAACAACAGAGTCCAAAACAGACTGGAGGGATGTACAGCTTGGATGGAAAATATGAAATGTTAATATCAAACCTGAGTGTCAAAGCCAAGTGCTAATTAATTATTTATAAGGTTGTGTTTATTTGACAGCTTGTGGCAACTGATTAGATCCATTCACTATCTCTCCCTCCCCTTCAGTGCCTAATAAATAATTAAGTGCAGTAATGATTGGCATTTTTTTAACTATATGTGCCACATTGCATTACTTGACAATAAAAACAAATCACACGTACAAAAGCCCATAACAGATATTTATCAAAATTTGCCTAGATTAACAAGACCTGAAAACAACCTGGTTAGGGGAAAAACAAAACCAAACCAAACCGGGGAAAAAAAAAAAAAAAAAAAAAAAAAAACCAAAAAAAAAACCCACTAAAAAAAAAAAAAAGAAACCCAATAAAAAACCCACTATGAAAATGATACCCTGCAAATATTTGTGTAATTCTGATGCAGGTTCCTGCAGTTCACACTACGCCTGGGCAGCAAGTCAGTGCTGAGCACCTGCAAAGCGCCCGACCAGCCCGGGGAAGGAGTGCTGCTGCACTACTCCTACGACAACGGGATTACCTGGAAACTGCTGGAACACTACTCTTATCTCAACTACCACGAGCCAAGGTACATGCACAAATATTACAAAGACTGTTATTTACATGCAGTTATTCTGGTCATGGTGGTCACTGCAATGCGGAGACTGAGTACGTGGTGCAAGAGGGAATGAAGAGTTTTTGTTGCACACTGAAAGTTACCACCTTTCTTTAAAATTTTGCAGCTGTTCTAGGCACTTCCCATTTTGTCATTCTGTAAAAATGAGCACATGGATTTAATGGCTTTCAGGTCTCAAGTGATACAACAGAACAAGCTGTGGCGGTGCGGAATGAGGGATAGGAGGGTACTTGTGGGAAATAGGGGCATGTCTCTTCCCATGGAAGCAGCCACTTGTAAAGAAAAATTAACATAAATTATTTGTAGCTTTGAAGCCATAGATACCCTCACTACACCATCCTCTGGGATCAGGAGTTTGCAGGCAGCACAGGACAGCTGAGACAAAATGTCAGTGATGCATACTCTGCAGGATTGTGAGGATCTCTGAGGTCAGCAGGGAAACTGTGCCTCCTCCCACTCTGAAGGCAATTGCATGACTTTATGGCTGTGCCTCTGCCCTGGGCTGGGCTTGGTGCCCCGGGAGAACCTGCTGGTGACTGCCTGGGACTTGCACAAATCAAAAAGAAGTTCAACAAAGAGCTCATCTTATCCAGCAGCGCCTATGTTTGGTGTCAGATTAGAGAGCAATGTATCTCATGTATTCAGAGGTGTTCCTTACTGTTAGGTTTGTGACACCATCCACCAAATTTAGTAGAGCAGTGCAAAATCAGGAGTCTCCATGAGCACACCTGTACCAAAAGCCCAGAACAGTCTGGTCTGGATCTATGCAAACCCACTCAAAGCTGGCAGCATCCACCTTCATGGGGTGCTGCAGCAGAGCCAATAAGTGCCAATTAAAGGAGGTGCTCTGCAAGGGGGCCCAGAAGAGGCAGAACCAACAGTGGCAGCACTGGAGTCATTCCAGCAGGTCCATTTCCTGCCCAAGGGTAGCTTTGACCTGGCTATTGTCCTATGTCTTCTTCCCTATGGAGTTCAAGGAAAACATCTGAGTCAGCCCCAGGGGTGGGACTGTAAATAGCCTGCAAGTCACTTTAACTACACATAACTTTCATTATTTATATTTATTGAGCTCAGATGAGTGCTTTAAAAAAAAAAAAAAAAGGATTTCCACATCTTGTCAATAACTCAGTACAAAATTGCAATATACAAAGTGTGATTAAGAATGTCCTAATGGAAATAAAAAACACCCTTGTAGCATTAAAATTATTTCCTGGAAGCTATAAAAAATATTCAAAAATCTGAGAGGAAGACTGTATTTGGTAGAAATATATTGTAGACCTTGATTTTTGAAGTTCTAAATGTCTCCAAAGGAAAGATGCTACAGACTGGAACGCTTATAAGTCTTCTTCAAAGTTTCCTTTGCCTGCCTTTATTATAGTCACATATATATTTTATATGGCCCTGTTTCTAATTCTTAGATTCAAGATTACATCTGTAGGAGTTATATTTCCCTAAAGGTTTTTAATATATAGCACTATGAAATTTTTATAACAAAAAGGAAAATACATATCCTGGTGACTGATTTTAATGAAGTTAAAGATATAAATGTAATAAATTACATAGATAGCAGAGAGTTTTTTTGCTTTTGAGGTTAGGTATGGAACACAATTCCTGTTGTTCTGACAAGGTACAGAACAAAGTACAATATACACAAATTAGAGAGATTTTGCCATGGGAGATTAGATAGATAGATAAATAGACAGACAGATAGATAGATAGATAGATATTCAGTCCACTCTGGGTAGATAGAAAAATGACAGACATACAAACCTGAAGCTAATGCTGGCAATAATTATGAAGAAAGCTTCACCTTTTCGTATTATGTTGTCTGAAAACATCAGCATTTTTAGTAACATGGATGGACTGCTGCAAAGTTGGGCAATTGGTCTGTATCCACGAGTTTAATTAATCTTCAGTCATACAAAAAAATAATTGCACATTTAATGTTCTGCTGAAAAGGTGCATTTAATATGCTAACATTTGACAGCTGCATTTTTCTTCTGAGCAGAACAGCGGTGGCTTTTCAATATTAGGTATGCGCATAGCTTGAAAGAATGAGATCAGAGCAAAGGTCTCCCAGCTGGTTTTTAAGAAATCTAATGGTGGCTGGTAATGTTAGTAGGAACACTTTTCTTCTCTGCAGAAGAAAAGTCATTAGCAGGAATCCCCCTCCCTCTACATCTACCTTCAACAAATCAAAGCCAGATAGGAGAAATTGTTACATCTGGAGGTGTAGTCAGGTTCTGCATACTAACAAACATGCCATACACAGTGGTTTACACCTACATTTTTAAACTGTGTTATCTTAATCCCCCGGGATGGGGGAATTTATTTTAACATGTGTTAAATATTTTAACATCTGATATGTGTATCAGTGGTATATGTCATGATTTAGGATTTTCTGTATGTTACTGTCAGTGAGAATTAGTGTCCACATGTGCAAGCTTCTGAGAGGTAAGAGTGAAAGGGAAGATACAAGCATCAGAGGCAGCCACCAGCAGAGAAATATGCCCTGGATTATGGCAGAGCATTAGCTCACACAAGTGCCAGGTGCTTCACAGTGCCTGCTGGATACAGTGCTCCTCCTAGCCAGGAGCTTTCCTCAGGTTCATGCCCCTGAGCCATGGCAGAAAAAAAACGTGATTCCTTTTAGCACCAGTATTAATTTCTTACCATTTGTGCCTTTAAAAAATTAACCCAAGAGGTTATAGAGTTGCTTCTTATGAGGGAATCCTTGGTAGAGAGGAAGCCCTTGTGGTTTAGTCATGGGCCAGAGAGCAGTGGGGCTTGGTCTTTCTGTTAGAAGGGTACAGAGTTATTTAAACATGTTTATTTGAGTGTAAAGGAAATGTATCCACCACACATAAGGGGTGTACTGGTGTGTACATAAAGTGTGCTGGTTCCCTGCCACAGGGACACAGCCATGTCACCTCTGGCTGTCCCTCCACACATCTCTCTCCAGTCTATGGATGGCAGAAAGCAGCTCCTAGAAATGCCTGGCAGGACTTTCTGAGTGCTTCCCACCTGTTTAGCCAAGCTATTTGATTTTTTTCTGGTTAATACATTAATGTATTCATCTTTAAAATGAACGTGACACTAAACAACAGTGTTATAAATCTACTCTTTACAAGGATGTTCTGGCAAGTCATTTTTAAGAGTGTGGTTTTTTCATTAAGAGCGCTACAGGCACAAGACTCTTTCATATGCAGAGAACAAAACATTACAAGAGGCAGCTTAGAAAGCCTTAAGTCTGAAAAAAATTTGGTGCTAGAGTATAAAAAGATGCTTCTGGTTTACATGATTTATCATTTTATTCACATTTCCTCTAAGAGAGAAAGAAAAATATCAGCTACATGATGAGCTTGCTGAAAACCCTTTTGCCAGCAAGTAATTGTACCCCAATGGAGACAAATGTCCCTGTTGCCAGTCTGTCTCACAGTTGATGTGGCTGTGTGGGGTACCATGGTCCTAGTGATTTATGGAGCTTTCAAGAAGGTGTCATTGCTGTGGCAATTAATGCATGCTCCCTGCTGCAGTGCATGAAAATTGCTCCTGGAAATTAGATAATACTCTTAATTTTCTTTGCCGTTTGTCAATTCAAGGTATGTTGACATAACTGCCATGACAAATCAGGTGACCTTGCATACCAGAAGCACCTGGGACTCACCTCCAGTTGCATCTCTATGCAGCTACAAAAAAGAAGTGTCTGCCAAAAAAACCCACACATAATCACACTGTCTGACAAGATGAACCTTTTCCACTTGATTGTGGCAATTTACGGGGGTGGGTTCTTCTAGGACAAGAGCACCATTAGAATGATGTCAATGTTGTGCAGGAACTAGTGCAGATGTTTACAAGATGCAAATCTTCAAATCAGGATAAAACCCACTGTGTCTGACAAAGTGGAACTGGAATTCTTAAATCCTTGTCAGCTGATCATTCCTTTACTAATTTACACCTTTAAATTTACTGAGAGCTCCACAGTGGAAGCAAAATTTACATATTTGGTAGAAACTCTTTCTGGTTACTTTTGCAAATGACTGGTTTTCAGTAAATGAACTGATTACCAAGTGAACTAACAATTCCCCTGTCTCTGGTAGCAGCTATACCAGCAGATGCTACTGTATTTGTGGACTGAATTTACTCCATGATTTTTAGGGTCAGTAAGGAAAAAACCCTAAAATACATCCCCATGGCATTACTACAAACAGCAAAAACTGGCAATAACAACTTTGTTTTGTTTTCCAGAATAATTTCAGTGGAGCTGCCTGAAGACGCGAGGCAGATCGGCATTCAGTTCAGATGGTGGCAGCCCTATCACTCTTCACAAGGAGAAGATGTGTGGGCAATCGATGAAATCATCATGACCTCTGTGCTTTTCAACAGCATCAGTCTGGACTTCACCAACCTGGTTGAAGTCACACAGTCTCTGGGATTCTACCTGGGAAATGTGCAGCCCTACTGTGGGCACGACTGGACTCTCTGGTGAGAGACATGGATTCTTTTCTGTTCTACTTTTGTTTTCCTTGTTTATTCATCCTGCTAAGGGTCAAGCAACTGCTGCAAATGCATCTTTCTGGCGGCTATTCAGAGTAATTGTGTCTCATCCTCACATTATGAACAAAAATACAGTCACTAATCTTATTGCAATTTAATTGTAAGTTTTTCACTTCATTGCATAGACTTATGTTTGGTGGGGACATTGAATGTAGCATTCTTTTTCCATGAAATATTTAAAGAATATCCTAATAGAAAAAATTCAGAAATTTTTCATGATCTTCACTTAAAACCCAGGCAGGGTAATATGGATATGCAGGTAATCAAATAGTCCCTTAAGTACAGACTCTGAACATTTTGTAAGTGATGTTCAGACCTGTGACCATAGCCATTATATTGTAATCCAGAAAGGAAAGGCAGCAGAATATAGGCAGAATGACATTAGCCATTTGGAGTTGTTTTGTCTGGTATTACATACACTTAGTCATTTACACTGTGATCAGAATTATGACATATTGCAATTACGCCTCAAATGTGTTGCATATTTAGAAACAAAAGCAGGAAAACATCACATGCCTCAAAGAAAATAAAGGCAAGAGAAAAGGGAAAAAAAAGGAAAAAAACTTGTTAGGATTGCATAAAAATAAGCTTTTTAACTAAAATATTAACATGCTTCACAAAAAAAGATTCTGGAGCACTTGAGCATAACATTTGGAATTAATACAAGGGAAGCTCAATTTCATCTGTGTGTTTAGATTAAAACCAAATAACAGTTTCACGCTAGTCTGATCAACATATAAACCCAGTATAGTTTTAATTGGCATGGATATATTTCTTTGGAGAAAGTACAGTCTCAGTAATTATAGAAAACCCGAAGAAAATAAAATAATTTTAGCGTCCCCATGGACACTCAGAGAAACACTGTTGGAATTTTATTAACAAGTATCTCTGAGCAATGTGATTTGACATTCTGATCATCTGTCAAACTAAAAGGAGTTGGCTTAGCAGTAGGAACAACACCGAGTGTGTCCTAGCACTGATAATGAGGCAGTAGAAGCACCATTAACCACTTTAATAAGGACAAGGAAGGTACTCGCTGCTCATTAAAATGAAACAACATGTTAGGGCTCAAACTGTTTGTATCTCCCTCATCAAAGAGTTAGAATGAAAGCCCTTTAATGACATTGTTTTCCCTCTGTACTTTTAAGACCAGTTTATCATGGGGAGGAGGGCAGATAATTTAAGATAGCAGAGGTTCTTCTGTTTTCCTCCCATGACTCTAAATCAGAATCAAAATAATAAATGCTAAGCTAAATTCTCCATCCCATATGGAGATGGACTAGGATTTGCAGTGCTCATTCATAATAGAAACATGCATCAAATAAAGAATCAAAGCCTTCCTCACTATTTATGTCTAAGTATTTTTCATTATCACTGGAAAACATGAACTCTATCCTTCACTGACCTTGCTTCTCTCAAGGGAAATTTTAAAACTTACACAAAGTCTGTACAAATGGTTACTAGTTAAATTAATTATTGTTGGGTTTTCCCAGCTGTGAGTCCATTTGGTTCTCATTTTCTAACTCATGAGTTTCTAACTCACAAGCAGATCTTGCAGTAGCACTGACACCATCCTCTTGAGAACAGTCTGACAACAGCTTTTTCATTAGTATAACTATGGGAAATATGCTATCAATCATTTCTCAGGGTGTCATCCCCAGGCCCATTTTCACAGAATTGCTTTTAATTGTCTGTTAGGCCTCCATTTCTTCTTTAATACCTGTAAATCTGAAACATTTATCCTTAAAATTGAAAAAAATTGAGGAGGGGGGTTTTGGGTTTTTTTTGGTTTTTGTTTTTTTTTTTGTTTGTTTGTTTTTTTGGGGTTTTTTTTTGGGGTTTTTTTTTTTTTTGAAGAGGCAGTCTGTTCTTTTTCATATCTGGCTTCATTTAAAAAAAAAAGAAATTTTTTGATAAACATATGTTTTGATCGAAGGTGATTTTTGAGTACTTTTCGTGGTCTATGTCTGAACAGTCATTTTATTTGATTGTCATCATCAACATTCGGTTTCAGAATGGATCTTAAACTTTATTACACTAAGTGTATTGGTTATATTGAAAGGACTCCAGAACACTTTTAAAATGAAGTGTTTGATGATGTGCACTAATTCATCACTTCTCCAAAATGCTCATATTCAGGCAAAGTTTTGAACCAAATGCTTCTGGAGTATTACAGGCTATATACAGCCACTTGCTGAAATCCATTTAAATATTAATAAGGATATATATACTTTATGTATATATACTTTTACTTTTCATCTGGACACAAATAAAATAGCATTATATAAATAAACTGTCTTCAGTCAGATTACAACATTATGATTTAGCTCAGTGTAGCAAACGATAGTGTCCCACTGTCCCTGGAGAAGCCTGGGGGAAGCCTGTAAACCTGCCTTGTCACGAACTATCTGTATGGAGCAAAGTCATACAGGGGTCCTACATCAGCCTGGTAGTTTACCAGTGCCTTAAATGTTTTTTTGTTTAGAGTAATTGTTACTCTGTAACATGCAGAAAGTTTCTTTCAGGTAATCGACTTAATTATATTAAGGATGTTAATACATTTAGGAATTATTTAGCAAAGTAGGTATGATGTGATGTAAAAAGGCACAAACACCCCCTGCCTTTGATGGAAGCAAAGCTGCTTCTGGTGTGAACGTTGGGCCATTGTGTCAATATTTTCAGTCAATGCAGCTTTACAATACAAGCTACATCCATGTGGCTTTTCAGTATTCCTAAAAGTCCCAGGCTTGAAAATATGGTAACTCTGGGGAACTCAGAGCATTTTGGAGCAATGCAGGTTGGCTGACATTGACTGTGATACCGTTCCCAGAAGTACCAATTAGTTGGCAGTGCTTGGAGGGAGAGTGATTGTTCTGAGAGCACCTATGGGTATTGTGTTCCTGTGCCTCTGCCGCTCTAATTATATATGTGCCAGAAACCAACTCACAGCAACATATTTATACAAAAATGAAGCCTCTGCATTCTCATTTCTGAAGATTTTTTAGTTAATTATTGTTACACCAGGGACATTACTTCATCTTTTACAAAATCCAGAAAGGTATTCCAGCTGTGTGGCTCCCAGAACAAAGAAAACATTTGGTATTCCAGCAAAAGACCATACCCCTAACCACATACATGAGAGATCTGGAGAGCAAAGTGGCAAGTAAGGTGGAGCCCACACCTGTAATGCTACTTGTGTTCAGCTGGAGGCAAAATGTGGATGATAAAGGACTTTGTGTACCTATTAATAAGGATCCTCCCCTTAAAAGAGCTTCTTATAGAGCATCACATACTGTCTGCATCTCAACACTAGCTTCCTTTTTCACATTTCTTTAATATGCATTTTAAAGAGCTGGTTTGACTTTTTAACTTACTTACTTAATATACTGTGTACACTATCCAGTGGCTGAACTATTAAATTAAAATGAATGCTAAATTTAAAATATTTTAATCATGACCTGAATGCTATCAGAAAGAAGATATTAGAGTTTAAGACATTTTTTCTCATTTTACTCTAGTAGTAATAAATAAAGGGAATTTTTGTGAAGACAAGGGCAAAATGTAACATTTAATTCTTCGCACCTATTTTGACTACAAGTCCTTCACTTGTCTTCTATTACTTTGGGAAGGCAGCTTCTGGGCGGATGTTTCATCAAACTATTGAGTTTCAACTCCTTTATTCTGTTCAGATAAGCTTTTGTGATGTGCTATGCCCAGGTTTTTGTGTGCAATGCCAAATCCTCTTCCAAAGCAGTGCTACACATAATTTTCAGCCAATTACACTGCACATGTTTGACTGATACCTGAAGAGCCTGGTTGTACTGGCACAGATTTCCCAACAGGGCCTCAGCCTATGTCAGATCAAATCAGCTGTAGCTTTTAAATTTGAGGATTTTTGTCATTTTGTAAAGTACAAGATAAAGTTTAGAAAAAAAAATAAATTCAGCCATTATCCAGGCAAGTTCTTCTGAAATGCACTCAGATCTAACCATGAAGCCACAAACCATAGGCTGCCTGCTGGACTGCTGATGAGTGTATGTTATATCCTCTTCTCAACTTAAAATTATCCTTCCTACTGAGAACAAAAACACCGACAACACCGACTGAAAAGAGCAAAGAGTTCAGATACAGTTTTCCAAGACAACTTACTCCCTTCCAGTCCAGTTGTCCATGACAGTGCCCTTGTGCCATCACAGTGAAGGCAGTGTCCATCCACAGTCGCTTTGGGCTGCTGATCACAAAGTCTGGGTAGTTTCATGCAATGTCATGAGCTGGATCATCCTTTGCAGGAGCTCAGGGCTCCTGAACAAGGAATCAATATGATTTCACAAAGCCACGTTGTTACCCTCCAGCACAACCTTTTATATCTTTCTCTGATATCACTCACATGCTTCTTGTTGCAGAAATCAACACACCTGCATTCCAAGTTGTTTTTCTTTCTTCCCAGGGATACAGCTGTAACTTATCAAAATCGAGGCTGCCTGCAACCTATTCCTGTATCCCCACAATCCAGCAAGTACATTACAACACTGAGGGCTCTAATAAGAATAACTAAAGATGGTTTGGCTGGGGCACACTCTCAGGGTTCAAATGCACTACAACAATCCTTTAGGAAATCAGTCACAAAAAGTAAGGTCAGAGAGTAGAAAGCAGCCTGGATCTTAACTTATGCCAAGTAACAGAAATTTGATAATGACAAAATTAATGTCAGCTTTCAGTAATTTCTTCTAAAGCTTTAAGGCAGGATGCTGACATTTATGGCTTAAGTGCTCTCTCTGGAAAGGACTCTATAGAAAACAATATAGGTCAGTGAATTAACTAGAAGAGTCCTAAGTGACACTGACTTGTATTCCTAGTCCTCACACTCACTTTGTCATGACCTTGAATTTTACAGGCATAGAAGCTAATATGTTCTACTGTATTGTATTTAAAGATTATGATTTCTTATTTAAGATGATAAACTGTAGCTTACTCAATCATAAGAGCAACCTTGAACTAGATTATTCTCTTCATCACCACTGTACTAAATGTAGCTTTTCTTTTTTCCATGATGATTTGTAGTGATTTTCTTTAAAAAGAGCCAATCCCCATTCTAAATTGTTCACATTTAAGAATAGTCTTAGAAAATATTGAAGCTGAAAGGACTACAGTACTTTTGAAGACACTAAGTAAACATCTCAGACTAAGGAGAGGGAAGCAATTTTCATTCTATGTGAACTTTCATTAAAATACTCTGTTTTGAAGGCTAGTGGGAAGGATTCAAAGTTTAAGTTGTTATTACTTCCTCTTTATGCCTCTGTTGCATTTGAGGTTTTGAATTTGGTTGTTCCGTTTTTCTTTTGAATAGTGCATAGAAGAAAAACTTGCATTTGAAGTGAAATAACCTTGGAATTTCAGACTATAAATTGTATTATTATGTATGTGATAACTGGGTACCTTGCAACATATATGTGTATATGTGTGTTCCAAACATTACTATTGTTCTCCAATCCTGTGGAAAATATAACTCTTAAATCAGTATATCCTACAGAAAAGAAGCTGAGGATAGAAAATTAATTCTGAAACACAGTCAAGAGTCAGTGAATGTATTGTATATAGGATCATTTGAAAAACAATGAAATTTACAGTCTATGTAATAAGAGTATTTTAAACTATATTCAGTGTATCTTAACTGCCCAGTATTAGAATGAAATTACAGGTCTGACTGTGTCATGACCTTAGACAATGGACACTCCAGGGGAATGAACTTTCTTTATGTTTTTTCCTTATGTTGCCCTTCACTAGATCCTAACTTGATCCTTAATACAAAGAGCATATAGTAAGAACTAACAGAATAATTCAATGTTTCACATTCCGGGATACATCGAGGCCTTCCTGGTAATTTGCAGAAGTACCAGGAGAAAGATTCTTCTATGCATGGTCTCATCCCACATGCCAAGCTAGAGAACAAAGGAACACTACTGTATTTAACCTAGAACCATTCATAATGTTCTTTTCTGAATTATTTTGGGGATAGATCCTGATTCTTTCCTTACATTTCTCAGTTTTACAGGAGATTCAAAGCTGGCCTCTAGCATGCGCTACGTGGAGACCCAGTCTATGCAGATTGGAGCTTCGTATATGATACAGTTCAACTTGGTGATGGGCTGTGGTCAGGCCTTCACTCCTCATATGGACAACCAGGTGAAACTGGAGTACTCCACCAACCATGGCCTCACATGGCATCTTGTTCAGGAGGTGAGGCTGGCAGTGATGACTTTTGTCTTCCATGAACTCTGCTTTATACAAATATACTTTTGGCATTGAACAAAGAAAGATGTTTTCTGTTTTCACCTTTCAATAAAGAAATTCTTGGTTGTAATCGGTCAAAATTACTAATAGAGGTATTTAGACTGTTCCTCATAATATTTGGAAGAAAGGTATCTGAAAGCCTGAAATACAAAATTGTGACAGGAATGGACCGAGGCTGAGAAAAAAATTGGGCCACAGTTAGAGCTACAGGGTAATGGCTGAGATCTTTCCTGTGCTATTGCTTTGTTTTTCTAAGCAAAATGCATGTACTGTTTCCTGGAATTTAAATGGATAGAAATTCTTTCTGCCCTTGTGCGCAGCCATTTCGTAAATGGAAAGCACATTCCTTCAGGGGATTGTAATGTAGAGCCTTTCATCTCCCATCCCTGGTTCAAACACAGCCCAGGACCGTAATGACCGGCGTTTCCCCCACTCTGCTGCAAGTGCAAATAGCAGTGTTGGCTGCTCTTTCCCCGGGTGGCTCGGTGCTGTCTCAGCACAAATGTGAGCAGTGCATTTGGCCATAGCTCGTGCTCTTGTTTTCCCTCTTAGATCGAAAGCTGGACTTTCCCTGCCCTCAGGATCAACTAAGCACGGTCCTTTGGCTGCCTCTGGGCAGGTTCAGAGGGTGTCAGGGAACTTGTCCTACTGCCTTTTCACTGCCTGCTCTGCAGGTTCACCGAAGGATTTGTGTGTCAGGTTCCACACTTTCTATGAGCAATTAAAGCTTTGCCTGGTTACTCTTTGCTGTGTTGTGTTTTGCCACGTTTACTTTGGTGGGCTGAATAGAGAAATGGCAATAAATGAATTTTTAAACTTTGCAAATCTAAGTAATGATTTCTTAGCTTAAACAGAATCCAGAGGAAAGCTATAAATCATGTATTTCAAACACTGTTCATGTCCTTTATACCTAGCAGGTATCATCACAGTGTCCAAGAAAAGTTCTAGTGGTGGGTGTTTGGGGTTTGTGCTTGCCATCAATGGAAGATCAATTGCCTTCAGATTTTAGTGCTCCTTTCCTTGCTCAGTAGAGCTGAGTTCAGAGAGAATACGCAGCCAAATTGTTTTTCTCACACCACCCATGTTGCTGTGATAAAAGAGTATTTGTAGTATATTTCAAGGACATAATCTGGCAAATAAACAAAACGCTAATTAATTGAAATGTTTGAAAGTTTTGTTTATTTTGCAAGCAGTGATCAGATCCTGTTTTCTAAGATCATTTAGGGGAGATGAATCAATAAAAAATGTTTGAAAATTGCTGGAAAGGAAACTAAGCCTTTAGAAAGTCTACTAAAAAAAAAACCCAACAAAATAAGGTCTCAGATCTTCATTTAATACTCTAAGATATTTGAGCAATAAATTTCTCTGTAAAATAATATATTCTGCCTTTCTTCATATTTAATACATAACTATTACTGTATAATTTAACTATATAAATATTCTTAATTGCCATAATTTCTGTAGAGAGTCACTGCTTTATTATTAGTTTCAGAGCAGTCAAAGTAGGCTGCTTGCATAAGCAGGTGTCTGTTCTCTTGCCCGATACCCTTCATGGGGGTGAGCACAGCAGTGACCAGCAAAATACTCTTGGGCATGTGGGGATGGTCAGGTGAAGCTGTGCTGTGGCAGGAAGGGGCAGAAGGCACTCTCTGAATTGGTAGCTAGAAGAGGAGCATGCAGGATGGTTGTAACTTCCAAGCACTTTATTGATACCTCGTAGCACAAATTTTTGAGTGCCGTTCTGGCAAAATATAAATAAATTAATGGAATATTGCAAAAAATGAAGTAACATGGGAAGGGCAGTGCTAGAAAACAGTTAAGAAGCTGGGATAATGGACTTCATTTGTGTTTAATACTGTTCCTACTGCTGCTCCCCACCTCAGATAGAGAGTGTGGGGCCAGCTAGCATGCCCAGGCAAAGCCTCACAGGTAGGTCTCTAAAATGACCTTTGAAATAGTCTGGAGGTCCCTTTCATAGACTTCATAGTGGTCTTGTACCTTACTTTGTAGTCCATGATGGATGCTGGGGTGAAAATAGTAAAAAAGTAAAAGATAAACATTCCTCATGGAGGAATGCAAAACATTGCAAGTCACTAATGCTAAACTCTTTAAATAGATTCATATGGCTTTCTTCCATCCTCAGTTTTACTACTAGTTTTCTGAGAAATTTCTCCGCATCATGCCAGGATTTTTCTCTTCTGGGTCTTTCACTCCAACATCTGGACCCAGACAAGCTCCTGGTTCTGTGAATGTTTGACCCTTGTTTCTGTTCCCAATTATTCCTCAACATTAAATGTGGTTTTGAAATGTTTTATTTTAAGGAATGTCTTCCCAGTATGCCGAGCTGTCAGGAGTTTACCTCAGCAAGTATTTACCACTCCAGCGAATTTACTCAGTGGAGGAGAATCACCGTTCTTTTACCACAGAAGACTTGGTAAGCATTTATTTCCTCTCTTTAATTTTTTTTTTGGGGGGGGGGGGGGCAGATAATTCATCTACTTCTAAATTGCTATGACAAAGATCAAGTCTCTGCAGGTCATACTCAAGCCAATAGGTGGGCTGCCAGGGCTGACCCAGTGGCAGGTATTTCCCATAAAATGCATTCCTTACATAATTAGAGAATGAAATGTTGGTGAAGTCAACAGAAACTATTGTTTAGGATTGTTTTTAATACATACTCTGACTCTTCTAATAAAGTTCAGACTTTTCAAAAATAGTAGTGCTTGTCTATAAATGCCCTATTGGAGGAAGGCTTTATTTGGATTGTTAATTTTTATTTTGCACATTCCTTATTGTTTACATCTTCAGACCAAAGCCTTGTATAAACAATAACTAATGATTCATTTCTGGGAATTTTTTAACTCTTGTTTCTTTTTATAGCATGTCTTAAAAAATAACATTCTCTTCTGCAAAAAAAGAGAAACAAAAATTATCAGAAAGCCTATTCATCTTGTTGTAATCAAACTTGGTTTGCCTGCCCTAAATTTTTTTTTTATTAACTAAATTGTTTCTTTCATTGTTTATTTTTAAATTTTTATTATAACACACAAATAAAAATTTGTGCATAAATCCCAATAATCTTCAGGGCATCCTTCATTTGAGAATTTAATTATTGCAATTAGAATTACATTTTGATTATGTTTGACCTGAATCCATCACAGCAATTGCAATGAGAGCTTGCTCAGATTAAGTTATCATTGTATTTCCCCATCCTTCATCATTATTTTTTTGCATTCTGCACAGCCTATTTCCATCAATCACACCACATTGATACCTTCTTTCAACACACTGGCCCTTTTTATTGTACAGCCAATATTCAGAATTTCCTATTTCTAGGCAAAACATCAAAGGCAAATATTGAATCCTTAGAACATATCATATCAGATAATACCAAATGGTGCAAGTAAGTCTACAAATAACCACTTTATAGTTAGATTATAATGTACTAAATCTTACATGCCATTATATGCCACCATCTGCAAAATCTGTGGTTCACCTAGGCACTTAGCAGTTTAAAAAGTGTCTACAATTTTTCAGGTTACACTCTAAAGTAGACTGTTACTCCTAATTTCATTTATAAAATATATACTGTACTCAAAGTTATTATACACTGTGCACTTGATGATGATACCAATGTTGTGGGCCTCTTTTTCTTTAGGATCTACTAATTTTTCTCAGCATATGAGGTGGCAGAAGCAAATAATTCCATTTTAATTTAGGAGACTGCAGGGAGAAATTATGATGAGTTAATAGCCGTATTCCTGTTCTGTGGTGTGCGCAAATCATAAATATTTCACACTCTGTCTTGTATCTGAAGGGATTCCCGTCTGTTAGCAGAGTTTTGTTTGTAATTAAAGTACAAATTACCACGGAACATGTCTTTGCTCTTCATAGAACACATTTTCCGTGTTATGTTGTACTATGGAGTTATCGGGGTGAAGAGGAAGGGTGGCTGCATGTTCCCCACCAAACACAATCCAGCACACCACATGCATCTCTCTCTCACCACTTTCCAACCTTCCCTTCCACTGGCAAGGAGCAGGCTAAGGGTTCCTTTGGGTTGAAACTGGGAGGGGATTTTTTACACGTGTTTTAGAGCACACTTGTGAGCAGAGGGTAAGTTTCTGCCTTTCCACAACCTGGGCACTATTGGTGGCAATTTGATGTGTGGCTCTCTGCTGCCAGCCCAGCCACACAGAGGGCGTTTCTCCAGGTGGCTGGTAGTGAATATGCTCCGTAGGGCTCCTCTTCAGGTGCTCTCCCTCCTTCTCCTGTCCCTTCCCCACCTGCATCCCCTGCAACAAGAGGCAAAACCTTGGTAATAGCCAGGAAGAACAGTGCCGAGGGGGAGAGCCAGATCTTCTGCCTTCCCAAAACTGGGCTGAGGGGGAGAGATCTCTGGACCTTCCTTCTGTTTCAACCGCTCAAGACAAAGGCTGCCAAATACTCAGCCTGCCCGGTGCTTACTGCACAGGGAAACAAACCACCTAAAGGAGGTCTCATCAGCCTTGTTCTGGCCCTTGGTAGCCTCGGCATGCCCTCACACCCCTGCGCAGCCCTGCTGTGGTTGCTGGACCTTTTATCCCTGGATGCACAGCTCCCAGCTGAGGGTTTGCACCTTGGGTGTGTGGGTAGTGTCAGGCTGTGGCACTGTGCTCATGCAGCTGGAAGATTGTTTGTAACAGCACCTATTTCTCTTGTGAAACTTTCTGGGTGTGCTGGTATTTCTGCACATCTGTAGATGTTCTGCTTCTAGCAAGCATGAGTTTACAAGGTCCCCATGTTATGTGAGATTCGGGATGCTAGAAAATCTGCTGCAAGAATGAGACTTGTACTGAAGAAATGAAATGTAAGCACCTGCTCACTGAAATTGTATTGTACTTGAGCTGAACATTTCTAACACTGAAGAAAATTAATTTCAGTTTTATGCAAGGCATTTACATATGAACAGGCTTTAATGAGATATAAGCAGCTGTCAGTTGCTGACTTCATAAACAAATCAACACCTAATGACTGAATGAGAGCTTCAGGATAATTGGGTAAATGTAATTATGGTAACTCAGAAGGTAGCAAATATAATTTTATCAGCCACAAATTTGCATTAGATCATTAAGGCTTTTAATATCAGGAGGGAAGGCAATGATTTTATTTTAACTCACATATCTGAAAAATTTTATAACAGAACATCATTTCACTTGCAGTACTTCTGGGACATGATTTCCTTGTGCTTATGTAAAATGTCACACAACAACAATGACTTTTATTTGACATCAACCAGACTTAGATACAATGTTATTAGAAAGCCAGATTGCCTTCCAGTAGCATTAAGAAAAAAAAAAGGAGAAACTATGAGGAACTAGGGAAGTTTATTTTGCTTGTAAGAAATGCTTTCATAGCTCCTCAGTGCTGCACTTCCCATTTCAATCGGTGTCCAAATGGTGACTGCCCAGAAAACCAGTGTTTTATCACTGAGAATGCAGCTGACGCTCATCTCCTTATTCTCTTTTCTTAATTAACATGGCTTTTTAAAATGGTTGATTACCATTTTTAACAGCATAATCCTCTTAAGCTGTTGTTACCTTGAGGTGGAGAGCAGCCTTGGAAAGCTTTCAAAAACAGTGAGCAGGACTGGCTTTTCAGGAGCATTGCTTTTGCAATTGTCAATTCAGCCTAACACACATTATCCCTCACCCAGGGAGGGATCTGAATCCATAGAGTTTTCCCTGCCCACAGCCGTGTGACGGTGGCATTGCTTCCCGCAGGACCCCTGGAAGCAGGCTGGGTGGGATGGAGAGGGCAGCCCCTTGTCCCTTGCAGCTTGGGGCCACGGGATTCCCGTGGTGGCAAAGCTGTCCCCAGGGGAGAGTTGTCTGTCTGCAGATAAAAATAACTCCTCTCCGCTGGGATGTGGCTCCCTGGGGACTGTCCCCAGCCTCCAGCTGCTGCACACACTGCCATTTGAGCCACATGTTCATCTCCAGGGTGTAATGCGCCTCCTCCCTTCTTCCCCTCCCCTCAAATGAGATAAACAAACCTCCTGGAATGACTGCATTCATCTGAGAGAACTTCAAGGTAACAAGTGGAGCTGAGTGCACCCTTAGCTTGATGTGCAGCCAACATCTGGAACCTGAGGAGGCAGATGGAACTCTGCACCTGGCAGGGTGGCAGCCCCCTGCAGCAGGAATGGGATGATGAGACTCTCCAGGGAAACATTTTGGTCAGGTGAAACCCACACGAGCACCAGTAAGAGCTGTCAGCCCTGGTGTCACCTCCATGCCGTGCACGCCCAGCCCTGGGAACAGCCCCAGAGAGGAGCTGCACAGGGATCTTCTCAGCTGGGCTCCAGGTGGTGTGCTCCCCTGGGCACAGGTGTTCTCTGTCAGTGCACAGGGCTTGGCTCTCCCCACGGTTTGTGTCGGTCAGTGTGAGCCCTGTGCCCCAGAAGCAGCCCTGATGCAGCTGCACAGCCGCCCTTCAGGGTCACTTGCACCTGTCAGCAGCCAGTGAGCGGCCGAGGCAACACCATCAGTGCCACGCCAAGCTGTTTTTAGGGGGCACCACCACTTATTGGGCACGATGAGACTTCAATGGCATGGTGAAATTGCCTCTGTATCACTGTAAATCTCCCCCAGTTTGCTGTAAATACCCCTGGGTTGCAGGGTCTCACACCCCACCTCCACCCATACTCCATCCCTGGTGAAAACCAGATGCCTGAATACAATGCTCTCCCTCCTGTTACCTGGGAAAATAACATGTCACAATTTTACTGTGCTGGGAGTTCACAGGGGGTGTGTTTGCCTGCTCTAACACCATTCTTTGGTTTCAGTATTGTTATTTTCCTCAGCACACATTACAGTTAACACCAGTCATTACTGCTCTTTCCAGAGCCTACAGCCTCTGTCAGGGTTCTCTGTGGTGCCATTGAAGTGAACATGAACCTCAGCACCAAAGTGATGTGCTGACTTCAGAGCACTCCAAAAATAAACAGTAACTAATTGCAGTCAATATTGACTGCCCATTGTGCCTACACAAGCTTAGGAAGTCCTTCGTGTGCTGATTACTGGCATTGTACACTTTTAATGGATAATTCATAGCTCTTGTAATGTAACCCATCAATACATTATATCCTGAGGGAGTATTTAATCAGCAGATTTGCCCCTGCAGATTAACTCTGAGTGCTGTAAAAATGCTTACAGTATTTGCAATATCAAACAGATACTTAAAGCAGGCAACAAGGGTCATTTCAATTAAAAATCAAGCCCTTGGGCAGCTTCACTTGTTTTTTAAAGAAATTCAAAACTGGTATTTTAAAAATTTATCCACACATGTACCAAACTTCTCATATGTGCCAGAGTGGCTAATTGCTCTGCCACTCTGTCCACTTCAGCTGCACAGGCCTGCTCTATTCATTTTTTCACTTCCATACGTGTGAGCAGGTGGCTCAGCCACCTTTACAATGTTCATTTTAATAAGTCTTATTCTACATAAATTATTGGGGATGGGGAAGGAGCTTTGTATCTTGAAGCAGAATAACAGCAGTATATCCTGTGCCATCATAAAGTAACCATATGGCTCAGAAACAAGCAAGAAAAGAAGCTTCTAATAGGAACCGCCTGCTTCTCATCCTCAGCTCCCCCAACCAGCCTTTGGCCAGACACAGGCCTGTCCCATTTTAAAACTGGATTTTTAATTCTCCTCAGTCAACCTTGCTTTCCCTGTCCTAACCCTCCACAACAATGCAATTCAGCCTCAGTGCCTACATTGCCACCCCCACTCCTTTTTACCCCGACCCATCATGCAGCCAGCACAGCCCCTTTTGCTCCATCACGATGAACAATTTCCCATCTTTGTTTCACTTCACATGCATTGTATTTTTCTTAATCTCATTCTGACATGAGCAGAGTGGATAGTCTCTGTGTCCTCCATGTGTCAGTGGCCACCAGCCGATGTCTGTAACCTGTTGGATGTGCACAGTTTGGCAGGGCAGCTTGAAAAGGCTTGATGATGACAAAAATTGCTTTTCTCGTGATTCGCTTTCTTCTCCAGCCTTGGTTTTTGAGGGTGGTGTGTGTCAGGCTGGGTTTGGCTAGCAGGAGTCACTCCCATGGAAAAAGTCAATTTTGCATTGGACAATCTCCTAAAGGGCCAACAGTAAGCATTTTTCAATGGATAATGTGAGCTGACTTCACTATTGTAAAGAAAAACAAGCTGTTGCAGATAAACTATTTAGAAAGGAGAAGCTAAAGCAAGATTTTGTGCTAGAAGAATATTACAAATATCCAGAGCTTAGTTAGGCAAGAAGTTTAATTTGATGATTCCCCACCACAAACCGTGGGTGTTACAGATTTTGAGTAGTTGGCCAAGAGCAAGCTATTTGCAGGGCAGAAAAAAATAGGTGCTATGGAACAGGATCTTTGTCAAAAACTTGTGATCTCAATGTCACCAGTGATATGTGAGCAAAAGCTAGTTTGGAATCATCCTGACAAAAAGAAATTTTTATATCCAAGAAAAAACAGTCAACTATTGTTGAATGGAAATAGTTGGTATTCACTTACACTCAAGAAATTTAATATTTTTTAAAATAATAAACATCAGGAGAAACCTGTCGACGGTTTATGACCTGTTAACTGTGACCAAAAATATAAAAAACAAAGTCATGCCCTAGATCCACCTTTCAAATTTTGCAACCATCACACAGTAAAAAATCCAGTAATATACATAGCTAGGCTTGCCTTAAAATAATGCTCAAAATCCCTGCAATATCTCTGCAATGTGCTCTTCCTCAGAAATGTCATCAGAAAGTCCATTATATAGCCCTCTGCAGTGAGTGGCTCATCTAGGGAATTAATTGGCAAAAATCTGTCTTTGGTTGTGCCAGCCTTTGCAGCTTGGGCTGTGATTGGGATACCAACTTTATTTTTTTTTAGTTACGTTTTATCTCTCTTCCCTCCATTCTGTAGAGAACCAAAAATTAATGCACTGTTATTGGTTTTAAGGTCCAGTGCCACACGTTTCCGCTGGAGTCAGTGCTACTACACAGCCCAGGATGAGTGGGCCTTGGACAACATCTACATCGGGCAGCAGTGTCCCAACATGTGCAGCGGGCACGGCTGGTGTGACCACGGCGTTTGCAGGTACAGAGCATTTGTCAGTCCCTCTTGGCAAGGGTCTCCTGATACTTCAGGTACCCTGCTATATTCCATACTTTCCTTTTCTTGGCTGTTGTTCTTATTTTTAGATTAAACATTAAAAAATAAAAGCACTACGAGGGGCTGACCATTCAGGCAGCATGAGCAGCCAGTTGCTCCACACCAGTGTGTCCAAGAACCTGTACCCTTGTCAGATCCAAGCACTGCAAGAGCTTTCAGTGGCACAGGACTGCCCTTCTGCAGGTGTCCTGGTGTCCCCTCTAGCCCTTTGCACAAGGACCCCAGCTCAGGGCCAGAGCTGCTTTGCTGGGTCAGAAGGATGCCAGGGAGCAGCTCAGCACTGTCTGGCAGCCACTGTCAGAATGGGTGCTACACCAAGGACACAGACTGCTACTCTCTGCCAGATTCAAACTTTCTGGACACCACAGGATTTTTTTTTTTTAGAAAAAAGATACAGGGTTTTCCCATTTTCCAGTTATTCTGGTTTGTTTCCACGATACAAAACTGCAATCCCAGAATGATTTGTTATTTCACATTGAATTTTATAATGTCAGTGCACCACCTTAACTAATTGTCAGTGTTGTGTTTATGCTTCCTTCCAGGTGTGATTCAGGGTTTCGGGGTACTGAATGTCAGCCTGAAAATCCCCTTTCTTCGACCATCATGTCTGATTTTGAGAACCCAGATACCCTGAAGACAGAGTGGCAGGAAATTATTGGGGGAGAGATCGTCAAGCCTGAGGAAGGCTGTGGGGTCATCTCATCTGGCTCCTCACTCTACTTCAACAAGGTACTAAAGAGGGCTGGGAGACTGATAAAGGCACGTACTGTAGGTTTCTGTGGAGCATAATGTGGCAAAGAAAAGGGAGGTGGCAGAAAGCTGCACGCAATATTAGAAGTGCATTAAACAGCACAGCTGTGCTCTACAGGTAAAGAACAAAGCAATCAAAAGAGGTAGGGAAAGACACGTGCACTATGTATTCACGAAATAGCAGCTGTAGTGAAAGGTAGCAAATTGCCAGTGTGCTGGGAAGTGTGTACATTCACAATGTCTTACTTGTACATTTTCTTTTTTAAGACTAAGCTCTCAGCATCCAGCAGCTCCCATGTTTCTTCTGTACTGTCCTGGGTAAGAGATGGGGAAAGGTTGGCTTTCCAGGGGACAAGCAGCTTAATTTGAGGTCGCAGGAACAAAACTAGTGAAAAAACCCATCCTTTCAGGCTTTTAGAAAATGGCTAACCTGAATGAAAATATTCTTTTGTATGACTTGGATACTCTGTAGACAAAAAATAATAGAACAGGAAAGAGGTATAGGGAATTCTGCTAATTAGTAGCAATTATAGCTAAAATAAAAAGAGATCTTTATGACCAGATGTAAGATTATGCGTTGTAATCACAGATTTATTTTTGTATTGTTGCTCCTCAGGTCTAGTACTAAGGTTTGTTTTGTTCTTAATTGAAAGGAAGAGTATAAATGCAGCTATGTGCTTCTCTTTTAAAGGTTTGATCAAACTGCCACTGCTGTCATGAGAGTCAGATTAGTCCCAGAAGAATAACCCAATATGCAATGCTGTGTAATTGTGTGTTGTTTACCTCATTACAAAAATCTAACCCATGAAATAATTTTCAGCACTCCTGCATAGTCTCACATCCAGCTCCCCTGGAAATAGAGCTCTGCACTGAAAATTTCATAATAGACCAATCAGTATAACTAGCTAATTGTGATAATTGGATTTTTTTATATAATTGTCTTCCCTGTTAGATGTTTTTCCTTCTGGCTCGGTTCCTTATGCCAAGTTTCTCAAAAGTAGTTTGCTAAATTAGAATTAACCTGCTATGATCTTTCTTCTGATTCCTGCTAAGGAGGAGTGAAAAACTCATTTAGAAATTCTTGGCTTCTTTCTATTGATCTCTAAGGGTTAGGTTATCACTCATTTCTTGAGTAGTAGCAGTCTGTGTGCCGTCAACAGAAGGTGGTTTATTTAATTTCTGTTTAGATCTTTCTCAAGGCATCTAGTGGCCAGGCTGGTAGATAATAAAAAATTATTTTTATAGTTGCCAAACAGTTCTGTATTGTTTTGGGGAGCTCATATTCACATTTCTTTTCATTTGCTCAAACAGACACTTTTTATTTGAATGTCTAATGTTTGCTGCCATAATCAATTACTGCTGCCAGAATTAATGTTGGCTTTGTTCTGACAACCCTCTATCTTTTGTTTTACAACTCATTTTAATCAATTGTAGGTGTGTTCACAATTCAGAGCTCTTTCAATTAGCCCCTGCAATTCCTCTGAGGCTTTATGTCACTCCTGCCCTTTCTCAATTAATCTGGTTCTGTGATTACCCCTTTGGCAGGCAGAGCTGCTGTGGGGTGTAGATATGGAAAACCCACCTGTAATGGTTTTAGAGCCAGAGCTTGACCCACTGCAGGTCACTGGGTGCCCCCAGCCAGCCAGGACACACCTGCCCATGGGACAGCAAGGGTGTTTGCATCCTAATTACCCATTACTGACTTGATTTGATGGTGATAGTTTCAAATTCCAGTGGGTATCCAAGTGAAGCTGTGAAAGCAAACCACCCAGAGATTATCAGTGTCACCTTGGCCAGCATTAGCCACGTGGGGCAGTGCCAGGAAGCCCAGGGCTGCACCCAAGGCTGACTTATCTCACTCTCATGGTACCATCCAGGAGGGAATTCCGATCTCAGCTGGGAATAAACAACCAAATAAACCAAAACAACAGGCACAATTTAAGACTAAAACAGTATGACTGTACCCTTGGTGAGCTTTTTGAGAGTCAAAGGATTCTTCACTGGTTTTACTGCCTTGTTATCAGTGGTTCAAGCCAACCAAGCTTCAGACCCTCATGTATTCAGCTTCCAGAAATCAGTCTCACAGTGTGAGGTGGCCTATTTGGTAGGGTCTACAAATGAGCTCAGGACCCAGGCTGTTAGACCAGCAAAGCAAAATGTTCTGAGAAAGAAAGCAGTAGACATTTATCTATGCCGGGTTTACCCCCAGCTGTGTAGAAAGAGGAAAGAGGTGATGAATGGAACGCGATTTAAATTCATCTATCACCACATTGAAAAACACAGATGATATTTTAAATCTCAGCTCATAAATCTTGTTACTTATGTCCAGCTAGATCACGTCACTTTTCTTATCTCAAGTTTGTTTGGAAATTTGTCATAAGGATCATAAATGTACAAGAGAGAGAGAAAAACATAAACATTACTTAAATTACATGTGTCATAACTTAGCCCTGGTTTCCCTTTTCTATACCTTTTTATGCTTGGATATGGACAGAAACACATGGTTTTTTAAGGGAATTAGAAATGGTAGGCGTGATGACAGTTCTGCTCCATTTTGGGGGGTGGTGCCAGATTGCAGCTACTTTAATAAATGCAGAAATATGATCCCTGCATCCTCCCCCCAGCTGCACACAAATGGCTGTGCCCCACCTATGAAAGCTTGTGGCAGCACGACGCTGTGCTGGGGCAGGGTTGTGCCAGGTGCAGGGCATGCAGGTCACCTCTCTGGGGACACTGCTCTTGTCCTGTGTCCTGCCTTGTCACGGGCAGCTTCATATCCCATATCAGCATCTCGTAGGTTTGTTGATGTGCAAGTCCACAAGCTCAGCCTTAAGCACCAGGGCACAAAGGGAAGATGGGTATGGGATAATTCTGGTTACAATAAAAGGCTCTTAAACCTTAAAGCTTTTTTTTAGATTAATATGTTCTGTCTTCGTTTGCCAACATGCACAGAGTGACCACATTGACCTGCTAAACTCAAAAACATTCTTGGAAAAGCTGTTTACTAAATTTTACAAGTCTATTTGTTTCTGTCAGCTATGCCTAGGTATACTTGAAACCAAACCCACAGGTTTTAGCTGAGAGACTCCCGATTTACAATGTTTACTAGGACAAGAGTATAGTTTTGTGTAGGAACAAATCTTATTCAGCTGAAGCTGATTTCAGGTGATTGGGTAATGTTGTACAGTGTAAGATTTGGCCAGGGAAATAAGACCAGAGAAATGGCCTTTTACAGCTCTATGCATTATCAATAAAAAGCTGAATACTTAAAAATTTATCCCTGGTTGATTCAGGATATCCAGCACCTGCTCTTTGTCTTCTGAATGTACTTGGGATGTTGAAGGAATGAGATGAAATAGTTACTTGGAAATTGTGCTGTGAAGCTGCATTGTGTGTTAAAATCTGATAATAAAAATTCTTGTGGGATCAAATCAGGGTGACATAAAGGATGGCCAAGCAGAATAATTGAAAGACAAAAAAAGCCAAGTTGATACAAAAGTCAATGTCCTCCACGTTGTGTAATTTTGTGTGCAATATTCATCTGTGACAGACTTTAAATATGCCTATTCTTTGTGAAGGTGTCATAATTAAAATTATTATTGTCCCTCTGTTCTTTGTATTGTAGGCTGGAAAAAGACAGCTGGTAAGCTGGGATTTGGACACAACATGGGTGGATTTTGTACAGTTTTACATCCAGATTGGAGGAGAGACTTCTTCATGCAATAAACCTGACAGCAGAGAGGAAGGTGTGCTGCTGCAGTACAGCAATAACGGCGGGATCAACTGGCAACTACTAGCAGAAATGTATTTCTCTGACTTCAGCAAACCCAGGTAGAATTTTGGTCTAAATTAATTAATCCACATGGCATCAGCTTTAAAAAAATATGTATTTCTCAATTTATGAAAACATGAATAATAATTTAAAATTATAATGCTTAAAAGTCATCATTATACAGAAACTTTTTCTGGCTGGCACAGTAAACTCCTGTCACTAGGAATGAAAAGTGTAATGAAAGTGGTCCTTAAAATCTGAAGTAAAATATAAAATTCCCTATCACTTACCTCCTATGTGAAACTAAAATGCTAATATCTGCAAAAAAATAGTAAGCAAATACAGAACTTACCCAAAAGAGGTGTAGAAATCTTCCATCGCCTCTGACTCTGGTTTCAGATCTAATGAACATGTATAAATGTCATATGAAGCAAAAGCTCCTTTAAATAAATATTTGAGGAGAAGAAATCATGTTCAGCCATTCAAATTTGCTGTCAGATACCTTGTCAGTGAAAATTTAAATTTTTTTTGTCTGCATAGGTGCTAACATGATTTCTATTACCTGTAGTCCATGTCTTTCAACATACAAATCATTTTATCTTCTCATCTTGCATTGCAATGAACAATGCTTTCAGAAGGACTTCTGTAACTTGGCAGGCTGTTCTTTTCTAGAGGTAATCTAGGCACTTGGAAGTGTAAAACTCTTGAATTTCGAATAGAATAGAATAGAATAGAATAGAATAGAATAGAATAGAATAGAATAGAATAGAATAGAATAGAATAGAATAGAATAGAATAGAATAGAATAGAATAGAACAGGACTATTTCAGGTAGAAGGGACCTACAACTGTGCTTAGCTATGCAGATTTATTTTTCTCTTGTTTTGAATGGGGTCCAGATCTTATTTTCCAATTCCTTATTCTTCAACTATAAATCTAGGAATTCTCTGGAAAATAACAATTCCTTCTCCTCTCTATGCCTAACTGGCAAGTCAAGCAAAGTCCATGGTACAACAAAACACGTGATATAAAGAAAGAGTGACAAAAGGATTGTATGTATAAATGCATATATGTAAGGTGTCTGAAATAGGACTGGGCAAGTAACTAATTCTTGTACGTTTTGACATAAGTATGATTAGGCCTTGAAACTTGAACTGTTATTTAACATCATTTTTGTAAGGTGTTTTTTAAGTTGAACATAAAGCAAACTGAGGAGACCTGAAGTTCTTTTACAAAGATCTGTATAGGAGGGCTGAAATATTTTTACCCAAAGAAAACTGCTACATAATCTATTGCTTTGTAACAGAAGGATGCTTTTGTCTACAAATAGGACCAATCAGTAGAAGAGAATGAGAAATTAATTTTGCTAGTGTATGTCACTATTACTTCCTGGCATCAGAAAAACATTAAGACTTGCTGAACATGGATCAGCTGAACAGTTTAATTCAAAGCTAGAGAGCTCAAATCAGTTCCTTATTGTGCTTGGCAATATAGTAATAGAGCATAAAAAATAAACATTGTCTTAAAGAGTTTACATTCTCCACAGACAAGAAGGAAAAAGAAGGCTTGATATGCAGTGTATAATCTAGATATATGGAAAAATAGAATCATAGAATCATAGAATCATTAAGAAAAGACCTCCAAGGTCATGAAATCCAGCCTTTGACCCAACATCACCATATCAACTAAATCACAGCACTAAGTGCCATATCCAGCTGTTTTTTGAACACTTCCAGGGATAGTGACTCCTCCAGCTCCCTGGGCAGCCCAGGGAGCCCCAATGCCTGACCACCCTTTCAGCAGAGAAGTTCTGCCTGTTGTCCAACCTGAACCTCCCCCGGCAGAGTTTGGCAATGTACTCATGTCACTGGTTGCCTGGGAGAAGAGGCCGATCCCCATCTTACTATAACCTCCTTTCAGGTAGTTGTAGAGAGCAATAAGGTCTCTGCTGAGCCTCCTTTTCTCCAGACTAAACAACCCCAATTTCCTCAGCTGCACCTCATATGAATTACTCTCTTACACCCTTCCCCAGCTCCGCTGCCCTCTGCTGCAAATTCCCAAAGACTTGTACACGTAAGATAGATGCTGTTTTTCCTGCTTCTTTTCCCTCTTGAGTGATACCTTTCTCTACAGACTGTGTTCTCTGAAGTTCTGCTCAATTTCTGTTGCTCAGGTTTGTCTATCTGGAGCTGCCAGCTGCAGCCAAGACCCCTTGCACCAGGTTTCGCTGGTGGCAGCCGGTGTTCTCAGGGGAAGGGTACGATCAGTGGGCCATCGACGACATCATCATCTTGTCAGAGAAGCAGAAGCACATCATTCCTGTTGTTAATCCCACCTTACCACAGGTAATAAGCAAGAGCAGGCTGTGGGCAACCCCATGGAACAGGAACTATCCTGTTAAGAGACTTGTTTGAATATAATTTTCTTTGAAAATACTGTGTCTATTTAAAGAGACAGCTGTAGTGTTTGCAGCTGGCTCTCTGTGTGGGAATAACCTGGGTCTTTTCACAAAATCATCAGGCACAAAATCTTTGTGACAGAGGATGTAATTATGTATCTCCACAAAAAGTCAAAACTGAGGTTTTGGAAATTAATTTTTTTTTTAAATTACAGAAAATAAAAATTGCAAAGTTTGAAAGTTCATAATTTTTGGAATTATTCTGAAGTCACACTGCAAGGTGATAATACCTCTGGCTTTTGTTTTCATTTCTAACAGAACTTTTATGAAAAGCCAGCATTTGATTACCCTATGAACCAGATGAGTGTATGGTTAATGCTGGCCAATGAAGGGATGACCAAAAATGAAAGTTTCTGCTCTGCCACCCCCTCTGCCATGCTCTTCGGTAAATCAGATGGAGACCGGTTTGCAGTGACTCGAGATTTAACTCTGAAGCCTGGATACGTCCTGCAGTTCAAGGTATTCCTTAACATAAATCTGTGCAAGAATATCAGTAAAACTGCCCTTAGCCAAAACTTGCAAGATGCTGCTGGGGCCACAGTTCAAACGAAGGTGATGTATTAGACCATTGTGTAAAAAGATGTGAAAAGTACTTGTATGAACTCCTACAGCATAAAATGCCCTCCTGCTTTCTGGAAGAATAGCCAAAACCTTGGTGCAGGAAAGCATTTTTACCCCTCTGGAGAAGTTTTAAAGCTTTTTTTTCATCAGCACATTTCAGAAGGGGGCTGAAGTGATGTCAATATATTCAAGTCAGTATCAGGAAATGCTACTGCACTGTCAAGTGGAAAAGGATTTTTCCCATCTAAGGCTCTGAGAGTACAAAAGCTCCAATGTGATTTGGGTACATTTTTTGTATTTTAAACTATTTAAGGACTTACAAGCTGCTCTGTACTCCAGTGTGGGTTTTTCATATAATTTACTTTTATTGTGTCAATGAATATGGGCTCCAATTAGCATTTTCTTCTTTAAAGAGCTTACAAAAATTTCAGTGGTCTGACAATACATCAGAATATGGGCTCCAAAGAAAGTGTATTTGCTTTGACAAGCTCTTGTTTCTGAACCCTAATCAAAATTTTATTGAGTTTATAATGAAATCCCATTGGTGAATTCTGGAAGTTGGTTGCAATGCAATTTTAATGAGCTCCCCACAAATACATGGTCCTTACATAATTGGTGGATACAGACACTGAATAATTTACAAGTGGAATTATTAAAGAGATCAGATGTTTACAGGCAGCTTTTCAAATATAATTCCCACAGTTCTATAAATAGGAAAGTTTGTTAGAAATACTGGAATTTGTAAAATAATCTAATTTCAACTAAAAGATATGCTAATAAAATGCTATGCAAACTGGGGGATTTCAGTACAATTTCCTTGTGAGTTTTATACTTTAAACTGTCTACAACCCAAGGATATGTCAATATATAAATACCATTTAGCCTGGAAAAGATGCTATTCACCTCTTCACCATCTTCCTGTACTTCAGTGACTACGTCTCTGTTCTCTAGGTTTGATGATCAACAGCAATTAAAAATTGTCTAGGTTAAAAAAAAATCGATGCTTAAAAATGTTTCATACACCATCCATCACTGAAGCACTTGACAATGTAACATAACTCTACAAAACATAAGAATGTGTCACAGAACAGTGAGTTCTTCCTAATAAAGTTCATTATTTCAGGACTGAATTTATACTTTTTTGGAAAGCTTTTCAGCCTGCACATGAATGTGTTAGTCCTATTTGCATGCTTTCGTTGAGTGTGTGAAATTTCCATTTTAAATAGCAGACTGGAATAATTTTGCATTGATAAGCTCAAAGACAGTAATTTGTCAGAATTATTTCATTTTACATGAATGATTTTGTTTTACATTTTACATTCTACAGCTCAAGTAGAATTTCTGCAATAAAATAATGAAAACTAATATTTTTCTGATAGCTTGAAAAATGAAACTGAAACTTCAAATCAGCAGTTGATTTTGGTTTTGGTTGCATTCTCATTTCACATTTTAATATACATTTTTCTACTTAATTCAATTTTACTCTGTTCTGGGGGCCCAAACTGCAGTGCCAACTTCCAGACATCATTCCTGCAGTGACAAGGCTGTGTTAGGGCTAACCTGGGAGTCAGGCTGATCCTCTGGGCACACTGGGCTGTGGATGGGATGGATCCCAGAGGATATAGCTCTTTCCACTCCTGGGCATGCAGGTGCCTACACAGTGTTTGCTGTTTGGGGCTTGCTATGCACAGGAACCCTTGGACAGTTCTTTGCACCTTTTTGTCTGCTGAACTCAGCAACCTTAATGAAGGGATAGTGGGAATTTTTACTGAGAAATGTCATATAAATGTAAGAAACAGACTCCAAGCATCAGTCACCGTCTGCCAGCAGGGTCCAGAGCAAGTGCTCAGAACATTAAGCCTCCCAACCCAAAAAGTCAAAGGTTGTTTGCAGCCAATAAATACTAATAACAGTGCAGGTTTCTTCATATCATTTCTGACTCTCTGCTCTCTTGCAGCTGAACATTGGTTGCACCAACCAGTACAGCAGCTCTGCCCCTGTCCTGCTGCAGTACTCACACGATGCTGGGCTCTTCTGGTCACTGGTGAAGGAGGGCTGCTACCCTGCATCCCCCGGCATGAAGGGCTGCGAGGGGAGCTCCCGCGAGCTCAGCGAGCCCTCCGTGTACCACACCGGAGACTTCGAGGACTGGACAAGAATTACTATTGTTATCCCCAGGTCACTTGCAGCCAGGTACTGTGCACTGTGAACCAGTGATGCCAGTGGGACCCGTGGATTAGCTGATTTAGCTGCTTCTAGAATGGTACATTAGGAAAAAGTTGCAAAGCTGTGAATAAAAGCAGTGTTAAAATATGGCAGATCTGGGAAAAATATACTGTGCTGCTGAAAGCAGCGAGAATTTTCCATTTTAAAGGTGTCAGATTGGTCTTAAATAATTAAATTACAAAGCAGCAAGGAACCCAGCACATTTTAATTTGACATCAATCCCTTCATTGTCTTTATCCATGTCAGTTAGGTCAGAGGCACCAGCAAGAGAGTAATAAGTCACATGAATTAAATAAGCCATTTGAACAGGATTAATTCTAGTTACCACTGGGCAAAGAAACCTTAGCAAGGCATTTGAGCTGATGCATAATGTCCTGTGTCACTGAAGGCAGCCGGGACAGCCAGAGGCAAAGGAGGGAAGAATGGTAGTTTGCAAACACAACCTCAGCATGAGATTGATATAAGTGAGAAAACATCAGATGGTGGAAGACACAAATAAGCCTTGAAATCAGGAGGCTTTTCTCAATCTTATCTGGATTTGGCTGAAGTTTCTCACTCCCCTTACTCTGTCTTACTCCATCAGTAAAACACCCCGATGGGATTTGCTGGATGCACCAAGCGCTGCCAGCACAACCACCCCACAAAGCCCGGGCCATGTCCCCCTGCCTCCTGCCCCCCAGGAAGCTTCTCTAGTGCTGCCTCTGGGTTTCTGACCCATCCTCCTGCCACAGGCTCCTCATCCTCAGTCCCATTGAGTGTGTGCCATATCTTGTATCAGGGGAGCCGGTGCCTCTGCTACGAGGACTTGAAATAGCAGTGTGTACCATAACAAGTTTGTCTTTTCTTCAGTAATTAGCCAATAAAGGCAGGTGCCAAATTGCACAGATCTGACACCAGCTGATTTGATTTACCCAAAACAAGCAGGGCAGAATCAATAGCAGCAATCTGTTTGGCATTATGTTCAGTAATGTGATCAGGAATAAGAAGCTCATGCTAATACATTAAAAATCTAAGTATTGTGACTGCAATGAGTGTCTTGGCGTGTTGAGAACTGAGTTTGTTGGGGGTCACTTAGGAAATCATGGTTCATGGGTTAAACAGAGAGCATCCCATTTCATTATTTGGTACAGAGCATGAGCATGATGATCACCTACCTATCAAATCCCAGTGCACAGCAAAAAAGAAGAAGCAATTGGTTTATTACATTTTAGGCAGAGTAGCAAGGAGGATCTTAGTTAATCCATTATATTGGCAATGAGATTTTAAATCTGTTCCCCTCTCTGGAGCTGCTGTAAAATGATACAGCTAAAAGTTAAAGACTGGAAATTAAGAGCCAAAATATTTTTTTCTACAACAAATCTCCTATGCAGTGGGTCAGAGTTGTGGGCAGAGTGGGAGCTTTGGAGAAAGTTTACTAAAGAAGCCCTCCCAATGAGTCATAAGGTCAAGAAAGGACCCCACTGCTTTCTAAACTCCTTCTCAGAGAGGAGCTGGATCCAATCTTAGCCCCAGACTTTGCCAGTGGTTTATGTCTAAAGGATTATACAGGTGTAACTGGACCTTTACACAACTTTGTCCTGCAGGATTAAGGATGGCAAACTAGATCTATTTATATAAATATGTTTCTTTATGATTTATTATGGTAACAATTAGACAAGAAGATCTTAACCAGAATTATTTACTACACAGTATTGGAGCTATAACAACTATTATAATATAGTGCACTATGAAGCAACATTGAGGCAATTGTATTAAAGCAACTGTATTAAAGCTAGCAAAATCAGTTATTAAGTAGAGATTGATGTTACTCACCCATACAATGACCATGGGCAAACTTCTTGGTCAGCCTCAAGGATTAACCTTGAGGGGCATCCCCACGCAAGGGAGGAATCTCCACCCACTCCAAGAAGGGGTATGTCAGAAGACCCTGCCATTGAAATTTGGGACTAGGCTTTTATAGTAGGAAGTGATTGACTGTCAATCATATGTCTCTGGGCCAGCTGTGTCAGGTCAGCAGCCTTAAATAAGTTATTAGTAATATCATTTGTTTGTTCCTTCATCCGTGTTTTACCAGCTCTACTACATCTCCACCTCACTATCAGGATGTTTAACTTTGGGATTGATGGGTCAGACTGGTTTCAGCATGTAGGTTATGTTCTTTGCCATCCTATTTAGAAAGTGGCTTTTTTTTTCTTGTAACCAAGTAGCTTAAAGTTCTTCTACTCAGAAGTGTGTAATCCCGTAATAACCTCTGCACTGCTGCTACTACTGAGTTCCTTTCAAAAGTACTGTAAGAAATGGAGTTGAGGTATTTTAACATGTAATTAGCAGTTCAGGTTGAACTGAGTAGTGAAAAGCATCTTCGAAGTCCCATCTAATCATTCACTATTGTTGATAAAACCATGTATTTTTTCTTTGCATCACACTGATGGATACTGGCCAGAGAAACAGAGGAAGTCAAAATGCAGCCAAAAGGTCTGGAAGAAATATCCTTAAGCAGTGTAACACAAAATGTAGGATGACAGAAACACAGGCATCCTATTTGCAAATGGCTAGTTTAGGAAAAGGTCCTTTTAATCTTAAGTAAGGAGCAGTAGCTGTTGAAGCCAGGATTAGTAATACCGTTGTTTTTTCTTCACAGCAAGACTCGATTCCGCTGGATCCAGGAGAGCAGCTCCCACAAGAGTGTGCCTCCTTTTGGCTTGGACGGCGTCTACATCTCCGAGCCTTGCCCCAACTACTGCAGCGGCCACGGGGACTGCGTCTCAGGGGTCTGCTTCTGTGACCTGGGCTACACGGGTAAGACAGCCCTCCTCAGGTGGGATTACAGCAAGCACTGGCTGAGTTAAAGCTGTAATTCTGGCATCTTGTTCTTCCACTCCAATATTCTGGAAAAATACACGATGACATATATTGCATGGGCTGCCAACAGGAATCTTTTTTGTTTTGTTAAATAAAATTCAGCACAGGCAAAGCAGAGCAGCTGAAGGCAGCGGACACCGTTGATGTTTCTGGCAACCACAATCTTTGAACATCACCATCTGTATGGATGGGAAGGGACTAGCAATAAAAGAGAAAACAAAATAAAATATTATAAACTGAAAAGTCTGCTTAAAAGCCTTTGGATCATCTTCAAAAGAATCGTTGCCATTTTTGAGTCCCCTGGCCATCAGATGGCATGGGACCAGGAGGGAACATATGTTCTGACAGGCCCTTCTGTGGAAAATTCTGCTCACTTGTGGTTTCAGGGGCTTTTATTCTGAAATAGAAAAAAAACCCAAAATGCAAACCCTGTGGAAAAAAAAAATGATTGACACAACCAGTTGCACACTGCACTCTTTTCAACCCTCAACCAACAAAGCAATAAGCTAACATCTTTTGTTCGATTTGTCTGAAATTAAATAAAAGGATAATATTTTTCTGCTTGCAAAAAAATGCCTTATCAACATAAAGAGTAGTTATTTTTCAACTAGTGAAATAAGCCATCTTAGAGTTTAGAGGAAGAGAGCTTATTCTTCCTAAAGAAATTTGTAAAGTGGCTTTAAAAAGGTACAGTCCAGTAACCAGCGCATTTTCTTAGAAAATCCTCATGCTTTGTCACATATGGATGCAACAGAACCATGTGCCAGTGTACTGCATCTGACCCTTACTCTGTCCAGCACTTTCACCAAAGCATCTCCCTCTTTTTTTTTCCTTGAAGCATCACATGGAACCTGTGTGTCCAACGTGCCTAATCACAGTGAGATGTTCGACAGGTTTGAGAGGAAGCTAAGCCCTCTCTGGTACAAGATAACAGGAGGTCAGGTTGGGACAGGCTGTGGTGTGCTCAGTGATGGAAAATCCCTGTACTTCAATGGACCTGGCAAAAGGGAGGCGAGGACTGTTCCCCTGGACACCACAAATATCAGGTCAGTGCTCAGTGCTGCTTCTCACAATTGCCTGTGTATTCATGTCGTCTGTTCTGCCCTCTTGCAAGGGTGGATATGAGAAGGTGGGAGATGGTTTTTTTTGGTAATCATAACCTGTACAAGAACTCTGAAAGATAGAGAAAATACTTTTTTTGTTCATTCTGGTGTAATATTTCCTTTTTTTTGAAAGAGAATACTTAGGTTAGAAACAGTGGAATAGCAGCATAAAATAACATAAAATATTAACTCTCTATCCTTCTGAGAAGATAGTTTGCATTGTATTCTAAGGCAGAAGACACGGCCTTGAGAATGCGCAAAACCTAAGACTCTGCCTGTGGCTGGAGAGAAAAGCTCCTTTTCCCCTGCCTGTGTTGAATTGCAGGCATGAGGATGGCATAGCAAGGAGCTGTTGTTTGCTTGCCAGATGTTGTGAATTACTCCACTTGTCAGGAGTGTGAAGGAATGGAATGTGAATTGTTTCTGCATAGCCAAGAGGCTAACAAGCCTTCACCTCTCTCCCTGCTGCTACTGAATCCTGCTCCATTGGTAGCAATTATCCTCTTCTCTCAAATTGCCTGGCTGATTAATGTAATTAGGATGAACAAAGGGCTGTTAATTCTAACCACTATTTAGCTTGGAGTTTGCTGCTGCTTTGTCCAGTCTTATGAGATTAGGCACCTGAAACCTTGAGCACCCTACCATTTTGGCAGTTAGCTTAATAGAAGATATTTCTCCTGACAAATACTGCTCTGAGAGAAAGTAATGCCATTATTTGTTCCATTATTGAATTTGTGGGATCACTCAGCAAAGACTGGCCAGAGGTTACTGTGATCACTCTCCAGCTCAGGCAAGCAGGGCTCTGTAGGGCAGTGGGGGGGCTGTGGGTTTGGGGACATCCTCAGCTGCTCCCTGGCACTGCACAGCCCTGCACCAGCTGCCTTTCTTCTGTCCCCTTTGTGTCTGACAAATACGTGTCATAGTTACATAATTATGTAAATTAGTTATTAATTAAACTAATTAACTGTTTGACAAATATGCTTTGGACAAGTACATGTTTGCCCTGGGAAGATGTGAGCACTTCTATTCCACTGTCTTCAAATCTTGTGTTATTAATCCTGGGAAGCATTATATTGGAAGTAGTCTAGACTACTTCATTAAGAAGTCTACATTCAAAAGAGTATTTTTGAGTTATTCCTTCTTTCATGGAAAAATCTTTTTATAAAGAAAAGTATTTCTTTTATTTTTTTATATTACTTTGAAACCACTTTTTATCCTAGATATTCATATTTATAGCTTTCCATTTTCATAAAGTTTGAACCATTTTAAAAGCCAAAAGAAGTTTCAAAATTCTGAACAATGCTCTTTCTTGATGTTTTTAATATACCACCGCTTCTCTTTTGCACAAGAATATGGTTATCTGGTGTCTTAAAACTGCCTCAAAAACATAAATGGCCAGAGAGACGCTTGGTAAGAGCAACTAAGATCTCTCTTCTGAACACATACTCACAATGTGAGCTGCTCTCCTGCTGGAACTGATTGTTATGTCAAAATAAATCAGCACTTTATTTGTTTTGTAAGCATCACAGTGAGCAGGTTTACTCCCTTGAACAATTCAAGCTCGAAGCCACATCCCTGGGCTGTTTGCTAGACTGAACATAGTGGTCATCTCAAACACAAATGGGACTAACGTGGATTTTTTTGCTTTCTTCAGTGTGTGCTCAAAGGTAGTAGCCCCCTAATTCTGCTTGACTAGAACATGGACTTAGATTACAGCAATTACCCCAAGCTGCTTCTGTGTTCAGAGGAGAGAACAGCTGCTTCAAAAGGGCAACACAACTCATCCTAAAATAGCAGCTAGCAAAGGCCAGTGCTTTTTCTTCTGGAAACATGTATTTCTTTCATTAGTTGTAAGGCAGCCTGGGTTGGCCATGTAGAACTCAGATATTCAGACACCTTGCTCTGAACAGATGCATCCCACTTAAATGTTTGAGGCCATCTGTAAGAGTAACTGGGTCTTTTTTTCTAGAAGCGAAGGCACAGTAAGTTTGTGAGAGTGTGAAGGGTTAACTGAAAGGCCCATACACTAAAAAGAAAATAATTCCTCAGCCTAGAATTTTTTTTTCATTATTGGAGCTAAAATCAATGTCACTTGAAAGGGGAGATTAAAGGGAAGTACTTTTTCCCATTTTGGTATTACTGAAGGCATATATATGAAGGCATTCAATAATGCCTTGCATAGAATTCAGTTATCTTCTTAGGGGTCATCTTAGCCCCTGCACAGTTATCTTCTATTTTTGCAAGGGTTTTTTGGTTGGGGGGTTTTGGTGACTGAGTAAACAGCAAGAAAATGCCTTGAAAGACATACTATTAGATATGTGGATTGAGGGTTGTGAATAGGAAGGCTGAAACTCCTGCAGTAGATTTTTAAGCTGCTTATTTTTCAGGTTAATAGTGTTTTCCCAGACCTTTTAAGATCTTGTTTTCTTAAATCATGCATGGAAGAGCCTGATTGAAAAATATTGCAAGACACTAGATTTTTATTTTCATTTTGAATTCCTGCAGATCTACCTGTGCATGTTCCCTATCACCAGTTACAGCTTTTTGAATGTAAAATGTAAATTTAATGTAAGGAACGTACAGAATTGTTTTTCTTTTTTTTTGGAGTGCAAAGACCCTTTTCCCTTTCACCCTTCTCTTCCCAGCAGAGTGTGGCCCATGGGGGCTCAGTGTCCCTGCTTTGCTCTGCTCCAAAGAGGTTGAGATTTGCCAGCCTGAGGTGTGTGGTGCTGCTCAGGGGCGGGCACTGCCACACCCGGGTGTCACACTAAGGGCATTTCAAACTAAAGCTTGTGCCTGGGAGCCAATGACCATAAAAAAACACTCGAATTTTAGTTTATACATTAAGTAGTATCACAATCTTAGCTTTGTTTGTCCTATTGCCTCCTTATTCCTGTATATGACTGACTACACCTTTTTTCCCTAGGTATTAGGAGAATGTCCCATAGCACTAAGGGAGCTGTGTCGAAGTTCATTTCAACCAGATGGGTTTTTTTTTTGCCCTACACTTCAGAAACCCCCTGGAGTCTCTCCATCCCTTCCCTACTGCATGGCCCAACACACCAAAGGCACAATTTCACCAGCAGTGTTTCCATCCTTCTGACTGACACTGTGACACATGGTTGCATTTTGGTTGCTGATGAGCTCCCATTTTGATAGCCTGTCCCTTATGACACTCTTGTCTATCTGTTCAGTGGGACCATTTGCACACAGTGCCTACCTGGCAGCTAGATAAAAACCATGGAATATATTTTTTTTTTTTTTTCCAAGTGGTGACATCTGGCTTGTTAGCTGACTTAGCTCCCATCTGTTTTATAGACTCCATTGCTAATGATTGTGCAACCATCCCAGAGAGCTGTTCTGGGTCAGACACTTAGGGATCAGATGGGCTGATTCACCCCTCTGCAAAAAGGGTTTTTGTTCTTTGGTTTTGCTTTTTAACAATCTTCACATTTGGCCAGAATAAAAAAAGAATTCCATCACAGGACTGTAAATCTATTCACCTCTGAGGGTTCTGTCTAGAGTTTTATTGCCTGACTACTTCTCTCACAGCAGAGCTTCAGCGAACAAATAGAACCTACCTGGCTAAATGGTGTGTAGTACTGTGAGCCTGACTAGTCTTGAGCTATCTGTGGGGTTATCTTAGCAATGAGATTGATGAGGATATTCTGGCTTGTCCTAGACCCTGTGGATATACAAAACATCTCAGACAGTAGACACAGATTTTGATAACAGAACTGGAATGTGGCTGGATTTAGAATCAGAGGAGGATTATTATATTGCATATGTAACAGTGGATGAGGGAAATTGGAATCCTGTCTGCGTTTTACTGGCTCTGGCTGTAGTCATGTAGCTTGTCTGTGATTTTATCAAAATTACTACAAATTAGGACCAAATCCTCTAAAGCAAAAAGAGTTATCCTTGTGGGGAATTATTTGAGTGGCAAAAATGCACCTCAAAATTTCTGTTTTAAATAAAGAAGCTATCTACATGCAATAGAAGTAAGGAAGTCTGATTTTCTATCATCCTAATTTAAAAACTGGCCAGGAAGCAAGGAGGAGAATGGCATTGCCAACTTGCAGCATGCAAAAGCTCATTGTGGGGTTGAGTCCAGTTTCTCTGCTCTGCTCAGGTGCTGTTTTGGGTATGCAATGGAGACAACCTGTGAAGAATGTGCAGATTAGGGGGTGGTGGCATTCTCAGTCATCTCAATGCTCTTTACCTTAGTTATGACCCAGCAAGACTCAAATGAATGCCTGAGACATGCAGTGAAATTTGGTGAGTGAGCAGCAGGACATTAACTGAAATTGATTGTTGTTATATTGCACAATAGTGTGTATCTAAGAGGAAATGTAAACTACTCTAAAACCACAGAGTCACAATAATAAACACAAGCTCAGCAGGGATACTATGGCATGACTGCAGATTGGGGAAAAAAATTTAACAATATTTTGGAGCAGAAGGATGGAATAATACTTAATTCAAATACAGCTAAACAGGGATGTTCCAGACTAATCCAGAGTTCTGTCAATAAAACCAGCAATCCTGTCTCAAGGAGTTTTGTGGCATCAGAAGGATTGCAGGAAGTAGTTTTGGGAAAAATTGAAGACATGGAAAAATGTTCATGCAGAGACTCAGATGCAATGGTTGCCATGGTTTACAGTAGAAAGGAATGAGAGAAGGAAGTGATAAAAGCACTGACTACAGGGCAGGTTGCAAGAAAAGCAGATCAGGAACATTTTTTCCACCATTTCATGATGTGAGAACTAGACAATATTCAATGAAATCATAATGTATAGGTTCAAAATCAAACGGTCTCCTTCACAAAATGTTCAGTGAACTCATTTCACTGAAAATTGTTTACATCAGTAATCTAAGGATCTGAAAAGGATTGGTGGTTTAGGAGGATATAATAATTTTATTACAACTCCAATGCTGTATTTTAAAGCTTCACCTAATCTGCAGTTACAAGAGGCCAAGGTAAGATCTGATGTAAAGAACAGCTTTGCTTGTTTTGTAGATTTCGCAACTTTTGTGTGAGATGGAACTGCTAAATTCTGCTACTCACTCAAAAACATGTTTATTAGGCACAGAACTAATAAACCAAATCACTTTCTTCTGTCTTGGGTCCTTCACTATTTACCATGCTCATGTTTGATTTCTCTGGGAATATTGCCTAATCAATAAGCCTGGAATAATGACCTAACTGAAAATGCCATTAGTTAAGAGAGGCAAATTATCCTGACTGATCTTGTGCTATCAGAAGATGATTACACTTTTCTATCCTGTGTTTTTTAAAAGGCTAGTTCAGTTTTATGTACAACTTGGAAGCAAGACTGTTGGTAACTCCTGCAACAGACCAAGAGCCAGAAATGAAGGTAAAGCCCCTTTTCTTTATAATAAATAACCCTTTTTCATTTTGCATCTTCTGCAGTGTTTTTGCCTTTTGCTGCCTTTACAAAATCAAAACGATTTTTTTTTAACATGAATCAATTACCTCCTCAGTTTTCACAAATGGTGCAGAAAGCTATTTACTTTTGATTGACACTATTATTTATAATTAGTTACACCAAACCTAATGATGATCTATCTGTAGGTGTAACTGTTGGAGCTGTGATGGTCTAAGAAAGACAACATTCACAAGGCAAGGTGTAACAGCTTTTATTAGACTTCTTGATAGTGTTGGAAAATGGGTAAATTTACAAGTACACAGGACTTTTCATTAGGTCTGAAATAAAAGGAATGAAATTTAAGTTCAGGATAACTCCATTTCTGACCTGAAGAAGAGTTGTGTGCCTGAAAACTTGTTCATCTTCTCAACTACACCAGTGGGTCTAATAAAAAATAGCCTTCCAAACCAAGCTCATGCATGCTTTACTCAAAAGGCAAAATTATAAAGCTGCAGCTGAAAATTTATTTAGTCTGAATAAATTCATCTCTCCCAGATGTCTCCTCTTATTTGACCCACATGCTTAAAGTTACTGGGGTGGAGGGCTGATACTTGTGTTTGGGAAGGATCAGCATTTTGGGAGCAGATTCCCATGTAAAGTGGTCTGGTTGCATGAAGACAGACCAGTGATGTGATAGATGAGAAGATTTAACTTTCCTCTCAGTATAAATCATTTAATGTCAGTGGACTGTTTCCTGATATTTGGCATTTACATTGACTCACTCACTGAGGAAAGCTGTCATCTTGCAGCACAAATTACACCAAGGGTTTGATTCTCTTCCTGTTTGCACCAGTATAAGACACAAGAAAATTCCATTATCTTTGAACATACTCCAATATAAGAGTTTTAAGAGAAGAAATATACACAGGTGCTTCTTTCTTCTATCATCCCCTTTGATGAGCTCTGCTGGGCTTCTGTTGTGTCCTAGTAATTGCCATACTGTGTGTATGACACAAAGACTATCTTAAATTGTCTAAATATTATGATAATTAATTTCCAAGGATGCTGTGAGCTTGCACACATTGCTGGGAGCATTGTGATCCCAGCTATCAGGATTATAACTTAGTCTTCCACACAAACTGCAGGGATACCCAACACGAAGTAAATACTTTGTAAAGAAAATCACATTATTCCTATCACTTCTGTGGTATAATCCTTAGTTTTCCTGAGGCTGTAAAAGATTTGATCCTTCGAGTTTGGTGAAGACAGTGAAGATGGCATGTGGCAGCTAGTGACCCACGTCACCTTTGCAGTAGGGCTTTGTCCACAAAATGCTCCTGGAGCAGGAGATGCCTAAAGGGTGGGGCAGGTGTCAAAAGGCCTGTGCACAGGATGGGGGTTGGCAGTCCCTGAGTGCAGGGTGAACTGCCCCCTCTTTGCCCTGCACAGTCACACTAACTGCTTACCTTAACTTTAAATACAGGGCTTGTTGTTCAGTACACAAACGACAATGGGATCACCTGGAGTTTGCTGCGGGAGCTGGACTTCATGTCGTACCTGGAGCCCCAGGTTGTTTCCATCGACCTACCCCGGGAGGCCAAGACCCCTGCCACCGCCTTCCGCTGGTGGCAGCCACAGCATGGTAAGCAAGGCCATCCTAAAAATTCATTAAGCAGCTTTACACACCCCACATCTCAGTGCTACTCAGTATAGACATGTTGTGCAGAGACCTCAGCTCATGAAAAACACAGTATTTTGAACAGTTGGGTGTTGTGAGAGCATATTTGGGCTTTCCTGAGTCACACTATGGGCATGATCTTTTTTTTATAGCATCAAGCTGAAAAGTGGGGTTAAGAGTAAAATTGTTTAAGAGGTAAGTTTAAACCAAAGATGTTATGATAACAGGGCGGAGAGGAAAATAATGCTACATTAAATAAAAAAATAAAATTAAAAAAAAAGCCTAAATAAGATTAGAGTTTTTACCTGAGTATAGAGTGACCTGGGATGCCACATGGCTTACACTCTTTATCTCATTTTTTTCTGTTTTGGAAGTAGAGACATAACGTGGCCTTGAACCTGCCTACCTGGTGGCTCCCATCTCACTATTTTAATATCTCCACACTCCGAAGCAGGACCCCCTCCTCCCACCATTTCTGGTTTCCCAGAGCCCAGCTCCCCTGCACCTGCAAATCCACTCAGCCACTTCCCACATCCTCAACTGAAAGTAAAACCCTGGCGCTGACTGATTCCTACAGCCACTGTGAGAGTTCCCACGTCTCATGGGGGCACATTACCACTACTAAAAGTGTCCTGATTAAATGTCTTACCTTTGCACAAGGCAGCAGCTCCTGGATCTGCAAGAAATATAAGGCAATATTCAGAAATATAGCAAAGTACATTTCAACAGCAATTCCTTGGGGACTAAAGCACATAGCTTATATTCAGGTAATTGTGGTATGCAGCTTCTTAGACATCATTCATCATTTTGGTGGCTGATTTTATTCATACATTTTCTTGTATGTGCTGGACTTAATTGTCCTCACACAGTAAGAGAATAGACAAGACAAGAGGGATGTGATTTAGTTAAGAAGACAGTTCCTTTGGTAAAAAGTGCTGAGCAACAACTGGAGCACCACTCTGTGATCATTCTGTGACGATCATGTGCACTGGTGAGTGGTGCAATGTCCAACCTGTTGCTCCCTGTACTTGCCTTGGTGGCACCTGGATGACATCTGTGCCTGCTGAGGGTGATCACTCTCAAAACCACCTGATGGCAGCCCTGTGGCTCCCAGTAACAGCAAAGTTTTATGACTGGAGGTTAAAGTGTCACCTTCCACACCAGCACCCACAGGTGACAACCACTTCTCTTAGAGATGTTAGTTCCTTCATGGACTAGCCTCTGTGTGCCATTCCTCAGTGTAGAGTGGCCCTATCAGCCATGACCCATGCTCCTCGTGGTGGCAAGGCAAAAGCCCTGGCACACTGCTGCAAGCTCACAATTTATTGTAAAGGCTTTCCTTCCTCTCCTGTGAGGGCAGTAATTGTGCAGTAAGGTGTTCTTTTCAGCACGCCAGTAGAAAGGTGAATTGAAATGAAGGCTGTAGAAATGGGCTGGAGATGATGATGAAAGTGAAATGCCTGTCGGCTGGAGATCAAGAGGAGAGAGATTTCCAGGAAGGAGAACAGCCCTTCTCTAAATATTATCTATATGCAGAGCCTTCAGCATTTTCCTTTATGTTCTATTTGCTTTTGTACAAAAGCTATTTTGGGAACTAGACTGAGGCCTTTCCAATTCAGCTGTGGGGAATGGCAGGAAGGTTGTGGCCCATAAAATGAAAATCTCCAATCTAGGTGCTCAGGGAGTGTCTCATCCTAACAGAGGGAGAGCATATGATGGCAAAGGCACTGAAGCTAAAGAAATGAAGAGGGAAATACCTGTGTTTATCTGTAATAGAAACATACTCTAGAGTCCAGGTGCATCCTTGAGCAATGTTTTAGTCTTGTTTAACAGCACTCAGTCTATGTGATTGAGCACTGCTCCCTGAGTGAACACAGCACATGAGCAGAAAAAACAACTTACAGGGACTCCACTAACCTGTCTGTTCTGGTCTTTGTAGGGAAGCATTCAGCTCAGTGGGCTTTGGACGATGTGCTTATAGGGATGAATGACAGCTCTCAGACCAGCTTCCAGGATAAATTTGATGGAACTGTGGATTTACAAGCAAGCTGGTACAGAATACAAGGAGGTCAAGTAGACATTGACTGCCTGTCTATGGATACAGCTCTGATGTTCAGTGAAAACATTGGTATGTGTCATGAAACATTGCTACATTTTGTATGAGTCTATTTTATCAATTATATATGGATCAAGTTTTACAAGATGGGAGGTATAGACAAATCCAGGTATTTAGTAACACGTAGGGAAGAGAAGTCTGGAAAAAGGTGAAGATAGAGGTAACAAATTCGAATGACAGTACTGAAAGCATGTGCTGAAGGTACACTTTGTCATTGTTGTTGTTTTTCTCTCTTTTCTTAGGAAAACCTCGTTATGCTGAGACTTGGGACTTCCACGTATCAGCCTCCACATTCTTGCAGTTTGAGCTGAGCATGGGTTGCAGCAAGCCATACAGCAATTCCCACAGTGTTCACCTGCAGTATTCCCTAAACAACGGCAGAGACTGGCACCTGGTGACAGAGGAGTGTGTGCCCCCAACAATCGGCTGTCAGCAGTACACCGAGAGCTCCATCTACACTTCAGAAAGATTCCAAAACTGGAAGAGAGTTACTGTCTACCTCCCACCCTCAACCAAGTGAGCGCTGCTCTTCTGGCTGCTTAGCATGACAAAGGTTTTGCTGATCTAATTTGAACAAACATCCCCCAGCTTGGGAATGTTCTGCATGTCTTTTAAATTTTTAAATGTGTGTTGTCACGCCACCAGAATTTTAAATTTCACTTGAAAATGTTTCATCAGCTATAATGTGAACTGTAGGGACTTAAGGAAGTAACAACTTTGATGACTGAGTTCTCGAGGCTTGCCTATAATTTATGACAGTAAGAACAAGAATGCTAAACCAGCTTTTCTAACATTTATGCAATAAGAAGCAAGAATAAATACCCTGTCCCATCCTTTCCTACAGCAGTGTTTTCTGTTATTGCACATAAGTTGTCATCCAACATTTAGGCATGTTAGTCACAGCACTGAGCAAGTCAGAAATGTCACTGGATGTGCCACCTCCACCCTTTTGACCGGGAGGAGAGTTCTGCTGACATCCTCAGGATATCACACAGCTGTAAATGGATGTGGCAGATGGGCTGGCATCCATCTCTCTAAATAAAACCATGCTCTAGTTTAGGAATGACAGGTAATGATGACACTGCTTACCATTGTTATGAGTAGTTCTGTAATTCTTCAGAGCACCCTACACATTACCTCTGTCCATTTCATCACCCAGAAAATACAGTGGTAAAAATGGACATACAGTAAATGAACTGGGCCTGGGGTTCACATCTTGGTTTCTAATTCCACAATTCACTCCAGAGGGCCATATATCATGTTCCAAATAGGTTTTTTTTTTCCAAAATACTTTCCTCATTTGAGGATAGCAAGGGAGTCAGCAGTGACAGCAGTGTGTATGCATCTGCATGTTTGTACATATATATTCATACGTTCTTATACATATATGAACATATATAACCATTATTTTTCTCTTTACACAACACTTAATATAAATGAACTTTCATTACTTACTTTACTGAAGCAATTTTATTGTTTCCACTCTGCTAGCAACACATGGAGCTGTCAAATGCTAATGGAACTACTAATTTCTGCTCAACCACTTTGCTGATCAGCAAGTGTCTCAGCAATGTTCTTTCCTGATTATCCCTTTGGGCACCTTCCTTTAGAATATGCTGGAATTTTGCCTAAAGACTAACCTGAGAAATTTAAACTTCCAGTTTCAACTAGAACATGAATCTTTTCAAAATAAGGGGGCCATGCTTATTAATATGCTTTTCTTCTGATGTCCATGGGATTTTCTTTATTATTTAGCACTTTATGGAGCAGAATTTTGAATCCTGAAATACATTTCCTCTGTTTTTAATAGCTCTCCCAGAACACGGTTCAGATGGATTCAGTACAACTATGCTTCTGGAGTTGATTCTTGGGCTATTGATAATGTGGTCCTGGCTACAGGGTGCCCCTGGATGTGCTCAGGGCATGGCATCTGTGACTCTGGTCATTGCATGTGAGTAGAAAACTGCTTAAGCTGCTTCATGGAAAGGACGTGTTTTATCCAGGCCAGATGGATAATCCCTTCTCTTCCCAATGTATTGCTAGGTGTGACAGAGGCTTTGGAGGTCCGTACTGTGTCCCTGTCCTTCCTCTGCCATCTGTCCTGAAGGATGATTTCAATGGTAACTTGCATCCAGACCTTTGGCCTGAAGTCTACGGTGCTGAGAGGGGAAACCTGAATGGTGATACCATCAAGTCTGGAACAGCTCTCATTTTCAAAGGGGTCAGAGATTACTTACATTGAAAAGAAATGAATGAAAATCAGTAGAGTTAAAATTAGAAAGTAAATTTTCTCTTGTTAGCCCCATATGCTTATATTGAAGTCTTTGGCTAGAATTGGACATTTTAATTTTTCTTGTCTTTTCTTACCCTAAACATGCACAATGTTTTTCACAGTTGTTTTTTTTTAAGAACAAATGGGTTTCATCTGTTTTTTGTGTATTACTTCCATTTGTGGTATAAACTCCTTGACCACCAAAGGAAAAGAGTGAAACCCTACACTGACATTCTTGAAGTGAACTATCTGGAAATATGGTACATATTACAATCGTCTTGAAGTCTCCTGACTGGCTTTTTAGTATTTTGAATAATACAAATTAGTCAGGGCTGTAGTCTGTGTAATCAATGTTTATGCAGTTTGCCTGTATTTTACTCAAATCTATTATTTTGATGCTTTCTAGCTCTTTAAAGACCTTTGTTTGTTGACTGCAGATTTCAAAAGGCCAGGAAATATATTTTCTGAATTTTTCAGTTCTTAACAAAACACATAATAGAAAGATTTTTGTTCACAAGCATGCAAATCCTCAGCTCACACAAGTCTGCATTTGATGCTGTGAACTCAGGTGCCCCCAAAAAAAGAAGTTAAATAATGTTTGGTGTATAAATTAGTTCTTTGAAATATTTATTTGCAAAACCTCGACTCCAGTTCAACCTCTTTAGATTATTTAAATCCCAAATCACGAGATGTGAATTGTCTAAAATTTGCATTGCTTGTTCCTGCAGCTTGTTCCCCTGGGGGAATGGGTCTGAGAAAGAGGGAAGCTGTGAGAGGAGGTTTGCCAGATCTCTGCAGAACAGGGACTGCCTCTGGCCCCAGGATCCACACGAGAGCAAGCTCATCTGTAGAGCTGGACAGGGACTCAGGGGTCCCTATGGGTTTTCCTGTCTGCTCCCTTTCCTTACAGGGCAACAGGTTGCCCAAGAAGAGGGTATTTGTCCAAAATATGTTTTGAGGTACAGAAAAAGACTCCTACAGCAGACTGTCCCTGCCTGGAAATTAGGGTGCTTGGCCACTGTACAGTTTGCACAAAAAATGAGTGTAGTAGCTTGGACTCAATGTCTAAATCAGTGTTTGCAGATCTGATCACATCCCAGCAGTTCAGAGCACGAACTGACTGAGCTGTACCTGTGTCTGTACCTGACCCTGTGCCTCTGCCAAATCTTGGCTCCCTTTTCCAAGGCTGTCACTGTCCCCATCTTCTGCCTGGGAAAAGGTGTGGTACAGAGAACTTCCTCTCTTGCTGCCACCAGCAGTCAGTAGCAGACAATATCCAGGCAACAACAAGCTACAGAATATCTTCAATAATGAGAATTGCTGTTCATATTGTATATTCTGTATTTTCAGGAAGGACTGAGAATGCTTGTGTCAAGAGATCTAGACTGCACTAATACAGTGTACATCCAGTTTTCTTTTAAATTTATTGCCAAAGGTAAGATCACTGTTGATTTACTATCACTTCTCTAGCTTTATTAGCACATAGTAGCAACACAGAAAAGAATTCAGATTTATATTTTCAATTTCAGTGTATGGTAGGGATCAACAGTTTATGGTAGACTATATGGGAACTTGTTTGAAATTTTGTATCATCCCTACCTTGCTCCCAGCCTACATGGCTGGCTGTGCAATTCCTAAGGAAAAAGTGAACTGTGATGGCATCAAAAATAGCACAGCTAGTAAAGTCTTTGAGCAGAAGAGAAACAAAACAGCTCAAGATTTTTTAGAGATTTTCCACTATATTGGGAAAAAATTAATTTATCCCATTTTTTATGTCATAAAATGGTGCCTACAGTAAATTACTTAAGGGACTGATAGGAAACTACAGTGTTTTTCATTTTTCAAGCTTCAGTCCACTGCATTAAAATCTCTTGCCATTTGACTGCCTTATAGGTATCTTAGAGATAACTGAAACTCCATAATTCTATTTAATTGATATGAAGAATAGTCAGACTTTGCAAGACAAGTTTACGTGTTGGCATAAATAACTTGTGACAGTTCCTCCAGTACAAGGACTTTCAAGCCAATGATTCAGTCTTACCCCGCTCCAAGGCCCTGCCATCCTTGGCCTTAAAAAATAATTATATCCAAGTCTGGAGTGATATGATGGAGAACCACTAACCTGCTTGAAGGTTTGAGTCACTCCCATGAAATTTCAGAAGTTTTTCCCAGCACTGCTGATAGAATTGGCATTTCCAGGCTGAACTCTGAAAAACTCCTCTCCCTTCGGTGTAAGGAAGATGTCCATAGCTTCTGTGGTAAGCTCAGTGCTCTGAGACTGGACCCCAACTGACTCAACATTTACCAACAGCTTGAAAATAGTTTTGAACCCCCTCTTTCTTCCTAAATAAGTATCTTAGCCAAATCTCTGTATGGACAAGTGAAAATGCTCTTTGTGAATTATTATTGATCTTCTTTAATGGGCATTTAATCATCTATTTTGGGCTATTTATAACTGGGTTTGATACTTTATCAAAAAGAGAGAAAACAATAACAGCCAAAAACATAATATGCCCCAAAATTACAACATGCCAAATATTTCATGTTTATAAGGAAACTCTTTGTGAAGACTTCTTTTACAAAACTATGCCTTGGTAATATCTCTTCATATGATCATTGGAAAAATATTTAAAAATAAAGTGAACAAAAACATTGCTCTTAAGGCAGGAATAGCCAAAGGCTCAAGCCTGGATTTTGCCACTTGACCCACAAGGAGTAAGACCATGAAACTCCAGGAGAAATTTTTCCTTATTAAATCTGTATGACTCGTTAGCCCTACTCCTGGATCCAGGACTTAGTCCCAACAAGCTCCTTAATGCTGAATACAAATTAATGTAGCTGGGCACATCTCTCAGCTGTGAGTGTTAAAAGCAGTGTGTTGTTTACTGTTAATTGCCACAGATAAGCTGAAATCAGCTCCTGACTGCAAATGGCTCTTCCCTGCTCTGTTCCACAGCCGGTGGTTGAATACCTGTACTGGAGCAGAGGGGAGCAGGAGTGTGTGCTTCAGGCACTTTGGTTTCAGCAAATGTGGTTAATTTAAGAACAGAACATGGGAGAAGCTTGCACAGTAGCACGCAGTGGGTCAGGGATGAAGAAACTGTCCCTTAGTCCTTCTCTTCTGCTGGTTCCTGACTGAGGTTTTGGGGATATGCCATCACTGTGCCACACCATGAAGGGAGCAGAGAGTGTAAATCTGTCTGAGTGAGACCTCAATTCAGAAATACCTTGGGCACTGATATTCCTGGAGAGCACATTAGGCACAGGCCAAATACCTGCTGGGGGCTGAGCTTGTGTGGGGTAACCAGCATCCAGTGTGAGTGCTGGGTTCTAATTAGTATGTGTTAATAGCTAGGGCTATAAAGAGCTTTTGGTTTTTTTCTCTTTAAAGCTCAGAGTAAAAAAAATAGGAGGAGCTGGTAGTTAGAATATGCAAATTTTACTGTCAGTTCCACTGGCTTTTAGGCCCAGGTTAAAGCACAGAATATTGCTTTGTTGTTGTTAAAACATGCTAATAAAGATCCTCAGTGCTTCCATCAACTATGTTATTTCTGGGCATGGATATCCTCATCCCAGTGTCTGCAGTGAGAGCCATAGACTGTAAATCTCTGAGGATAGGGACTGTGTCTGTATCTATGGGTGCTACAGATGGTGATGATAATGTCTGGTACCTGGACAAAACAAGCAAATATATACTGTATTACTGGAATATGTCTGTAGTAGAAGGAGGAGGTTTGTTCTAATCTAAAAAATTGTAACACTGAGATAGCTTCTCATCTAAATAATTAACTGTGATCACACATATAATGAACAGTAATGTACATTTAGGCCGTATTTCATTTGCATTTTACAGACAGACAAGCAAGAGAAAGCACAGGATTGTATGTGTACAATAGGTGTATCTCAACACCTTAAGTTGTTGCTAAAGGAAGCCCGTACTTTGTAATAGATGTCAGAGCAACTTAATTTTATTTATAACTGAAGAAGCATTTCTGAACTTACTGGATCTTAATGAACATAAGTTCATGTCCTTTCTTCTACAGGCACCCCCGAGAGGTCTCATTCCATCCTGCTGCAATATTCTGTCAACGGTGGCATCACTTGGCACCTGATAGATGAGTTTTACTTCACCCAGACTACAGATGTCCTCTTTATCAACGTTCCTCTGCCCTATGCAGCCCAAAGCAACGCAACACGGTTCAGGCTCTGGCAGCCTTACAACAATGGTAAGGAAGAGACACCCCTGGGAATCCAGGTCCACTCTTGCACAGCTCAGCATCTCTAAGAGAGTGGATTTTTTGACCTGAACAATTATAGAGACTTTTAAATCATGGGGGATTTGTGTTTGAACTCCCTCAATTAGAATTACTGCAGGATTATGTTTACTGTTCTTATAAAGCAGTTGAATGATTTAAAGTGAAGCACCTTCACCTGATATCCCTGGATTGTATGCAGGAAACCATCAGCTTTGGCCCTGGAGGGAGTGGGACGTCAAGCAACACCAATAAAATGAACTTCACTCAGGTTCTTCTCATTATTTTTAATGGACCTGATTCTCACTTACACTGAGGCCCCATTAGGATGCTCCAATTATACAAAAGTGTCCCAAGTGTCAATGGGAACTGGGCCTACCTTACTCAGAATTAACTAGGCATTAAAAACCCATTTAGAAAGGGTATGTAGTGAGCAGTTAATCTTTTGATTAAATTGTAAAGGACTGGAAAACCACAAGAGGAACACAGCTCATTCCTCCTGATTACAGGAGATGTGCCAGCTGAAGGAAGCTCTCCTCTGCTCTCAGTTACTCTGAGCACATTTCCGAGCAGAAACTGACATTAACAGCTCTAAAAAATTCCAGCAATCATTTAGACATGGCGATTCAGCAACAGTTTATTCCATGCAGGCAAATTCCTAGCACAACCCTAACAAAAAAAAAAGCAAATTCAAATCTGGTCCTGACAATCCAGTTTCAGTTCATTCTTCTGACATGTCCTGCCAAAATCAATTATCTAAACTTTTCTCTGATCAACTCAAACACTTTAAGATAAATGAAAAAATGTTACACAAAATATCTGTCAATTTAATCTTTCCTCTTCAGTTTGAGAATACCAATTTTCTGACGTATATGAATACATAATCCATTGGAGAGAAGGAGTTTCAGAGTTTCCTTCTTGATGGAAGAACTCCTCCCAGGCTAATACAAGCTGCTGAGTACAATGACGTAGAATGAAATTGCACTTTCAGGCTGCTTGGACTCTGTAGCAACTGCTCATTTAGATGATTCTCAATTGAAGAAGACAATGACAGAATTTCAAAGTAAATGTGATTTAAATAGAAGATAATTGTTCAACAGCCTTTGCTTTTCACTCTTCATTTTGCTGTGACTTCTATAAATTTTAGGGAATGAAAGTTAACTCCATAGGGTCAGGCTGCAGAGCAGTATGGGGACTATTTTCATGGAAAGTGAAAATAGTGAACTCATACTTTTAGGACCCTCATCTTCACATAATTTGTAAATACTGGCTGCTGTTCTGCTCTCTAATAGTATTAGTATCAGGTCTTCACAGGAATATTTCCATTTTCTTTGTAGGCAAAAAAGAAGAAATCTGGATTATTGATGACTTCATTATTGATGGAAATAACCTGAAGAATCCCATTATCCTTTTGGATACCTTTGACTTTGGTCCTAAAGAGGACAACTGGTTTTTTTATCCTGGTGGAAACATTGGGCTTTATTGCCCATATTCATCTAAAAGAGCTCCGTAAGATTCTCTCACCAATACAGTAGAAAGAAATGACTTTGTAAACTGAGTCTAAAACACTCCTTTCCTTTATTTACAGGGAAGAAGATTCAGCTATGGTATTTGTTTCAAATGAAGTTGGAGAGCACTCCATTACCACAAGGGACCTGAGTGTAAATGAAAATACTATCATCCAATTTGAGGTACTTGCCCTCAGAAAGTTATTTTGCCTTTTTCTTCATGTCCTTCCACGTTCTTCTCTGGTGTATTTGCCCAGCTGTTCTGATTGCCAAGTAGAGACTCTAATTGATCTGACATTATTCTCCCTCATGTGAATGTATCATGATGCTTTTAATGCACAGATAAGGGAAATTTCTGCCTCAAAGTCTTCTACTTTCTTGCCTAAATTACTACTCTGTCCATGCCTATATACTTGCACTGATAGCATTAAAGTCCATGTCCTGTGCATTGGAGAGTCACCACTGGCAGGCAAGAGGATGAGCCAGGGTCAAATGAGGGTCCAAATGGCCACTTCACAGCCTGCTCCAGGTAAGAGCGCAGCATTTTCACAGGTGACCAGTGGAGAGCTACAACTTCATCTGTGACAGTAGAAAATAATTTTTTCTACCTGCTGGCTGAACTGCACTGTGGTACTGTCTCAGAGAGACAAACTTCTGCTTTGCTTTTGCTTCTGCCCACATCATAGATGCTCTAGATGAAGCTGTTTTTTGGCTATCGTGGCCTGAAGTCATCCCATCTTAGGGAGTTAACTAAGGCTCATGAGTACAGAGCACATTTTTGTGTTTCTCATATAGTCAGTGGAAACAGGTACACCAATAACAACACAGAGTCTAACTTAAACTTTCTGATTTATCCTAGAATCTAAACTGTGCATTGGCTAGGGCAGCTATTGATAGGAGTAACCAGTTAGCCTACTATTTATTAGTTTAGAGAGGTCATTATGTTGTCTTTAAGAAACTGGAAAAGAGTCTAGCATGTAAATTGCCATGCCACAGTTACCAGGCTGCTTTTAACAACAATGTAGCATGTTGTGGCTTTAACATGAGCTACATAATAATGAGCAAATAATATGAGTTTATAAAAATTACTAAAATGATACTAAGAGTTTTCCAAGAAAATTAGGTTTAGCTGTGCACTCATGCACACTTCAATTTGTCATGCAACTAATTCATAAATTATTGAATGCAAACCATTTTCTGTTTTAAAATATAGATTACAGCCTGTAGAACAAAAATGTTTGAGGTCACTTTAAGATATTAATAAGCCTTCAGCACATTACCTCATAAAATCTACATGTTTACTTCCATATGTGGTAAGAACATCGTTTTCAGGTCACGTTTTTGAGAACATTAGTGTAAATGAAGGAGTTATGCATAATGCAGTAGAGTTTCTCTCTGTGTCTCAAGAGTCAAAACCTGTATTGGGTCAAGCATCTCTCTAAGCTTCCAGATGAGTAGACAACCCTTCTAGTCAAATGTGGGTTGATGGGACTCATGTGCACTGAAGAGTGATGAAGGAAATTCAATGTAGGATACTTTCAACGTTCATGCACATTTCTAAGTAATGCATTTTAGAAATAAATAATTTTTCCTAACAGAACAGCATGCTAGAAAGATATTTTTTGCTACAAAGATATATAAGAATATCAAAATGTTACATAGTTCTAATACAGACTTTAGATTTCATCAGCAACTGGTTTTTATTTGTTGCGTGTTAAGTACAGTACATCTTGTTTTATATGACAGAGTCATTCTGTAAAGCAACTAATTCTTCTTTTACAAAAGCAATTTGAAATTATAAGAATATCTACATATCAGTATAAAAGTAAAGCAGACTAATTTGCACTGGTTGCATGCAGAATATGTGTCTTAAGAGGTCTCAGGTTCTGTATTAAACATTTTGTATTTTTTACAGTAGTAGAAGTGTTTTTCATTTAAGTTCTGCCTTTTCTACTGTTCTTTATATCAGGAATCTTGTAAGCACACCCTGAGAAGTCTGACACTGCCAAACTAAGTTTTGGTGACATTGAATCTGAATCCAATCCAGCTGTGATGCTCTAGGGCTTTGCCGTTATACATGAATGAATAGGTAGTGAGTGTGAAAGCTGAACATATTGAGGTGATAAGCTTTTTTTTTTTTTGAAATGTAACATGAAAGAGGACCATAGTGCAGCTCAGCAATTAATAGCTCGGCATTAACAAAAAGTTAACGTTTGCACTTTTTGTTTTAATAGTTCTACTTTTAATAATGCACATTTTTTTGATGCTGTGATTACTTCAGTACCTGCCAGAGGACTGCAAGAGCTGGTGCATTTGCTCCAGCAATGCTAGCAGCTCTTCTTTGGGATTTGACGAATTAACTAGTTTTCTCTAGCTAGAAGTTGGGTATTTCTTATCACATCCATGTTATCATAAGCCATAGAGTGATATACTCACAGACAGGAGGGCAATGTGCAAGAGTTCCTGTTCATGTGTGTCCTGAGTGCATCACACCTGTTGTTAAATGGGTTCCCAAATCACCATTTTCCTGGACTAGACAAATACAGTACCAAATGGGGGAGGCTGACTAAGGGGGAGAATGGCTGGGGGTCCCCCAGCCTGCCCTGTGTCACCTTCTGTGTTTGATGCCTTGGCCCCCAGATCAATATTGGCTGCACCACAGACAGCTCCTCTGCCGACCCAGTGAAGCTGGAGTTCTCACGAGACCTGGGGGCCACCTGGCACCTGCTGCTCCCCTTGTGCTACAGCAGCAGCAGCCACCTCAGCTCCCTCTGCTCCACTGAGCATCACCCAAGCAGCACGTACTACGCAGGCACTACCCAGGGCTGGAGAAGGGAGGTCATTCACTTCGGAAAACTGCACCTCTGTGGGTAAGTGTCCAGCCTCTGTTCCTGCCCAGCTGCTTGTTGCTTTGCTTTTATTTCTGTTTTTCACCCAAAACGTCATTCCAGCACAAGAGTGGTGCATAAGAACTGCAGCACTAGAGCAGACCAGATGACCAGTTTTTCTCTGCTTTTTGCCCTGAATGTTAGCTGGTGTTCAGGTGATTCCCCAAATCATATTGTGCCTAATGCTGGTGTAGAATAACCACAGGCAATTTCCTATTACCTATATATTTAATTGGTGACAATTAATTAGAAGGGAGTCGCTCGGTGAAATTATTGCAAAACTGACTGTTCTTAGAGTGCTTCAAGTGTTCTTTACAGAACTGCATCAGCCATTTAAATTCACTGATGATATTCTTGCATGAAATTTGAGCTTCATTAGAAAATGCAGTAAAATGTGAGCTAGTATAAGCTTGATTCTACTTCAGTATGAGGAAATGGTCTGATCTAAATACTCATGGTCTCAGCTGTAATATTCTAAGAAATTAACTGCTGCAGTCACTAGAAACTTAGTGAAACAAATCAGGTTGGATGACAACACAGCATAGAAAAACAGTATGTGGTAGCAGGCACAGTAATATGTAACTTTTCAAAGTAAAAACAGTACTGTACTTTTTCAGGAATAACAGTCATCTAGCATCAACTCACTTTATGTAAAAGATCACACCATTAATGATTAAAGTGTAGCATGTATGAATGAAAATGAGCTGTGCAACTATGAGACTTTGAGTCTATGCAGCTGAGTATTTATGAAACTACTACAGTCAATGGGTCCTCCACTAAATAAATGACCCCATACATGCTTCTGAAAGTATGAGAAGACCTATATAAGAAATAAGAATCAAGTTTGGAAAGACTGGATGTTTAATAATTTAAGAAGATGTTTAAATTTTAAACTTGAGATTTCTGGTTTATGACAGTTAACATTTCAAGCACAGAATAGGTAGCCATCTCTTTGACCAGCTCACTTGTGCTTCCTGGTTTTATGCAAAAGAATTATTTTACCCTCTACCCAACCATCAGTGCGTCCCTCCAAATGAAAATTTTGACTATGCAGACTCCTAACTCATTTAAACCTTCCAGGATTTTGATTTAGTCCTCTGCTCCCGAGTGCTTCTATCCTGTTTTTCTACCTTCCCTCCTATTCCTTCTGCAGCACACCAGGCCAGGAGCCCATTGCTGGGAGCCAGCCAAGCCCAGCAGTGCAGAGTAGCTTACATGGGGCATTCAGTGCATTAGATCCTTGGGCCAGAAGGCTGAAGGGGGGATTTCTCCACCAGAATCCACTAGAAGAACAAGAAAAAAAATCCAAACCTGTCTCCTTGTGTAATTCTAAAAAAATCCCCCAGCCTTTTCATTCCCAAAGTGTCAAGTGGTTATATTTAGCTAAGGATGAAGGCATTTTAAGTTACTTCCACTACATATGTAATTTTAGAAATGAATAGATATTCTCAACAGACAGCTGTAAGTAATAGTTAGTATTCCAGTTATGTCCTGAAGGAAAGGTCCAGGGCCTGTTGAGCCAGAGAAGAAACCCCAAACAACTTCAGCAAGACCAGTGGTTCACGCTCTGCTTCAGACACGAGTTGTGCTTCACCCTCGCCAGGAGCCACCCTGACAGGAGGAGCTAACATGAATCAGGAAGAAAACTCCAGCCTGTGGGGCAGAGGTCTACTCTCAAGAGGAGCTTACAACACCTCCAGTGTCACACTTGTGTCCTTCACCTCAGGGCACACTAAAGTAGATGATTTTGACTTCCAGCAGAACTCTGGTTCTTGGGCATTTCTCGTAACGCTTAGCAGTGTCCCCACTCACCAGTTATCTGTTGTCACCTAAATCCCCTCATAAGAATTTCTTTTTAGCAAATCAAGGAAAAAAAATTGTCTGCCACAATTACCTGTGGAATTGATTCGCCTGCTGAATTTAGATATCTTTAACAAGACACATTAAACACGCAAGGCAATTAAGTGCTTTTCCCTTCTCAATCTTCTGGTTTCCTTCCTCCCTTAAAACGTTTTCTCAACTGGGAATAAAATTAGTCTCTCAAGAGTTTTTCTCATTTCAATTTGTTTTCCCTCCTTCCCCAGTTGGTTCCTTTTTATATGCAGCATTTATGCGAGTAGCACTTAGGAGATGAATTAAAAATGACAGGACAGCACCCAAAGGAGAATATAGTTTAAATTAACAACTTGCAATATCAGCCTGGTTTAAGATTAAGCTGCCCGAAAGCAAGCTGAATACCTGGTGACATGACAGATCATGTTTTCTTTCTGCGTAATTGAGGGTGAGATCCTACCACTCCACCCCTACAGGTGGTCTCTCTGGGGACAGGATGGAAGCATGAAGTAGGATCTCACTCTCCAGGGGAGGGTGGAAGTGGCCTGGTCTGACCCACACACTGTACACCAAAGCAGAAGGGAGTCCACCAGACTACAGCCATTCATCTTCCCCATGAATGATGGAGATAAGAGTAGCTGGATTTTAAATCTTGAAAATTATGTCTGTCATTTGGTTTTGGGATTACAACTAATGAATAATGTTGTTTTTACTTCTGCCAGTACTTGGGCTGAACGTCAACATAAAGATGCATGAGGTACTGAAGGAATTAGATCTAGCAGTCAGTTTCTAGAGTTAATCTATTTATCAAGCCAGTTCCCACAGAAAGAATAATACATATGTGCATATAATGGTACATGTATGGAATACAAAAAAGATGGAACTATTATTTAAAATAAGTAATTTTTATGCCATTTTCAGGTTGGCGAGGTTCAGGTGGTACCAAGGATTTTACCCTGCTGGATCCCAGCCTGTGACTTGGGCCATTGACAACGTGTACATTGGCCCCCAGTGCGAGGAGATGTGCAATGGGCACGGCAGCTGCGTCAACGGCACCAAGTGCATCTGCGACCCCGGCTACTCGGGGCCAACCTGCAAAATAAGCACCAAGAACTCTGACTTCCTTAAGGATGACTTTGAAGGTATCTCTTTTGGGAGGGGGCATCTGAATACTGCCTGTCCATCTTAGTGGAACCCAGGGTTCAAGGCAGCAAACAGCAAAGCCTTCCTCACCCCTGCATGCTTCCGATTAGAATTTACGCCATGGGGGTATTCCCACGAACCAAGTAGTTCAGATGCCATTTGCAAGCACGGTTTGTGAATGTCTGATGCACTGTTAATGCTGGAATGCAAAATCTTCATTGAAACAGAACTCCCTGAAAATCTACAGGTAGAAAGTAATTTTAGAAGAAAACTATGTTTTGATGGTAGTTTGACTTTAGCAGAGACAGAACATTTGCAAGTGAGGCAAATAGCAGTGTGGTTTCTCACTGCTAGGGAAATATGACTGGCCTTACTACCATGTGTCTCAGCAGTGGGAGCCAGTGCTCAGCAGCCTGAGCAGACCCCAAGAGAGGGAAGGCAGGAGGGAACTGAAAGCCTCACACATCCTGGGCACACAGAGCATCCACACGCACAGCTCTAAAACCCCCTCGAGGCTTCCCCCGCCAGCAAGCACAGAGAGACGAGCATGTTTTGCACAAAGCAGCACCTGTGAACCCAGCTCATCCCTTCACAGGTGCTGCTGTTCATTGTCAATTTTGCCAGCCCTTGCTTGCATGCTACCAAGAAACACAAGGTTTCTTTATAGACCTGAGTACGTTGTTATTATCTTAAGATAAATGAAGAAAATGGAAAACCTTGTGAATAACTGGAAACTAAGATCCCAGATTTCATATTTCTGGGTTTATTTTGTTTATTTTGTTTTGATTTGTGTCCGCTTTCTAGAATACATGGCCTTGGAAACACTGAATATTTCTCAGTCAGCGTGTGATTTTTAATTTATCTCTCTCCCTCTGGAAGTAGTACTCTTGCAGCAGGAGCACTTCAGAGTAAATCATAAATATGTATTCACTGTGTATTCAGGTCAGCTGGAGTCGGATAGATTCCTCCTTGTGAGTGGTGGAAAGCCGTCAAGGAAATGTGGTATCATGTCTGGAGGAAACAACCTTTTCTTTAATGAAGAAGGTTTACGTATGCTGATGACTCGAGACCTAGATTTGTCACAAGCCAGGTAACACCCTTTTCAAAAGTTCTTTCATGATTTCGTTGAGGAAATAACACACTGAAGAATAATACATAAGTGATACTTCTCTAGTAAATCAAGCTGACATATTCTGTGGTCCTCACACCAGCAAATGCTCCATTTTAACCACTGTTACCATGTTAGATTAAATTTAAATTGAACTTTAATAGCATTAACCATGTAAGTGTTGTTTTTTTCCTCGAATAAGAACTCTGGGAACTGATGCCACACCTTCAGTAGTTCGTGCAAGTTTTTGTTTCCTAAATCCATAACATGAGAAATGCTCTGCTTGTCTTACAGTCTGGTGTATTATGAGCCATTGCTGAAACAGAAGTATCTGCTGAAAGTGTAACTCTTACATTTGTCATCTCACAGTTCCTTCATTTCTGAAGCTTGTTTTTTTCTTATTGTGCACATTTGTTTCCAATAATTCACTAAGAAATTCCCATCAAGCTGTCACCAGCTATTGAAAACCAAATATTTTAGTGTATTTACAGTTTATGTTGTATCTTTACAGCCTGCAGAGGAGATATGTGATGAGTGAGACATGCTAAGCAAGCCATGTTAAAAAAATTTACACTAATATGAATTAAACTGCATCCCAGTTGTGAGCATGTTAACAAATAGGCATTGTTTTCTAGTTTATTTTGTATCTTAGCTGATCTTTTTTATATTTTTACTTTGGAAAGACTGCATTTTCTCCAAGACTTTTTTTCACTGATGTCTTATAAATACCCTACTACTCTCTAATGTGCTGTGGGAAACATTTTAACAGGCATTTTATCTGCTTTTTACCTGTCAGCATTGGTATTGAAGCTTTAAATAATAGTTTAATTGTAAAGACTCATGGTCAGTAAAAATGCCTAATATCTAACCACTGTAGCTTTTAGATCAGCACTTAGCTAAACCTCAGTGATGTGTAATATTAAGGACCCCTGTAATTTGTAAGATTCCTCAAAGCAAACTTTTTTCAGAACTTGATACAAACAAACCCCAATTCTCAGCACTAATTTGATTACTAGTCCACTCTGAAATGAAATGATTGTTTAACAAAAGATACAAAAGATCTTGTAAGTTGCTCCATTAGACTAAATTATGTTTTCCTTATTGCTCATGTTCAAAGAACCATCATTTATCTCTTCTCCATGATGGTCTGTAGCTGGATTTGCATATATTGACCTCAAGGTGTTGCATGGAGATAAATTACTTTTGTCTTAGGAAAACAAATCTGAACATTCAATTTCTTGTATATATGCTTATGAAAAATAACAGTTATCAACAAATATCTGTATGTTCTCTTCTGAGCAGCAAGGCACACTGCAGTGGCATTGCTGGGAGCTGCTCTTTAGCAACCTAAAGTAATTGCAGTGGGATTTTCTTCATCTCCAGACTGACTCTATCAGCCACCTGCAAAGCACAGCAGATCTGGCTGTGAAACAGATGTGCCAAGTTCTGGACAGAATTTGGGGACAAGTTTCATTTTATGCCAGGATTGATGAGAACAAGTATTTTTTGAGGGTGCTAGACTCAGTAGTCCCATTCCCTTTTCCTTATGAGGAGATCCCCTGAAGAACACAGGCATGCAGTCATGTCTGTTAGTGCTGCAAGCCACACTCAGCACCTGGGGATTGAAATCAAGTGGGCTCTGCAACCCACTGCCCACTGCCATCACATCTATATGCTAAAGAATTTAACAGAGGGGACAGTGTATCACCCTGATGGTGATACTGGTAGCTGAAACTGCACATCATGAAATGTCAGTAGGGACAGAATATTTTAGGTATCATAGCTGATCAAATCCCTTTCAATTATGAATTACTAGAAGAATATGCACACATTTGAGTGTTATTAGATTTACAAAAAAACATTTTGCTTTTCCATTTCAAAATAGGCAGAGCCTTTGCAAAATATCTTTGGGATAAGAAGAGAGATATTTAAAATTATTTTTTTATCTGCTAGACATTGTTACCTATATTTGAGTGGGTTATTACTACATTAGTAAAATCTGAGATGTAAGAATAGCAATACACAGAAATCAGATGCAGCAGAGACAAGGTCACCTGGGTTTATTTCCTTTGAATTATGTGGCAAATGTAGGAGTAAATCTGAGGAGGCAGAAAGACTTGCCAGCAGTGAAGCAAATCCATTACATTTGATATGTTGATCCATGAGGGTACCCAGTGCTCCTTTACAGCACAAGCAATATGTTATGTCTGGGACGTGGAGGTGGATATAATCTATAGCAAAAGCAGTTATATATAGTAGCAAGAGAAACTGTGAGTAGCAGTGAGGACTAGAATTAATTGACTTGTAGGTCTGGTGTTTTAGTGGAGCTTTGTCTGCCCAGCACCTCTGTGGCCTCCACTCCCAGCAGATCTACCTGCAGATCAAACCAGAACAAGATTTTTGATACAAAACTTCTTTTGCACCATTTCATTTAACCATGAGCCAGGCAGCACTAATGCAATAATAATTAGAACAGATAAAACACTCTAAAGCTGTGCAAAAGCTGTGCAAACATGAATTAATACTTGTAATATCCCTGCAAGTCCAATAAGTAAATATCATTACAGCACGGTTCCCTCCACTCCAAGTGCACAGTGGAGCTATTTATGAGCATCGGCTGATGGGCAGGGTTTCGCAGTTTGATACAAGTCTATTGTGCAGCTTTGGAGAAGCCAATTAACTGGGGGATGAAAGGCTGGTGTCCCTGGGTGGCTCGAGCTGGCTTCAGGGAAGCCGGCACATTTAAACGGTGTAATTTAGACAAATTTCCCAGGCTGACAAAATGGACAAAATGATCCCTGAAAGTGAAATGTGCTTTGTTCTCCTGTCCAGATTTTCTCTGGTTTATGCCAATGGAAAACTGGGATGCCTATTTTGAATTTAAGCGTTTCAGCAAATTCATAGCAAATTATGATCTACTTAGAGCACAGTTGCTTTTCTGCCACTAAAATCTGTACTCATGGGATACAGGGATAAAAATTTCACCCAGGATTATGTTTCTGATACTTGCAACACCATCTGCTATGCAGACAAAAGCTGAAAACATAAATGACCAGCTTTGTTCAGCCTCTTATGCCTGGCAAACTACCACACTGGCAAAATGAATTTTTGTCATACCACCTGTCTGTCTAGTTATATTCTGGAAGCTTTGGAAAGGAAATCATAAGATCTCCTAAAGCTGACTCTTACAGCTAGAAATCACAGTGCTAGTCAGTAGACAAGCTCCAAGTCTCTCTGGTTCGTTGTGTAGGATGTTGTAGAAAATAAATCTTTCCAGTAAGTGCTCCCCCTGTCAGATTTGTGCAGTTCTTCATGAGACTGGGATGTGGTAAGGGGGTACCTGACCCCAGGAGCCAGCCTGTGCTGCTGCAGTATTCACTCAACGGGGGCCTCACGTGGAGCCTTCTCCAGGAGTTCCTCTTCAGTAACTCCAGCAACGTGGGACGATACATTGCCCTGGAAATTCCCCTGAAGGCCCGCTCGAGCTCCACTCGGCTTCGCTGGTGGCAACCATCCGAGAACGGGCATTTCTACAGCCCCTGGGTGATCGACCAGGTGAGGAATCCTTGAGGGAGTTGCTCCTTTTAACACAATTTTAGACTGGATTCAGTCTTAATGTCTCCCTTTTTTTTGGCATGTGTCATTTCACTGAGACAAGCAAAAATGCTTTGTAAAAAGATATATAGAGCACAATTACTGTTTGCTGAACTCGTGATTTTAATGTAGCATTTCCATGTGGGGCACTGGTTGCCCGTTTTGAATCTAGGAAAGTCATTTACACGTGTGTAGAGCCTCAGGTTCACATTGCAGGAGGCCTTACCACGTAAAATGCAAGCCTAATTTTAAACTTCAAAACCTTCATTTAAAATGTATCCAAATACGTAATTGGCTTGGTAGAATGTAATAGGAAAAAAACTATAGAACAATATCAATCTATATGAAAATAAAGTTTCCTATTTGGGATTTGCTTCTATAAAGATTATTATATTACTTTGTATGACTTGGTATAAATCACTAAAGATTTATCTCTAAAATGATTGTGCTCTAAGTAGTGTCATTGGGTTGTCCAAGTACAATTTGCTTTAATTTTTTTTTTTTTAAAAGTTAGTTCAGACTGTTAGGAGAAACCCAGCCACTTGAATACTGTGGCTACAAAATTTTACTTCCCATCCCTCCTTTTAAAAATGAAAAAATACTCATTGTTTCTACATCTTTATTGAACGTAGTTATATTAGTTCAGAACAATCAGAAACTGAATTCAGAATAACAAATGAAAAATAATTCTACCTTGCTTGCTGTTGAATAGTAGAACGATGACGTTTTATAGTCAATGACAAGATAGAGACTATTTCCCCACTTCTATCAGCAGATGCAATCTCATAGTAGTGCACCAGATTACAGAAGAGCGGAACAATCACTAGGAAATCACTTTGTTTCTACAAATGCTAATTTTTGTGAGCAGTTTTACTTTATCAAGGATGGAGGTCACCTCCCTGAATTTTAGATTTTTGCAGCTGAGCCAATCTCTTTCCTTTACAGGAAAGAGATACTTCCCTTTCTCACGGCCTAAATTCTTTACTAAGTAAATTTTTTCATTTTGGACCAGCAGAATAAATACACATAGCCTGGTACATCTCCTCCTCCCTCAAGTTGCTATGTCACATATATGTTTGTGAGGACTTCTAGACATCTTTTCAATAACAATTTCTTTCCTAATGTTTCAGATCCTTATTGGAGGAAATATCTCTGGCAATACAGTGTTGGAAGATGATTTCACCACACTGGATAGTAGGAAGTGGCTGCTCCACCCTGGTGGAACAAAGATGCCAGTCTGTGGCTCTACTGGGGATGCTCTGGTGTTCATTGAGAAAGCCAGCACCCGCTATGTTGTCACCACTGACATTGTTGTCAATGAAGACTCTTTCTTGCAAATAGATTTTGCAGCATCCTGCTCTGTCACAGACTCCTGTTATGGTAATGACTTCTTAGTAATTCCTGCCATTCTTCCTGCCATTCCTCTTCCTCCACTGCAGAGGAAAGTTCGCTTGTTTTCTGGTTACATTATTCATCATAACAAGAACTGAGAAACAAAAGAAAGCTGCATGTTTCTGTTAGAAATTGTAACATCAGCGTTTTCATTCAGGTGTCTGAAGCCTAAGATAAACTGAAGTGTATTATTCCCTGTGAGCACCTAAGTTGCAGTTCAATCCATTTAAGAAAAAGACTAACAGCTGCCTTACTCAAATCCATTTAGTAGAAAGCACCCATTTAGTAGACTGCTTGGGGTGGTGGTGTAATAATAAGCAGCTGGGTGTTCCCAGCATATGTTTTTTGCTTTGCAGCTTTGCATTTTCAGCGTAGTCTCAGTTCTGATCTCACTTGTGCCCATATATCTTAAGAAATCATTTATACCAACATACATCTGACACATGCTAAGGCAGCATCAACAGCAAAAATTTCTATCATCCTTTTGAAAGAATAAACGTGTATAGATCTGTATGTATCCATGTATGAATGTGTGCATAGATATATGCACGTGTATATATATGTTATGTACACATAATGATGCAATTTTTAATTACCTAGCTTCCTTTTTTCCATATGATGTCTATTGAGTGCAGAGCCAGCTTTTGTATGTGTATATACACATATATACATACAGATACACAAATAAATAAAAACGTGCTCTGTAGTCAATACGCATTACATGGAAATTAAAAATTGGTTCATTATGTGAGTTTTAAGGTACACAAGAAATAGGTCTTTCTAAAAAACAAGCTTTTGAATACTTGTTTTACACATCCTCTTAGGGTAGGTTTTGAGGTATAGATATTTTTAATGAGGATGTGAATACAATACCTTGCATCACATGGTATGTGTTAATATACTGGCTTGCTGACTATTCCTCTGCAATTCTGTATAAAAATGGAAAAAGATTTTACATGAAGTCCCAGATTTAGCTTCTCTGATTTTGCTAATCTGAAGCTACTCACATGCCTAACGATTTTTTTTCTTTTGATATTAAAAAGACTGTGGCATCCTGAGATCATCTCTGCTAAGTTTAGAATTGGTTTGGCAACTGAGCTATATACCAGCAAAGAAAGGGTTCCCTATTTTGTTGGGGGGGGTGTCTGTTTCTTTGTCTACTACCCTTATCATTATCTTAGCTTCATATTAAATTAGGCAGGACACTATCTAATCATGCTTCCAGTCATGATGAGCAAAACATTTCTTTTGGTGAGGGAAATTTACCACTAAAAACTCACTTACCCTTGTTTGTATCTACTTGTCCTTGTATGTCTATAGCACTGTCTTCTGTGCTGAAACATCAAGTAGGACTGATTGGGTGATTAAGGGTCATTCCCTGTGCATGAGGGTAGAAGAAATGGGTCTGTAGTAATCAAAAAAAGATCGCAGATTTATCCCCCCTGTCACTGCAACCACGCTCCATGTTTTACGCAGCCAGAATGCCTGGCAGCTGGAACATTTACTTCAAGTTACAGTTCTGTGCCTATTATTATTTATTTTCTCATGGCTGCATGAAAGTTTGACTTGAAGTATTTAGTGAGCCTGACTAACCTTTAATTTTCATAATAAAAGTTTATAAGCCATAAACATCAAAACAATGAAATTGCTGATTTTCGCTGAGGAATGAATACATTAGTTTAATGTGGCTAGACTGTGTTTGAATGGAAACAAGCTCAGTGACTAACAAACTCAAATTAAAATTGTGCTTGGTAATGAAATGAGCTGGTCTGCAGGAGGGGTGGAAGGCTGACTAAGCCATCTTGTAACAGAGCCAAAAGTGAATTTGAGTGTTGCTCTGCTTTACACAGCAATCACATCCAGCTGAATCTCACCCTTCAAGCCTGAAAAACAAAAAATTTGGTGGTCATGGTGATGTCACATCACTTTCTTGCACGCTGCAGCCACAGAAGTTGTCTTGACTTAATCCTGGCAACTTAATGTTGGCTCTGTCTCTTCATCTGTGGTCCCTTGTGTTAGGTGGTGGATGCAGAGATGTACTGCAGGCTCCTCCTGAGCTATACCTGCTCAGCAGTATGTAATACATCCTCCAGCACTGCCACCAAAGGAGGTAGCTTTGTGCTTCTGACACAAGGGTTTGAAAAGTTCTGAGAGGTTATTTTGTCAGTTTAGACTTGTGATACTGTCTGGGGCTTGCACTTTATTATAGGTCTATGGATAGGCCTCTCTAAATTAAGTAACTAACCATCTTTCCACCCTTAGCTATTGAACTGGAATATTCAGTGGACCTTGGGCTGACCTGGCACCCAATTTTGAGAGACTGTCTTCCCACTAATGTGGAATGCAACAAGTACCATCTTCAGAGGATTCTCATTTCAGACACTTTCAACAAGTGGACCCGGGTTACTTTGCCTCTGCCTCCCTATACCAGGTAACTCCCTCTGGTTTTCTGCAGAATAAATCTAAAAGCATAACTATGTATTTATAACATCGTGATACATTATAGAGTTAAAGCAATTGTACTTTGTCTTTTTTGTTTTGTCCACGCATATAGCAACATATAAGTATAAGTAAATGAAGTTCTATCCTATAAAAATTGAAACACAGGAAGCAAGGGCATCAGGCTCTCAGCACTATTTGACTCCACAGCTTTGCTCTTCTGCTGAGCCCAATCTCCTCACATAGACATAAGCTGAGCTAACTGCTGGCTCAGAGGTGTCAAAGCAGAGGTAGAGCCTTGAGATGGTTGTCATGGAAGATGCTACCTAAGGCACATAAAAGTTTGGAAACAGAGACCTTTATTTTTTAGCAATTGTACTGAAAGTGCCTATACAGTTGCTACATGTTTTGACATTAGTAGTGGAAAAATCCGTGTTCTATTACTAATCATTTGGGGCATGTGGACTCTTCCCTATCTTCGGTGCAGTTACATCAAGTAATAGCACTTTTTTTAGGAGCTGTTCCCAGGATTAATTTTCTGTGCTTCCTCTTTTGTGTGGCTTCGCTACATATTGTCTGTAAAAATCCATTACCCCAACAGTTCTTGTATGAAGACTGTAAATTTGTGTCCAGAATAGTCTTTCTGGGGTTGAATGGGATAAATCAGGGCTGGTATTGATGTTCCAAACCAATTGAATTTGGACCTGAAAGGAAGCTCCCACCTGAGATAAACTCAGGTTTATAAATAACTGTGATTTTAAGACTGAAGAGTTTTTTGAGCAGTATATGTCACAAGAAGTCTGATGCCCTACTGAGGTGAAAATTGCACTTCTGTCCAATCCCATAATTGTATTTTTTGGCTCAAGTAATACCATTTCCCAAAGTTATTAAGATAGGCATTCCATGAGAGAGGATATTACAACCTTATCTCATAAGCAAGAGAGACATTCAGGTTTAGGATAAGAACAGTGCAGCTAATAGGCCTTTTAGTCTAGATGCAATATAATTTTTATGCTGCTTTATTATTTCAAGCTGTGTAATAGCGGGTGTGTGTCTCCAGTTGTTTGTGCCTGTATGTTTTAGGCACATGCAGGCTGTGCAGTCAATAGCTTGGCCTGGTGCTCACCACCCATGTCTGTGTAGCCTCTCAGGGCTCCGGCACTCCAGAGCGCTACCTCACCTCTGGCCTCTAGAAGGCAATGAACACTTAGTTTCAACTTAGAGCTGATTTGAAAATGCAAATGCAAATACAATGCTCTCCACAGGAGCATCAACTCCATAACTTGTTAGTGAAGCGCCCAGCCAAAGCAGGCAGTGTTAGATATAGGTGCTTGTCTTTATTCTGAAAGGACTTCCTCACAATTTTTACATTTCTTTTTAAAATGCTGTTTGGTGAGCAGCTGAGCTGAGCTCAGAGCAGTAGGTTTCTTTTGGGATAAACATGTTATTTATTCAGCTCATGCAGCATTTTCATAAAAAAATAATTAATGGGATAATAGTGACCTTATCGTATGAGGTCCATTTTTACACTGAATAGTTTTAGGGGATTTTGCTGCTTATTTGTTTTGGTGTTTATAGTAATTGTGATTTCTCTGAGTTGCAAAAGAAAACAGACTACAAAAAGTTCAATGCTGCCATCTAGTGCTGTACAGCAAAACAGGGATTAGCTTGAATTCATAGTTTACAGAAATTCATCTTACTCAGCTCTTGACTCACAATCTCTACCTCCATGAGCTGAATAGCTATTTGGTGTCCCTTGACTGTTTTTGGATAGATTTTCATCATCTGTCTTGGGAGCTGAGACACTTAATTCACATATAGGGAACTAAGCCCATTTTAATCAAAATGAAAATAATTTAATGAGTAGAGCCAGGATCACACTATAGATAATTTCTTAGCATTTCCAGCCAAGCCCTGGGTGGAGGGGAGGGAAGAAACTGCAAAGCCAGGGTCATGCTGCAAGCCCTGCATGGCCTTCTCACCTGTCCCCAACACACTGCCTGGAGCTGCCCTTATCTAAGTATAGCTGGGAGGATTCATAAAGAAAAAGTCAGGTAAATTTGTTGACTTGGACTTGTTGACTGGCTCAGGGTGAAACTTGGAGGGTTTGGATTATTCTGGCTTGATCCAGCTCGTAGCTATCCCTCAAGTTTGGATCTGTGCTGGGACATGGTTATGACTGGCCTGAGCTTCCAGTTGGGAGTACCACCTTCTTCCTACCCTCCTCTCCATGCACCAACCATGGCCCACTTGCTTTGCTTTCACGAGTGATCCACTTCCTACCTCCCACACTCTCAGCTTGATACCAAGCACCCATGCTTTGTCCTGTTCTCAAAATTTGGGCACCCTTTTCTTGGAGGGATGTTGCCATTGTCAGAAATCAGTCCTGGGTCGTGCTGGTATCAAACAAATCTTCCAAGAGCAGCCTAGCCTTGAGACTAACATTTCCTTTCAGTCAAAATAAAGATTACCTTAGCTAGAAAATACAGAATTCTGTTTTTCTTTCTCTCCCAAGGTCTCAAGCAACTCGTTTCCGCTGGCACCAGCCTGCTCCTTTTGACAAGCAGCAAACGTGGGCAATTGATAACGTCTACATTGGGGACGGCTGCATAGACATGTGCAGTGGCCACGGGAAGTGCACGCAGGACAACTGTGTGTAAGTGCCCTCTGTTCCCTGTCCCGCCTGGGGCTGTAGCATTTCACTCCCCCTCTGTCATTCTGACAAACTTGCAGGAAAAGCTGTGATACAGTTCTAAAAAGGAAGGTGGATTTTGCTGTTAAAACTGAGCAGGGCACTGGGACCACTTGGGAATAGAAGTAACAAGTGGAAGTGGAAGTGCAGGGGTTGGCACAGCCAGACCTCTGCCTGTTGGTGCTCCATGGCCAAAGCAGACAGTCCTTTCCTCAGTGGCAATGCATAACCTCTGCTCTTGCCTCTGCTGCATCTTGATTCCCCTCCCACCAGGCAGGGGAAGGTACCTCTTGAGTTTGCACATCCTTCTAGGGACATCCAGTCCTGCAGCTTCCCAGAATATGTTACCCTTATTCCCAAGGGATTTCACACCACGTCCCTGTGCTCACAGCCTGGTGCTGGGTGCAGAGAACCCAGGCTGGAGGTGGGACATATCCACTAAGTAGGATATATGCCAGTTCTTCACAAGGCCAGATTTTGCCTTGTGAGTGGTGTTATCTGGATGGTCTGATGGCTCTGCTTCATGGCACAGTTTGCCAGGGGAGGCAGACTGGCTTGATCCTCAAACTGTTTGTGTAACAATCCACATAGAGTCCTGCAAAGCTAGCAAACAACAACCCCCAGATTTGCTTGTCTTGGCAACAGAGAAATACCTTCCAGATGGATGTATTGCTTTTTTTCCAGCCACAAATGGCAACAGAAATAGAAGGGTTGTATTGCACAGTGACAAATACATTGCACTGTGACTGTATTTGTTAGGAATATATTTCACTGCAGAATAGACACATTATTGTGTTCTCCTCTATCCTGACAACACTGAAATACCAAGACACAATATCCCTGGTGAAATCCCGTAGTAGCAGAACACAGTTCCAAGCTGTTATCCAGTCTTTGACACATTCTAAGGACATTTTTCAGAGGAAAAAAGGAAGGGAGAACTACATAAAGTAAAGATAAGAAAGCACCCATCTACTAAAATTTTACAGAAACTTGAACTTTAACATTAGCAGGACATTTTTAGGCTTGGCACATTCTCTCGGTTTATCTTTCCAAGCACAATGCATTTTACTGATTTTACTGTGTTTGGGAGTGTACCCTGTATTAGAAGCTTGAATGATACATAATACTAAGCCTTCAAAAAAGTCGTTTTTACCTCATATTAACTACAAAATGCCAGATGTTTGAAACCCCCGCATACCAGTTGTGCACTAGTAAATGAAGCCTCTATGCAGAATGAGATGGTACCTTAATTAACATGGCACTGATTAAACCTCCATGCAGAGCCTTTGCCAGCTGATTTGTGCATTTGTTTTGCTCTGCAGCTGCGACGAGCACTGGGGTGGGCTGTACTGCGACGAGCCAGAGACTCCCCTTCCGACACAGCTGAAAGACAACTTCAACCGCTCGCCCTCGAACCAGAACTGGCTGACGGTGAACGGGGGCAAACTCAGCACGGTCTGCGGGGCCGTCGCCTCTGGGATGGCTCTTCACTTCAGCGGGGTGTGTGTCCAGCACAGGGACCAGCTCACTCCAACTGACACTATAAACAGGACTGATTTTAAAAGTTAAATAGCACGGCATTAAAAAAATAACAGCATAATGTATTAAACATATGAAATGTTTTTAAAAATTAAATCCTTTGCCTGCCTGAAGGTCGAAGTCAAACAGGTCCTACAGACTAGGGCCAGCCAGAAACACTCCAGGAAAGCTGATACCATGTTCTTTGCTATGCTGCAGCCAGGAAAATGAGATATAGTGTGTGTGGCTCCTGAGAGGAGCTGTAGAGGAGCCTTTGAAAGTGGAGCTGATAGATTAAAGCACAGTATAAGTATGTAGACATTCAATTTTCCTTCTAATAGCCTCCTCATAGCACTTAGAACTTCCAGACTGGAGTTTAGTGTGGCTTCTAATCAGACTGCAGAGGTAAATTAATAACTAGCTATTTGCACTTGTATAACTTGCACATGGTCCTTGACAATACAGAGCCACAGAAACACAGAATGGGTCGGGTTGGAAGGGGCCACAGTGGGTCATCGAGTCCAACCTCCCTGATCAGGCAGGGTCAGCCTAGAGCCCATTGCATCCATGTGTAGCCTCATCCTTCAGATGTCTCACAGGTGGGTGTTTTCAGAGTAAGCTCATAGTAAAATTTCCTAGGTTAGCTACATATGTAGGCGTATAACCCAGACTGCTGCTGAACTATAGTTTGCTAACAGATAACCTCAAGGTCATAAAAATGACAAAACAGTGTTTTAGAAACATGTAAAATTTATGCTTGTAGATCTCTTCTGTCAAATTTATAAGTAGGTTCAAACTGACGGAAGTTTTCTAAAATAAACTAACAGAAGCATTACATTTCCACTTCATTCCAGTAGAACTAAATAGACACCAACTAATAGACTAAGCGAGGTGAAGTATATAAGGTATTGTGGAAAACACACATACTACAATTGCTCTGCCATTTGATGGTTTGCATAAGTTGAATCATTAGCACATAATCAGTGATTCATAAATTCTGCATGGAAAACTTTGTGATTTACAATGGAGGCGTGGATTTCTGTAATTCTTGTATTCAGAAGGAAGGTGAATACGTGAATGTTGTAAAACTGAAGGTACAAGTAGCAACATATATAAATACATAACAGGAATTTTTAAGATGAAACATGACTGAAATTATGTCTTTAGGGAAAAAAAAGTATATTGTTCTGTTGTCACTTTACCTTTCAAATAATTAATAAAATTTTGTACAATTTTAAAATGTTTGCAGCATAAAGCTACATTAATAGTGACTATATAGTCTAACAATTTTTATGAACCTAAGTTTGCCACCAGCCAACATGTTTTTTCATTGCTTTTAAGGGCTGCAGCCGTATGTTAGTTACAGTGGATTTGAACCTCACCAGTGCAGAATTCATCCAGTTTTATTTCATGTATGGATGTCTGATAACTCCTAATAACCGCAACCAAGGAGTGCTGCTGGAGTATTCTGTGAATGGTGGAATCACCTGGAGCCTCTTAATGGAAATTTTCTATGATCAATTCAGCAAGCCTGGGTTTGTAGATATCTTCTTTCTGCCTGTGTAACTTTCTCTACTAAAGTCAGGTGGTCTTGAATGTTTGACAAGAACCTTTGGGCCATATTACTGCTGTGGTTTGGATGTCAGGTCCTTACGAGTTCAGCTTGTACAGTCCTACAGGCATTTATAAATGGTCTTGGTGCATGTACTTGAGAGCATCAGCATTTGTGCAGCTCCTAGGCCAGAAATACAAGAATAGTTAGGAACCTGTAGCAGTCTGGTAGATTTGTAAATGGTTGCAGGAAGATAAATTAATAGCTACTGTAATGATGTCCATCCTGTTCTTAAAGTTGCTAACCTTTGCAGTCTAGTTCCTTACTAGCAAGGTCATAAAATCACTGATTGTTATAAGTTGGTTAGAAAATGGTGTGGAGAGGAGAAATTGCATTTCTGCAGTTATCCATCAAAAGGATGGATACCCTCAAGCCCTACTTCCAGATGTTTGTGACATTCAAATCATGCATATATGTGAGCTGACCTTTTTCTCACTGACTAGTTTAAAAGATTCATAGCAAATGGGGATGTGAGGGACCCATTTTTTGTTATTTTATTCAAACACACCAAGAAATCACTAGCACTTTAATTGGACATGAGATTTCAGTGTACTATTGTCTACTGTTGCAATGGAACAGATAAAATCGTACTGGAACATTGTTATCTGCTGGATGGCTCCAGGTTGAAAAAGTAATCTTCATTTTACTTCAACATTCTCCTTCTTAACACTTCCCTTAATTTGGACCTCATGGCCATACCCTGATAGTCCAGACTGTTGCATTTGGTCCCATAAGGACAGCTGGAGCAAGTGAGGTTGTTCAAACCATGCTGCAGTCTGGGTGGGACCCTTCCCACCTCTCTCTGAGCCCCTGTCCCAGGGATGACATTGGGAGTGATCAGAAAGATTTTTGTTTCAGCAATATCTCCTAGAGGAACATAGACTAGACCAGTCTTTTTCTTCTTTCCCAACTTCCATGTATTCTAGGGAACATCGGGAATGGACTTGGTCAAAGCACCCAGCACAGAGCATTGCAAAGTGTCCTTCTCCTGCAGCTTTCCTACAACTAATTTCCACCTTTTATTCCAGCTTTGTGAACATCCTCCTTCCCTACGATGCCAAAACCATCGGGACACGCTTCCGCTGGTGGCAGCCCAAGCACGACGGGCTGGACCAGAACGACTGGGCCATCGACAACGTGCTGATCTCGGGCTCGGCCGACCAGAGGACGGTGATGCTCGACACCTTCAGCAGCGCTCCCCTGCCGCAGCACGAGCGCTCCCCGGCCGACGCGGGGCCCACCGGCAGGATCGCCTTCGACATGGTCATGGAGGACAAAACCACAGGTAAACGTTCCGCCTGGATCTGAGTGAAGGAGCAAGAAGCCAATGCAGCGATTTGCAGATCTTGCTGAGCCTCTGAATCTTTGTCTCACTGTGATGGTGATCACGGACACTCCCATTGCTATAGAGATCTTTTCTTTTGCTTTTTGTTCACAAAAAGTGAAATGAAAAGATGTAATGCAGATCTTTTTACTGCATGAGTTTGTTTAGAAGATTAATTTATTTCAAAGAAAGAAAAAGGAATTTAAAAGTGCTGGGTTATTGTAAGTAGATTTCTTATCCTGAATGTCTGTTCCCTATTTCCTAACTTTTTTAAATATTCTTTAGGGAAATTAAGTTACATTTTACAACTAAATTTTGTAGAAGATGCATTTCTGTATGTTTATAAGGCTTAACAGCTACCAGTGCTGGGGTACACTTTGTGCAGACGTGTAGGCAACACCCATTAAAAGGTTCTCCCAAAATGTTCAGTGCAACAGAAGTTAACGTTTTAAGTAAGTCTCAGATCCTTACTTCTTGAACATTAAAAAATAATGCTGTAATGCTTATGTAAGAGAATAGTAAGAGGTGCTTTCAGCAATAAATGGGATAAATGTAATACATATTTACATGGGAAAGATGGGGTACTGACGTTCTCAGGAGCAATACTAAATAATTCTCATGCAGGGTGAAAAATAAAGCTATGAATCACCTTTTGTGGTTAACCCTACTCCCTGTTTAATTTATATTGTCATTGTATGTTACTGACTTTGCCATTAATTTTCAAGTGAATGAACACTGGTTATTCCATGATGATTGCTCAATTGAGAAATTCTGTGATTCTCCTGACGGTGTCATGATCTGCGGGAGCCACGATGGCAGAGAGGTCTACGCAGTCACCCACGACCTGACTCCTACAGAAGGCTGGATTATGCAATTCAAGGTAAAATCTGTCTGCAATATAATTATTCAAAACCACATTATGTTCCAGGTCTAAGTACATATTTCAGGAGGTAAGATGATGTATAACCTACAGAGGAGCCATTTCCTGCAGGGAAAAGTGTTGTTGTTAAGTCATCCTCATTTTCCTCACTTACTCTGTGTTGGTCAGCTTTAATACCACAGGCTGTTCTCAGAGGTGACACACTCTTCTCTTCCAGCACGTAGTTCCATGGACATCATGTAATAAGGATATTGCACAACTACGAGGTGCCTATTTCATTACAGCTTCTTGGTGAGGGAAAAGCAGCTCCACAGTAGTTCACACTGCTCCTGTGTTGTCATGCATTCACATCAAACCTGCACCCAAACTGGCCTTCGTACACCCCTTTACCTAAATTAAGGAATAACCCAGCAATATATGGAAGTTGCAAGAGCCCTTTGTGGATCCATCCATAAAGATGGTCTCCCCAGTCTGTGGCCTTCTCTGAAATATTCAAATCTCAGGTTGGGTGGGAGGGGATATTAAGTTTATTTGTTATGTGGTACTGGGGTATAAAGGACAAGTGTCAAAATCTGGAAATCCAGAAATGGATCCAGAAGAAAATGAAATCAAAATATGGTGTCTGTTCTCAGCCTTAGGACTATCAAAGAGATCTGCAGATGACTGCTACCATACGGGCACTGTTACTGCCATCATTTCAAGCAAAATTCTGTAGTCACTTTTCAGGTTCAAACACTTTTTTAAACTCCACCACCACAACTAATTCTTAATTACTGATGCTCTCTTCTTTATTAGGTTTCTGTTGGATGTAAAACCTCAGAAAAGCTTGCACAAAATCAGGTCCATGTGCAGTATTCCACTGACTTTGGCGTTAGCTGGAGTTACTTAGTACCTCAGTGCTTACCAGCTGATCCAAAATGTTCTGGGAGTGTCTCACAGCCATCTGTCTTCTTTCCCACAAAAGGATGGAAAAGAGTAACTTACCCACTGCCTGAAAGCCTTGTGGGCAAGTAAGTATGAATTTGCTACTCATTTTGTCTTGGATTGAGTACTTTCCTAGAAACACAACAGGACATCTGCTTATTCATTTTCTTTCAAGGAAGTTGCAGAACAGCAGTGTTCATGTTCATTACATTATGGGTATGTAAAAAATCAATTTCAATAGATACTTCCCCTACTTGTGGAAGCTCAGAAGGTAGTACAATCATGAGTATATTGTGTTTAATCACCTGTTTTCAATTGAGCAAAGTTGTTTTATGCATGTGTCTGGTTTTCTTCATTCCTTTATATCTAGTCCCGTGAGGTTTCGGTTCTACCAGAAATACTCAGATATGCAGTGGGCCATCGATAATTTCTATCTGGGCCCTGGTTGTCTGGAAAACTGTAGAGGTCATGGAGACTGCCTGAATGAGCAATGCATCTGTGATCCTGGGTATTCGGGTCCAAACTGCTACCTGACCCAGACACTGAAGGTAATTTTACGGCATGTTTTAAAGAACGAATTTTGGCATGTGCTTGACTGAGAAGGAGAGAGATGAGAGATTGATCCCGGTGGAAATTTAGCTTTGATTCCTGTCAGCCTGAAGACAGTCAAATCCATTTTCAGCCCTTTCATCAGTTTTTTAACAGAACTATTACTGCATTATTCAAGAACGGGTTTGTTGCTTCGCAAATAACTCTTAGCCTGAAAAAGCTGTGATAAAGTTCACTGTTCATCTTTTAATCATCATTATAGGATGTAAATTACCCTTGCACATATGGTTATATTTGATCAAAATAGAAAGATTGTCTTTATTGTGAAAGAGCTTACTGAAGTAGGGAATAAAGGAAAATGGCATAAAATTAATTCACCTGGCTGTTACTCCTGTTACCTAATAACAAGTGAGTGGAGTCTAGTTAGATACTGCTAATTTAAAAGTTAAAAATAACTAACTTCTCAGTTATCATGTCATTTGAATTATTATAACCTTCTGTTTTTCATCTAAAATACTAATTACATGAACAAATATCATTGTCTGTTTGCAATTTTTAATTAGTAATGTATCCATCACATTAAGGACAGCTGGGATAAAATGGCAGCAATTTTAGGGGAGTTTTACTGCTATCTCCTTAATTCCAGGATTGCTGGTTTTGCTGGGGAAAAATATAAAATATTTTTTCTCCCATGCACACAGAAGTCCCCCACTGTGGCCCTCTGCCATCAAAACCTTGCCACGCAAACCCAACATGCCCATTCATTTGCACATGCCAATTTTAATTTGCTGGATTACCTCCCAAATATGTTAAAATCCAGCTCTAATATATTTTCACATTTAGCCAATTCAGTTCAAGCGGCCAAATATTCAGCCAAAAGTGATTATGTTCAGTCACCCTGAGAAAAATTTACAGTGTTCTTGAGCCCTTCAAACATGTTTAGGTCAGTTCCAGCTGTGGTTATCAAAAAGGCTTAAAATCTTACTTACCTATGCTTTATGTTAAATACCTTACTTACAGACTTTCCTGAAAGAGCGCTTTGACAATGAAGAAATTAAACCAGATTTATGGATGTCCTTAGAAGGTGGAAGTACCTGTACCGAGTGTGGAATTCTCGCAGAAGACACAACTTTGTATTTTGGAGGTGCAACTGTGAGGCAGGCTGTCACTCAAGATCTGGACCTGCGGGGGGCAAAGTAGGTCATGTTTCCACGTCATTATCACGGGGAGCTCTGTCACACACTGCAAAGCAGCAGGCAGCTTAGCTGGCAGCTCAGGGAATTCCTAGGCCACCACAAGTATAGCACTACCTGAGGCAGACACTAATGAGATTACGATTCTCACAGCGCTGATGCTTTCAGATGAGTCACAGAGCAAGGCTCACCCTAGCACAGTGGAAAGGGTCTGACACATCCAGGTGAAGCAGCAGGTCCCTTTGTCCAGAAATGTCCTGCAATCAGCAACTTCTGTCCTGCAAAGAGGCAAGACACCAGTCACCAGGGCATCACTCCTGGAGGAAGCAGCCGTGTCTCCCACCGAGTTCAGAGCAGAACCTCTGCTGGTTGTCCTCTCTTGGGTGCTCATACAAGATCCATTCCACTTCTATGCTGTTGGAAAGGATGACTTATCAGGAGAGCAATGGAACTCTGTCAGTTTGGACAAGACATGACATAGACAACTTCAGCATCATTTCTCTTGACCATATGGCTTTAATGAAGCCACACACTCTGACTTCTGAAACTCTGCAAGTTTGCTAAATCACAGGAAGGAAGGGGCCTCAGGGAGTCTCTAGTCCAACCTCATGCTGAAAGCCAGGTAACACTGAATTCAGACCAGTTTGTTCAGGACTTTGTCCCATTGGATGTTCAAAAACCTCCAAGAACAGAGATCCTACTGTCTGTCTGTACTGGAACACATGTACCAGTGTTCAGTTACTCTGAGAGTGATTTTTATTCTTTTCTTTTTCCCCTGTTAAATCCATTTGGAACGTCCTATTTTTTTAGTGTATGACCATTAGCTCTGAGCTCTGGCCCCAACTGTTCCAGTGTGCTCCACTGATCTTGCCTCAGTTTATCAACTTCTTTTATGTCCTTCATTGATACAAGGGCACCTTAACACATGGTGAGCTCCCATTCCACCAGGACTCCCAGGGAACTCTAAGCATAGCAGCTCCCACCCAGTCTGTCCCTGGCTGGTACATTTGCAACGGGTTAGTCCCTCCCCGGGGCAGTTCTTAGCTGAATTCCATGAGGTTCCCATGAAAATTACTAGGCAGTGTTTTTAGAAACCTTTGTAGTACTTGTGCATCGATGTTACTTGTTTAAAAATGCTGGCATTTGGAACAATTTCAGCATGTCTGTTAACAGAAAGCAACCTCTATTTGTGCAGATCTTTAACAGCTGTGATCATATACATTTACTCTTAGATTTCTACAGTACTGGGGGAGAATTGGGAGTGAAAACAACATGACAACATGCCACAGACCAACTTGCAGAAAGGAGGGAGTGCTGCTAGACTATTCCATTGATGGAGGCAAGTATATACTGTAGTTATAGCTAAGCTACAGTCTGGTTCTGTATACATCACCATGGATATCTGAGAAGCTGTCAGAGATCCAAAATAAAAGGCTAATTCTTAATTGTAAAGTTATTTTTGTCCATGTAAAGTTTTTTTCTCTATCTAAAATTTCCATCTATTGCTCAGGAGTTTTCCATAATCCTCCTGCCTTATTTCAGGAATCAGTGGCTTCCACCTAAGTTGATTCCTTTTTACAATTACAAGATTACTCTTGCAGTGAGTAACAGTTGCCAGCTATCCTTAGAAGTTAAGCTCTATCAGAAGACCATAGCTATTACTTTTTATTTCCTATTATCTTACTGTAATCCTTTAGAAGACTCTACCATATGCTTGTTTTTATTACTAAACCTGCACCTGTTCATTCTAGGGATATCCTGGACTTTGCTCCATGAGATGGATTACCAAAAGTACATCTCAGTGAGGCACGACTACATCCTCCTTCCCGAGCACGCCCTGACCAACACCACCCGCCTGCGCTGGTGGCAGCCCTTCACTCTCAGCAGCGGGATCGTGGTGCCCGGCCCCGACCGGGCGCAGTGGGCCCTGGACAACATCCTCATCGGGGGAGCAGAGATCAACCCCAGCCAGCTGGTGGATACGTTTGACGATGGTAAAACAGGCTGCCGCAGCTCATCTCTTGTCTGGCCTTATCTGTCCGTATCTTACCTGAGCCCTGTGAGCTTGCAAGCAGACTTTCTTTTATTTCAACTCTGCAAATTTTTCTTTTTGTAGACTAATGCTGTTTATATGCTATTCTTCATGCTGTTAATAGAAGTGCGTAAATATATATATATATATATGTATATTCAGATATGTGTGCACATATATACACACATACAAAAATTTTTATTTCAACCCAATTCATTTCATTTAAATTCCTGGTATTATGCTTTTATTTCATCTTTTTTTTTTTTAAAGTACTATTAATTAAACATTTGAATTATCCAGAAAATAATGTTTTTATGATGTCTATTAGTAGCTTGCTGTGTGTCATTACAGATAGCATAAATGTAGTGTCTATATCACTAAAGTACTCTATCTAGTGATTCTATAGGTTCATTACTAAGCCTTGATGTTTACCAAGACAATGCAGTAATTGTGTTTAACTCATCTTAATAGAAGGCACCTCTCATGAAGAAAACTGGAGCTTTTACCCTAATGCAGTCAGAACTGCAGGGTTCTGTGGAAATCCATCATTCCATCTCTACTGGCCAAATAAGAAAAAGGATAAAACACACAACATCCTGTCCTCCAGGGAGCTCATTATACAGCCAGGATACATGATGCAGTTTAAAGTAAGAAATGTTCTCTCTCTCCAAAGTAAAGAACACAATGAAAATTCATCTAATGTGTCTCCAGAAATTATTCTTCTTCCAACTAGGATGCTCAATTGGATGAATAATTAATAGTGACTTTTTACCAGCAATTAAAGGAAAATATGAAGTGTAGGTAATGAGAACCAGAAAGGCTGCATGAATGTAAAATGTCAAAATATTCTGTCTGTATGCTTTTGGGGTTAGTCAGAGGGATTGGAAGTCTAATACCTTTTTCCTGAAATGACTGGATCATCAGATACAGTAGGAGTTATTTTCTAAGGTGAGAATTTATGCCATGCAGAATAAGCTATCTTCCCCTAATTCATGAAGAAACAGAAAAGGCAAGGGAGAAGGAGGCTGGAGAAAAGTGTCATATGGAAAATGCAAGTGTGTTCAAGTAGAAGTACCCCTTCTACTTACTTGTGTCATGGCAAATGACCTAAACCATCAGAGAAACATTTCTGAGTATTTTACTTTGATTTAAGGTAGAATTCTACACAGGGCCAAAGGCAACAAGTAGTTGTTTCCCAGAAATGTTCTTGGCTGTTCCCCAAGCACGCTGTCTTAAATAAACCAGGAGCTAACATGAAAGTAGGGTTATCAAAATACTAATCCATTTTCTTATTACAGTTTTTTTCTTGCTCTTCCTTTTGACAAGATAGTTCCAAAATTTTCCATTTTCCACTGATCAATATTTTCACCTTTCCTCAACGTCACTGCCTATTTTATATTGACTGTCTAATATAATCCCCAAAGCACTGCTTCCCCCACTCAGCATTCCAAATAAATTATATACAAGAGGAGTCGCTTATGTTTTTTTACTAGTGAATGTCAGGACCCCCCCAAGATGCTTATTTTACCCAGCCTATCATCTTTTTTCCTCTATTTTAAGACCAAAATTATGATAACCCATCAGCATTTAATAGTTCATATTACTAAACTCTTATTGCAGAGTTTTTCTCTCCTGATTCCCTCCCCCTTTTTCTTCACCACTCACAGTAAAGATATTATTTCTAAACTCAGCTCTAGCATGGCTTCTGTTTGGTTTTGAAATTTAGCATCATATTATCTAATCAGTAATGTATACTGGGTGCTGTAATCTTTCTACTATAATATGGAACAAATATGTCTATTATTTTAAATATTCAGAATAATTCTGTTCCTAAATTGGACTGATTTAAAGTTTATGTCCACATTTATCATTATGAATTTTAAATTTCACAGGTGCTTCACTTTTGGAAATGCCAAGGAACTACCATATCTTTTTGTTTCAGAAACAATGTTTGTTTAGATACTTAATTTGGACTTCAGAAATGAAGTGTTAGAATTCTGTTAGGAAATAACAGAAGCAAGGAAGTAAAATTCTTTAAGTAAAAGCAGTGTCTGAAGTAGTGTCTTTTGTTTTCATCCACTTTTGATGGATTTAACCCAAGTTCTAAGTTGACAATCACTTCTACACCCAATAAAGAAAAAAAAAGGAGAACATAACTTGATTATATATCACTTTAAATGTCTACTTGACTTGTTATAGCAGTTGATTTTATTTGTGCTATAGATCGTGGTTGGCTGTGAGGCAAATTCTTGTGGGGACCTCCACTCAGTGATGCTGGAGTATACAAAGGATGCCAGGTAAATGACAGCAGAATACACAGACCTGAAGAATAGTATGACATTAAAAACCTAGAAAGCTTTTATTTATTAAAGCAATTACTTTGCTATTCATGTGGCAACAGAATCTAGACAAAGTGTGCAAGCACTGGGATTTGTCTACATAACTCCCATAAATTCTCTTTATAATTTATCCCAGATGTTGACAGATTCATGGCATTGAGCTTGCAGTTACAGTCATGAGCATGTTCCTGTTTAAAATGTGCTCACAGGAAAACACATTTGCAGGAAACTGTTTTAGTAGGATACAGGACCAAGCTGTAATGAAGTGGGAGTTACTTAACTCCAAATTGGTCTTTAACTAGCTAACAGTAACACTGCCTCATGTGCTGTAGAATAGCAGCATGTTATAATTTGTAAAAATGAAGGTATATTCTGTGCTTAAATGACTGTGGGTGAAATTGTAGCAAATCCTATCGGGACTCTTCTGAACACTGCAAGAAAAAGGCTAAGGACCAGCCTCCTAAATAAATCCTTCTGTCATGCAGCCCCGAGCAGCTGCATGTACCACACTGCTGGGAGTGCCACCAAGGGTTCCACAACACGCAAGCATCCTCCCTGGCTGCACCTGTGCTTCAGCCTCTCACCTCTTGTTTATTTGTGGCTCCAGAGCACGGAAACTATCGCTGACAATCTCTTGTGTTTGTTTAGTAAGACAGACAATGTCATGACCCTTAGAAATTACCTCTTTTCCTTTCATTATTTTTTCAGTTGCTCTAAATTTTTTTTTCTTTTTTTTTGTTTCCTACAGGACAGACTCATGGCAACTTGTCCAGACACACTGTCTTCCTTCCTCATCTAATAGCATTGGCTGCTCCCCATTTCAATTCCATGAAGCTACAATCTATAACTCTGTCAACAGCTCCATGTGGAGAAGAATAACTATCCAGCTGCCTGACCATGTCTCATCCAGGTAGGTTACTGAAAGGTCAGCTCACTGTGGACCTATAAAATGACAGCTGTCTTGCTGTCTTGGCACGGTTTACTAGGAACAACTGGTGAATTAAAAATGATTCCTCATTGCAGGATTTAGATCTGATACAAAACCAATGTTCTTCAGGAGGCTTTTTTTAAATAGAAGTCACTACTGCCAATGATGTAGCGGGGTGGGTTTTTCCAACTACTGAAGTCACAGCCCCCTCACATGACATTTTTGGTTACATTTGCTGCTGGTGTATTAGAAAGTCACTGTACAGATGTGTTTAATTGCTACATAGCGTAATACAGTGTTTGGATTTTGATATTTGCAGTGCAACTCAGTTCAGGTGGATTCAGAAGGGAGAAGAACTGGAGAAGCAGAGCTGGGCAATCGATCACGTGTACATCGGGGAGGCGTGCCCGAAGCTCTGCAGTGGCCACGGGTATTGCACAACTGGAGCCATTTGCATCTGTGATGAAGGATACCAAGGTTCCATTTCCTCAATTTCTCTCTTGTACATCTACTACAGTCTAACCTAGCTCAAAATTAAACAAAAAGATAAAATTATGTATCATGTCCAAATTCATCACTGGAATGTCTGAGTAACAAATTCAAAATTAATAATTTGTCAGAGCTGAAAACTGTATTGAGTCAGCAGTCTCTCCTATCTGGCACTGTATGTAAAGTCCATCCAGCCTTTACTGAAGGCAGAACACGGCTAGTTGATGACCCAGAACTGGCTTCCACCGCTGAACTCCTTCCAAGGGTGCATCTCAGAGGATGCACAAATGGCATACAGATGTTGGTGACTGGCATCTGTAAGGGACTCTGTGCCCCATCAGGACAGAATGTTCTGCTCTAACTCCTCACTGCAGCTAAGCACGTGCCCAGTGGTACCTGAGTGCCCTTGGTAAACTCTAAGTGCTTTGTGGGAGTAGAGCCAGTGTGTAATGTCTTCCAGGAAAGCCTCATAACTTTATACGATCAGGTCCCTTCCGAGTTTTTAGACATATTTGCCTTCAACCAGCAATTTGATGTTTCTCCTATTGGCATCAGTGCAAAACAGGAGAAACTGTATTGCAGTTCTTGAAGTTATACTGCTGTAAAAATAAGACTCACAGCCTCAATTTTGTAAAAATAACTGCTGTATATCAATGTGCACATTATTAATGTATCTGCTGAAATATATTCAGGCTGTATATTGAGCCACAACCTTGAATAGAATTACAATGACCCGTAACTCAATTTTCTCCGTTCTTTCCATTTTTGTGTGTTTTACAACTTCACTGTGTCATTTTTAGGTGATGACTGCTCTGTTTTTAGCCATGATCTGCCAAGTTATATTAAAGATAATTTTGAATCTGAAAGAGTCACTGAAATAAACTGGGAAACCATTCAGGGGGGAGTGATAGGAAATGGATGTGGACAGCTGGCACCCTATGCCCATGGAGATTCGCTCTATTTTAATGGATGTCAAGTAAGACAAGCTGTGACCAAGCCTCTGGATCTCACCCGAGCAAGGTAGTAGTTTGAGCCTAAACAGTTCTTTTAACAATTCATGAGAAAGAAAACTCTTCACATGTATGTGCAGCCACATGGGCCAGTACTGATGAGGATGGACTGACCTGGCTGTGCCATGCAGTTGGACGTGGCTGGCAGAAAACATTAGGGTTGGCAAAATGCTTTGTGACTTCGATTCAGGAGATGGAGAGTGAGGATGTCAGATGAAAAGGTCAGATGTTTTCATCATGCCCAACAGAGCACTGTCTATGTAAGCCAGCACTGACAATGAAGCTGTTGGCAAAGACTGGACACCAGACTGCCTGGACCAGTGCCTGAACTGATAAGACAAATCCCATGTTCGTATGTGCCTCCACGATGGTTATGACTAAAGATGCTATTTAGTAATTACAGGCTCATTTTCCCATTTCAGTTGTCAAATAGAATTATATTCACCTGGCAACGAACAGGAGTATCTTTTTCATCTATTGAGCCTCTTTGGCCATGGAAAAACAAATGTAACCAGCCTGTGCTGGCTCTTAGCAGAGTGACAGCTTTCGGGACTGGTTTATATTTAGTTGTCCAAAGCAAGATTAGAAACAGGATGAATTAGCCAATGGGTCAGATATAAATCAGACTCTTCTCTTCTTACTTGAACACCCAGGTAGAGTATGATATATATTTTTAGGCACTTTATTATATTCAACCTTTATTTGTCCTTGATAAGCTTTTCATACACTCATTTACATACTTGCATTTTTATCCACCTCAGTTTTATGCAGATATATTGCAAAATTTGATCTACTGCCTGCAATAGTATGTTATACATAGTAAACTATTATTTTGAAAGGGGAGCTGTGTTTTAAAGATGTGCAAACAGTTTATTTTGCATGTTAAAGTAACGATTCTTGAAAATGCTCCAAGTTTTGATAAGGTAACTGCAATAAACCTAGAAATGCTATTGTTCCTGTTTGAATACTTTTGCGTATTGAAAATACCTTTTCTCTCTGTGTTTTACAGCAAAATCATGTTTGTTTTGCAAATTGGAAGTATTTCACAGACAGACAGTTGCAATACCAATCTGAGTGATCCTAACACTGTAGACAAGGCAGTGCTCCTCCAATACAGTGTAAATAATGGAATTACATGGCAAGTAATTGCACAGCATCAGCCAAAGGACTTTATACAAGCCCAAAGAGTGTCTTATAATGTTCCCTTGTGAGTACCCAGTCACATTTCATTACCTCTAAGTGCACAAGTTACAGTTCTGCTAAGAAAAAACCTATCTTTGCATCACTGTTGAAGAAAAAAGGTTGATGAGAGGGTAAACGAAGATGACTAAAGGGGAAGGCTGATTAAGAAATTGCAGGCTAGTGTTTATCAAAGCACTTGAAAGAAAAACAGAAAGAATACTTGTTTTGAAGACAAGAGGAAAAAATCCTCCTTATCTGCATGCATTTTTAACCATTAAACATTTTACATGTACAATGTGTTGATGTTCAGTGACATAGAAACAATGATGTGACTTTGCTCTCAGTTCCTGTTTGGGAATAGATAGGGATATGCAAAACACTGATAGTCTGGAGCTCTCACAGGCTCTTGTGTTTGTGTGACAGGGAGGCACGAATGAAAGGAGTCTTACTGCGCTGGTGGCAGCCCCGTCACAACGGAACAGGTCATGATCAGTGGGCTTTGGACCACGTAGAAGTCGTCCTGTGAGTATCAGCTTCACCTCATCCCACCCCACCTCAGAAAGCACTGAAATTTCTCCAGCATGACATGGGTGTTATGCTCAGTAAGAACCATTGTGGCCCAGGGAATCCTTTCTCAAAGGGAAACCTTTAAAATCCTATCTTTCCTGATGCTCTGCCCTGACTGCAACAGTCAGTAGTTGAGATGAACACAAAGTAAGTGACACAGCAGGGGGGTGTGTTGTGCATTGTGGAATAATGCAAGAGGGAGAGTGGGGCTTTATCACCTCCAAGTATTGCTGTGGTCCTGTAATGCAGCAATGACTGTTAAAAAACTATTTTGCTGGGACCTAAGAAAGGATATTCCTATTCAACGCTGTGCTGCCGTGTAAGGCTGATCTATATCCTTTCAAGGATACAAAAGATTCTTCTGTATTGTTCATTGCACAAAGTAATGTTGTTGTGCCTCTTAAAAATTTGTGTTAGCAACTAATGCCTTATTCATTTCCTTTTTTTAGTAAGAAGGATACTGTTCAGAAACAGGGTTCACTATATCAGGTTCCTATGGTCTGAGCTCTATATTCATCCCCTTGTCAAGATTTTACCAAGTCTGCACCCTCCTGATTCTCCCATTCTTGAGATGGGTTTCGCTGGCAGCTAACCCGTTTTTCCTGTGTTGCATCACGAAGAGATGACCTGCTTTTTCTCTAACAGTTTAGTTCCAGTAGAAGTGAAATGATAGTGGCTTCCCGGGCAGGAACTCATCGCTGGCAGTGGTTGGCAGAGAGAGGCGAGCCTGCTCCATAGATAGGTTCAAACATTCTTTTTATTGAAAAATTTAAAAAACAGCAATGAAGAAATTAGGCTTAGATAACCTCCAGACTGTGTAATTATAGCCATGAGGTTTCTGAATTAGCAGAGACTGCTAGTAATGTTTTGTAACAGTGGCAAAGTGAATTGTCTGATTGCTAGTTAGTCCTGTTCTCCTTTCCACCAAGAAGCACCAGCTTGCATGGCACTCATATCAACCCCAAACCAAACTGGTCCCAACACTGAGTAACTGTACACCCTCTGCTGCTTTTACACCTTGCTGGGCTCTGCTTCCATAACATTAAGCTTAAAACTGGAGGGAACAGAGGGGAGAGATGGATATGATTCCTGTTCTAGTTAATCAATGGCTGTATGATGCTGCATCAGGAAAGATATGGAAGAGTATGAGCTGCAGGAAGTTCACAGTGTTTAGGAAACCATGGAAAAGAGAACTGGTCATTCTAAAATATTTACATGTCTTTCTACCTTGCAATTAAAAATAAAAGGAACAGAACAAACCACGAAAGAAAAAAAATTAAGCATAATATTACCCATCAATCCAAGCACTGAATTAGGGGCCATAAGTAGGAATAAAACAGATCTTTAGAAAGTGATTCTGAGGCTGAAATGTGGAGAATTTCTCTGACAATGAGATCTGCCAGGCTGTAGACTAGACACACAAGTTCAGTGTAACAACAAGTCATGTGAGATATGTTATACTAGAATGGCCACAACGAGTAATCACACCTTGCCTAGAGAAGGAACCAGGTGGGCAGACAGTGTCTCCTCCCTTCTATTATTTTAGTCCTGTTAAAGAGCTTTGAGGCTCTTCTGAAAATTGCCCTAAATATCAGGCTAGAGACAGAGGATTTCCACCATGTTCAAGTGACACCTGGTACAATGCACAGAGAAAGACAGACCAATCTGGACTGATTTTTCCCTTACCAAGTCCTGTGAAACATGGTGCCGTGACAGCTTATTTCCCAAAGGCCAGATGTGGAGTTCCAGTCCCTGCAAACTACAACACATGAGACATGCTGCTCTCAGGAAGGGCAGAATTACATGCCATGGTACATCTGGTTCATATGCTGGCATGTGCTCAGTCCTGACAGGTGCCTTTGACTCCTGTTTTGCCTAAGTTCTATATGTACATTGTAATTCATCAAAATATTCTGTAGGCCTCCTCAAATTTGTTTGCAAGTCACCTGCAGCTCCTTTATCAATAAATACCCTCATATGGGTTTTCCTGTAGCTCTGCTATTTCACTTGGCCACTTTACACTGGTCACTTTAGTCCCAGAACTTCACTTTCTTCACCTGTAAAACGATGAAGACACTCAGTCACCTCCATGGAGTGCTTCGGGTTATCAGAAGGGAGCCTGGATCAGTATCTGTTAGCACTTACCCTAGATGATCCTGCAGACACCAGGGCTACTGGAATTCACACTATGAGTACTAGGCATAGGACTTAGCTTTCATTCTTAATATTCCTTAACTTTCCAATGAAGGGTACAGAAGTCCTGCCTGCTCCTGGGGGAAGCAAGCCCCCTTTCCCAGGCAGCTCTGCAGCAAGAGGCGACGAGTCAGTGTCCTCTGAGTGCTCTCCCTTCCCCCCAGGATTGCCAGGGGAGAGCTCTGTGGGCAATAGACACCCCAAGGCTCTCTGGAAGGGCTGCAGAGAGGCACAGCCTGAACTTAATCCATTCACCAGGGTTCTGTAATTACCTCTTCCCATTAATTCTATAGGGGGCCATCGGAGAGTCAGTAGGCTTGTCTGGCTTACACATTCCAAAGCTGGGATACTTTAGGAAATATCTGTGCCTCCCAAATTGGAAGTAGGTTCTGTTGGAACTCTGGCCTGGTCTCAGAAGGCCATGAACATCCCTAGATAAGAACCTCTTGATGGTCCATGTCCAACACAGTCTGTGTTCAGTCCTCTTACAACCATGCACTGTACCACCCATCTGGATGAGACCCTATACACCTCTCCAGAACCATCAAAATTATCCTCACTGGCCCTGGTTTCAGTCCTAGATTTTCATGTTTATGACCTGTGTACCCACGTTGATGCAGCCAGCAAGCCTCTGGCCTGTGAGGTGATAGAGCAAGGAGCCAACCTACACTAGGAGGTGTGGTTTGGGGCATAGATAAATTCCTGGCTTTCCACATCTCTCCTCTTGTGTTTTCTTCACTACCCTATAGGCTGACAGACGTCTGATTTTTCCAGCCTAGGCATTGTCTTGGCTGCCTGCACCTCCAGGTGCACACCTAGGTGCTGTGCCAGCTCTTCCTCAGCCCACGGGCAAGGGAGCCATCCTCTCCTTGAGCAGACTAAGGGCTGGAGTAAGAGAGCAAGCAGGGAAAGCACCTGCCACCATGGAGAGCTGGTCTGTAGGGATGTAAAGCAAATAAGGATTTTCTTGATTTTATTTCCCATCCAAAACAGGGGCTGTCCCTGCTCCTCCCCACAATGCTCACCCCAGGGGCAAATCTGTGAATATCTGCTTTCATGACCCAACTCTTCTCAGCAATCCAAAGATTTGAAATTAGTTCTGTCACAGGCCTAGCTGTCAAGTCGTAGTGCAGATACTGCTACAGCTGACACACAGCCAGGGTCATGAAACTGTTCAGTTCAACTGATTTCTGAGTCTAGGGCCACCATCCTCTCACCAGCAAACATGTCTTCAGGATGCCATTTCTTTGATTTCTTTTTGCTCCCAAGAAAATTGCTGGGGGGAATAAAATCAACCTGCAGATTATACATGCATGCAAAATACCTGGCAGTGATAAAAAAGGCCAAAGATGGATCTTTTTGTATGTTACTTAAAATCATTCTACTTTTCAATTAACTATTTGAATCACTCTTTAAAAAGCAGTATTTTTAAGATTGTGATGCAGCTGCAAATAGTGCTAAAATTGAGCACCTCTTTTAAACAGGTGAAACCAAACACCTGTGTTGACAATGTTATACATTAAATTGATCTTGCCAACTTAACAACAGTTGATGTCTGTCCTGTGGTGGAGAGAGGATACGAGTTGTTAAGTTGTTCAGTCCCTTTTAAAGCTAGTGCTGATTATTCCTCATTAGTGCAGGGTTTTTTCTCTCAATTTGTAAAGAAAGCTTTGGGCACAACTCTCATGTGTTCCATGCGGCTCTTCTTAGGTTAAAAAAGTATTTTATCCCAGGCTTAAGAAACAGTGTTTTTCTGTGCCCCTGTACTTCTGCCCTAAGAACAGCCCATGTCCAACTCTGCATTTCATTTGCACATTGTTTTTCTCTGGAAGCACAGCTCTCAGCCTGCCCACTGCACACACACCTCACACTTCTTTGCATGTGCATTACACAGCTGCCGTTTCTTTGTGTATAGGGCAGGCCCTTAGAGACATCTCATTAACTTAATTCAAAGTCAAAGGTACTGAGAAATAAAGGGTAGTTATAAGATGAACACTAAGGGTCTGATATTCCTTTCTTTACCCCAAAACTTGTTATGTGATCCAAAGGAATTTACGTTGTGCAAGGAATGCAAGAAATGTTATCCCCACCTATGATTTTATGGTCAACTGATAGATAACAGAATGAATCCCTCCATAGCCATCACTCCATGCTCTTCATTGTCGAGATATTCTCACATTTTTGGCACAAATGATTTAGTGAGAACTTATGTTGCATTTGGTGCAAAGAATGTTTATCCTTATTTTGGAATATTAAAATACAAATTATATATTCTAGATTTAACAAGAAGTGCTCATGTGGAAAAGCATTTTCATCTGCTTCATATTTTTTAGTAAAAATCAATTATTTGAAAAATGCATTTAAATTAAGTATCAACATATTTATAATAAAGAACATAAGTAGTTCAAACATTAGGTGACTATCTGAATATTCACAACATTTTTGCCAAATTTAATATGATGCGGTTTGTGCTTCTATGACATTTCTATTATGTTTCTAAAAAGTGCATGCTGAATTTTATAGAAAATAAAAATCTAAACATTGATTTGAAATCTGAGGAAATAATTTGTTCAATTTTTATTTTCAAAAGAGACGAAAAGTCCTATATTGCCTCTAAACCTCATCAGGGTTTTATGACTAATCACAGTGCTGCATGCATTGAAAGGCATTTTCTAACTTGTGTTGTATTTCATTGTTTGCTGTCATTGGTTTTACACTAGAATAAGGTAAGTACTTTCCCTGAATCGGTATTGAATGTATGTTTCTGTTAGCTACGGCTCTTTCACAAAGTTTTGTCAATGACGGGTTGGTGGAAAATCATTTGTACTCTGAGATGTGCCACATAGCTCCTGAGGGCCCTGCTCCTGCAGCACTTCCTCAGTGAGCATTGGGGGAAGTTAAACTCAGCAGAATTTGTTCAGCAGATTGTGCCATACTGCAGTGGGACTTCCACCAAGGCTGTGGGGAGAAGGACTTCTCCTTCTTCTGCTTCTGATAGGGTACAGTGAGACCTGCCAATGGAGGGCACCCAGAGCATTGTATGGGCAGCCAAGGGGCAATTCCCACTTTTTTCTGTAATAAATGACCACAGAGATGCAGCCACAGCCAGGACGTGTATGTCAGTCAATCTGCTTGGTGGCATAGCCACACCTGCCCCTTAGACACAGAACCAGTGTCCCCAGGTAGTTCTTTCATTTCATGTAACCCAGCTGCTTTGTGCTGTTGCAGTTAATAGATACCACTAACCAGTACATTACTGAGCTCTGGGTTCAAGTGTTGACTCCACCAAAGCCAAAGAATATTTGTCATTGATATGAGCCCTCAGAACTTCAGTCAGAGCACAAGACCTTTTTCATTACAGTACCTGCCTAACAAAGCATTTGTAATTCAGTACCAAAATTTACTCCAAGCCTAGTCTTGAGGCACATACCTTTGCTGTGTTCCAAGGCTTTTTTCATGTTTAATTTTGTTATCCAAATATTTTTGTTTCTATTTTGTTCCTGTTTTGTGCCCTGTCAATTAAAAACACAAATAATGAATGACATTAGTATATACTGGGGTTATGTACTGCATATTTTTCATTCCATTTGGCTATGTTCCATTCTCATAAACTTTAAATTGCAGTCTTGTAGTTCAAATTGTGCTTTAGGAAACATGCAATAAACATAATGCTCTACTAAAGACTAAAGATCCAGAGAGACTCCTTCTCATAAATTGCTTTACTGTAGGTATTTTTTGAACATGCCCTAGACAGTTTTGTCTTTGCTCTTCTGTATTGGCTGCATTTTGCTTTCATACAACTAGCACAACTCTAGGTACTTCATTGGAAAGTTTTTTAAGGTTTCCTACATAAATTCAAGCAGTATTGTCTTCTGTTTACTTTTTAGTAGTGCACTCAAAACTGTCAAACAGATTATACAGTAGTCACTCCTGTTAATTGCTTTTTTGCTCCATCAGTAATATACAGATAACTACTTTGGATCTGAACTTTTCTGATTGACTGATGGTTCAGTGAATGCACAGAAAAGACAGAAGGCTCAGCTGGTGCTGACCAGTCTATTACACACCTGCAAAGCAGTCTTCAAGTTCCACTGATTTTGAAACACAAGTTCCCACCACACCATCATGGAAGGGGGTCTATTCCTAATAGAGCTTGATGCTGCCCAGCACATTTTGGGTGTTCTGAACAAGAGAACAACAGCAAAAGTATAGTAAAGCCTTTAATCAGTCTGTGAAAATAAAAATTAAAATTACTACTAATAGTATTGAAAGCATTTTGGCATCCACCAAATGCAAGGAATGTGTAAGTACTCTTGCAGACTATATTATATAATTCTTCTTGTGATTTTATAAAGCACTATTGATCTCTCTTATACAGTGCTTGCCTCCTACCAATATATAAAATTAATTCAAAAGAATAAATATAGACCTACTCTGATTTTGTGGTGCAATATGATACAATACTATAATGAACAGGGTCTACATATTTACCCATGGGAAGAGTGAAAATCATAGTATTTCCACAGCAGGCATCATGTTTTTCTGTGGCATCCAACCAGCAGTTGGAAAGCCTGTCTCATGTCAGTAAGGACAAGTCTGAACTACATTACTGCAAGGGGAAAAAAAGCATTTAGTTCCTGAGAATTTAGATTTCTCTTACTTTTTACACACTGCACTGCTACGGTGTTCAGTGTAAGACATAAATATATGCTTCTTCCTAACACCTTGATCATCTTCCAATGGAACAAAATTACATACATAAAATAAGTAAATCCCTTCTGCATTACTAGGTAAGCATTTCTTTGTTCCTTTCTTCAATTCTTTCCTTTTTTTTTTTTTTTGTTTGTTTGTTTGTTCATTGTTTTAAACATCTTCACCATCCCTTTAAGGCCAGACACAAAATGGTTGGTCACTTGAAGTGAAATAGAGGCCAGGTGCACACAGCAGTGTCCAAAACAAGTCCTGAACATCTCTGCTGAGCTGTTGCTGAACATAAGCAGACCAAAGGGAGGATGGAGATGGGGCAAAGGATCCTGGGCCAAGGACCGCAGCTCAGCATGTGCCCCATCTGTCCAAGCCTTGCCCAAGCTGAGGATCTCACAGCCGAGCTCACTTTTAAATCTAACCAGGTCCAGAAATGGCAATTTTTTCAGCCAAATACTTTGGCAGGCTCTGTTTGGTCCCATGTACCCAGAGCAAAGCTGCTCAGAGTTGGGCTGTGCTTTCTCCCACGCCCATCTGCTGTATTTTGGCTGCAGAGCAGCCTTCTCCCAGCAGATAGGTGCTCTATCCTCACCCCATGGTTAGGATGCTCTCCTGAGAGGTGGGATGTGGCCTTGAAGGCTCTGTGTCTGAGGAACCACCCACTTCCCAGGCAATGGAAATTAAAGGGAAGGCAAAACTAAGAACTTCTTCAAGCTTCAATGGCAGCCACTGTCAGGAGCGGGTTTGGGGTCATAATTTCATCAGTGAGACATCTGGCATTGGAGCAAGGGTGACATTCCACCCTGATGGCTTAAGGACCAGAATGAAGACTGATGTGCAGTGCTGCTTTGCACTTGAGCTACCAAGTGGCATTCAAGTTACATAAACTTACCATTATCAGTCTTCCACACAAAACTCTTACAAATCAGCCCTTTTCTTTTCACTTGAATAAGTCAACATTAACCCCTCTCTCAACTGCCACATGCTCTAGAGCTCTACCTTACTGTGACAGTGCCAAAAGTTGTGCCAAGTGTACACCTGTTTTCTCTCATTGCCACCAGGAGCTGGTCTTTATTTCATCCTTGTTTGTACATTCCAGTTGAAAAAAAAAACCCAAAAATTAAAAATTGCAAAGCCTTGGAAAACTAGTCAGGAAGTGACTTGGATTTGCTTAAAGGTTTATAGTCTAGATTTTATCATGACAACTATTAATCAGTTTCGTCAATTGTGTTCAAGATTAGCTGTAGAAAAGGGTATAATTTTGTTAGACAGATTGTTTTAGGTTAAATTAGCATACTACAGCAAAACCTATTTTTGCTTGTGGAGAATCATAGTTATTTTGCAAAGCATACAATTACTCGTTTTTCCTAAGGGCCACATTCACTAAAAATAAGTTTGCACACTAGAGAGGAAAGTATGACTTACTGCATTATGAGTATTCACTTCTTACTCACAGACAAAACTCACAAGTGAAAACGTTCCTTGAACCCACAAATGGGAGATTTATTGACAGCAGGTCTTCACAGATCTGCCCTCTCATAGTTCCTTCTTCCCTCAGAGGGAGAAGTAGAAATCTGCATTAGGTGGGATGGGCCTTGTCCTCCAGGTGGGTCTTCCAAACAAGGGTGCCTTCTTAAATTCAGCTGCAGATGGGCTCTCTTGCTTGGTCTCCTCCCAGACACGACAATGCTTATTTCCCAGATCTTCCTTTCCTTTGGGAAGAGGGTGCATAGGGGAGGGAAACATTAATCTGAATAGAAGTGTTGTACTTCACTTCCTATACCGTAAAAGTAGAAGATAATGGAGTAAAGCTTTTCTTCTGTTCTCAAGATAAAGCAGTTAATGATTGATGACAGAAGGATAACTGGAGTACAAAACCCGCACAGAGAAATGCTATGAAGTGTGCATACAGTTTTAGTGAATCTGGCCCTAGGCAGCACCAGTTTTCATTAGCTGAAAGCTCTTAAACTTTCCCTAAGATAATGAATTGTAAATGAAAGCCAAGTGGGACAGATTCTCAATTGCCTTGTACCTTGCAGTTAAACAAAGAGTGTGCTTCACACCAGTTTGCACAGACTTGAGAAGTCATGCAAGGACAAAGAGGAATCACTCCCACTAGCTCACTGCTCCAAAAGAATTTACACTATGTATAAAAGAAACTGACACTCTTTCCTTCTTCCACCCTTTGATTTCAACAGCACTCGCAAACAAAATTACATGATGAATTTTTCACGGCAACATGGGCTCAGGCATTTCTACAACAGAAGACGAAGGTCACTTAGACGATATCCATGAAGAAACGAGAAATTTATTTTTTTTCCTCCCAACATGTGATGTGTTGCTTTCCATTCTTTAAATCTAGCACTGCATCTGCTATCAGGACTTTTCTGCAACTGGCTTGATGAATAACTGAAAGCCTTTCTCAAGACGGAGTGTACGCCACTTTTTCGCACTGTGAACTAATGAGAAGTGACTTATTTTCTCATAGGTAAATGTTTTAATGTTGATGTGTCTGTGAAAATTGTGATCTGTTGTAATATCAGTTACAGTGGCAGTATTGGAAGTAAGCAACTAATTCTGTTTAACAGGAAAAAAAGTTTAAGCACAAAGACTTTTCAGATTTTATGTTTATAAAAACCTACATATTAAGTACAGAATTTAACATTCTTTGTCACATAGGTATTTAAGTGCACTGTATTTCAGCTCTGTGTCATTTTATATGATTAAGTTATCATTGTTCGTCCTCTTTGTATTCTCTTCTACAACATGACACATCGGCACTGTATTTACTTGTTTTGTTGTTGTAATATTTTTGCTGCTGATTTTTGGGCTATTTACCTTCTTACAAAATGTGTTAAAAAAAAAATCATCAAAGTACCTAATCCAGAAGATAATTGCAAAAGTAGTTGTAAAGGCGTTGATATCCTTTGGTCTTATTCTTTGATATGTCTGTTGGTTAGCATTGTTTTGTGGATAAAAAAAGAATGCTTGACATTAAACTTTTTTCTACTACGGATTTGTGGACTAAGCCCCAAACAAATTCCCAATTCCCTGTCTAAATGTAGTCAGTTCTCCGAAACTGATTTACTTACAGTAACTGCCATTTGGTGTCTGTAGTAATGAAGTGATTTGTAAACAGTGAACGTTTCATTGTGTTCTCTTTGGTGTTTGTTTCTATTGCGGGTCATGTTTGTATCTTCTGATAAAGTTGTATCTACACCAGCAACGTTATAATGCCCCTATAGCCCTAAACTGTCTATTATCATAAATAAAATGCTTCACTTTATGGTGAACCAAGCTAAGATCCATGCTTCAATAAAGATAATGTCAACAAAGAATTCTGATGTTAGACTTTACAAGCCACGTGGGCTTTACATGAAATCATAAACCAAATTCTTCTACTAAATACCTAGATTCTAAAGCAAACATCAATGTTATTTTTTAATATTTAGCACATCACACTTAACAGCACTTTGCAAATAACACAAACCAAGAGATCTCCACAGTCCCATGGGCATAACACAGTCCTCGGAACAGGTCCTGGTGCAATGAATGAAACAGGACCACAGACCAATATGCACTCTCGCTTTATCTCCAAACCAGAAAGTGTAAATCACTGTTTCCAAGCTCTGAGAACAAGAGTGTGGCACAAAAGGAACCTGGTTCCAAACAGACAAACCTGCTAATTCTTAGAATCATAGAACCGTTAAGGTTGGAAAAGACCTTTAACATCAAGTCCAACCATTAACCCTGCACTGCGAAGTCCACCACTAAACCATGTCCCTAAGCACCACATCTATCCTTTGAATACCTCCAGATGGGGGTGGTGACTCAACCACTTCTCTGGGCAGCCTGTGCCATGCCTGACAACCCTTTCACTGAAGAAATTTTTCATTATATCGAATCTAAACCTCACCTGGTGCAACCTGAGGCCATTTCCTCTTGTCTTAATACTTTGCTACTTGGGAGAAAAGACTGACGCCCACCTCACCACAGTCTTCTTTCAAGTCGTTGTAGAGAGCAATAAGGTCCTCCCTGAGCTTCCTTTTCTTCAGGCTAAACAATCCCAGTTCCCGGAGCTTCTCCTCATCAGAGAGAAATATCATATATACCTGTTGTGCTCTTACATCATGCACATCTGCTTCTGGCACTATACCTGTGTCAGCCAGAATGGTGTTTGCTACAGATCCAGGTTCAGCTGAACATATGTTTAATTTTTAGCAGGGTTTTGATCACAGGTACCTGAGCAGTGCAGAAAAAAAAAAGAGGCCATTCAGTGACCAACTAGTCAACACCTTGGCTTGGTCAAAATTATGTGATAGACCTTTGGATGATCTGGAAACTTCCTGCAACAGTCCAGCCTCCTGCAAACTCACTGTACTGTTCTGGAGAACCAGTGTACTTCATGTACTTTCAATCCCTGAAACAAGATAAAGGTTCTATTCAGAGAAACAGCAGGAAGACAAAACATGAGGGTATCAAAGAATATAACAATTTAATGTTTGGGCAAGCGATTTTAAAATATTGTAATAAGAGTTTTGCCCATTGAACAAACAAAACCACAAGATTTAAACATTCCTATTTTTTAAGATAATTTTATTTGCTTTAATATGTCAATAGAAGGGTGATAGTTCAATCTAAAATGCATGTGGAGCTAATGTGCTTCCAGGGAATTAATTTCTTTTAAAGACTTTAGATACAATGAGGCACTTGGCCTGACTTTTCAGGCAAGAGATCAGCATAATCAGAGAAGCTGCTTTTCACAGTTGTATTTATTTCCTTTGAATAATGTATGCAATCACAGCTACAGAGGAATACCACAAAGCATTTTACCCAAACTCACTACAAACTCTCCACTGGCTTTTCTCTTCCTCACTGGAAGATTCCAAGTGGTATTATCATCTGCCCTTTCCAGATTCCAGGAAGTTCTTCCTTAGACTTTTTCCATTCTTACAACACCCCACATAGCATACATAAAAAGCATGTGGGCATCTTATTTTTCCTCCCATATGGCTAAAAACAATGAACCATCTGACATTAAACAGTTGTTAAAATAGCAAGGGTGGCACAACAGATAATCAACGGCAATAAAAATGCTATAAAATGTACTAATAAGCTTATCTACTGGTGTAAAACTTTGGCAGACATAACCATGAAAACTGACTTTTAGTACGCCTTATAGTCTTTCTCATTTCTCCTATCAGCTTACTAACCCATGTTTCAGTAGAACAAAGAGAACATAAGAGAAATGAAACAAAAATACAGGAAAATGAAACTCTGACCTGCTGGAGTTCCTGAAATAAACAAAACCTGAAGTTCTCATAATTTTGCCTAAATATTTTTCTCTCGAGTTTGCTTCATCCAAAGACGGTAACATTGTCTTAATGGGAGGAAATGTGCAGAGCACCAATATTTTTGAAGGAACAAATCCGGCTTTGCAGGATCTTGACAATTTGCAGAAAAGGGTGGTAATTAAATAACACAGCAAATATACTCAAGGACAAGACATTGTCCTTGAGCACAGTACCAAAGAGCAAGGTACCAGCACACAAAATGAGTAAATACTGGACTACACAACAAAACTATAGAAGTAGAATCAACAGCATAAAGCAGTTTTTAAAAATGCCATTTTGCATTGCGTCAGTGGAAGTATTTATGATAAAACACAGTAAATATATATATGGCTGCCAGTGCTGATAAAGTAGACAGCAGTTGTCAGCTGTTGAGCCCTTCACTTAAATACAGATGTAAACAAGTTGGAGAGATTGCAAAGTACTGCAGCAGAAACAAGACCCTTGAACCCATGAGCTTCCAAGTAGAGAGAGTTGTTTAGTCTAGAAAGGAAAACATTTGGAAAGAGACATGACAACATCCATAAGCACGGTCCTATGTTTTATTTACTTGCTAACCCTTCAGGGCAAATGTTACTGGGTGGAAATGCTGCCACAGCACCACCTCATCACTTATCTATTAGTAGTCAATGGGGCTGGTTATTATCAAAGCAGGAAGCCAGTGTGAGGCCCCACTCAGAAAAACCCCACCTCAGATCAGCTTTGTAGTGAGGTTTAACTAATGACTCAACCCTGGAGGAACAGGAACAAGCCTATAAAGGGGAGCTACCTTCATCCTGAGCTGTCAAGGGAGCCTCAGAATGAAGCAAGGTCAGCAAAAGGGCTTGCCGATGTTAAGCATGGCCCTATAGAGCTCTTTAGGGCTATTAGCAATCCAGAGCAGCTGAGGCCATGCAAGCGCTTACAGTGCTTCTGTGAAGGAGCAGACAGAGCACCCACCAGCCACAGGTGGTGGATCTGTTGCTGGAAGAGAAGACCACGGGGTACGAGGATGCAAGCATTGTGCAGGTGACATGTGGATGAATTGTCCAGTGTTCTCATCTGCTGCTGATGTTTTCTGACGTTTGCTTTTTCTTCCCCATGCTATTCCTGGTTCAGCTGAAGGGACTGAGCTGGCAGCAAGCCTGAAGACTTAGGCCCTGTGTGGCTAATTACTACAGAGCCTAATGGGGAGAGTTTTAGCTGGCACGCAGCAACACGGGGCCAAGTAAAAATGCTGTTCCAGGAATGGAAGAATACCATACTGGAGGATGATGATAAATGCTGAGTTTATAGACTGAAACAAATTTCTCAAGCTTCTTTAAAACAAGAAGAGAATGTGGTTGTGCTTGTGAGCTCTGCTACTCAGGGGAGATCTGTGCAAGGAAGTGGCAAAGAAGCCATGTCAGAAGGCTCAGCTGTTTCCCTGACTCCATCTGGGCCAAAGGTAGAACTCTGGGAGGTACTGTGTAGTCACAGGTTTCAGGGCTACTTTTGCATTAGGATGACATTGCTGATACCATGGAGCTTGCTGATCCCCTCAGGTCCCTCCTTCCCTGCACACCGACCATGCACATACGTGCCAGCCCTCTGCTGATACCCTATAGCTCCAGGTGGGCTAGAAACCCATTCAAAGCCATTCAACTGGTTTATACTCACAACTGGACACCCAGCCTAACTGATTTAAAATCACGCCCCTCTCAGGGGATATTTTAAATTATTGAGTTCAGCCATTTTCAAGGAACTTCAGTGCAAAAAAAGGAAAATGTCCCAATGTTTGGGCCTCTGCTAGAATAACTGTGTTATTATGGACAATAACAAAGCTTGACATGAGTCATGTGTCTGTATAGGATGTGGGTAGCAACTAATTAACAGCAGCATTTTGAGAACCAAGCCTACTGCCACTGAAATCAGTGGGAAAATTCCTACATCAAATGTGTTTCACTTCATATGGAAATGTCCGCCTCAGCTTTACTAATTCAGCTGGTTTGACCTGTCCTAGGACCTGTGTAAGATTCCAAATACATACAGGGGTTTTTCTGCCTTAGAAAGTTGTCTCATTCTTAGAAGATCCATGAGTGTAGTTAGGGCATGGTGGGGAGTGAGCCAGTTGACGGAGCCCATCTGACCCATTTGGGATGTTCCATGTGGGAAGTGTATGCCAATGGCCCAGTGGGAAGTGTCAGAACTCTGCAGTCCCAGCCCCTTAGCCGCCTCCCCTGCCCATACTCACCATCAGCAGCTCTCAGAGGAAGCTGAGAAACAACCAGCACAACAGCTGGAGCTCCAGGCAGCTGTGAGTGCTGGATCCGGCCTCTGACAGCACCTCACAGCTTTCCTTGCACTGCTGGAGAGCAGTGGCTCACACTGCTCCATCCCCTGTGAGCTGGCTGAGCTCCCAAAGCTCCACTGAGCCTTCTGTCATCACACAGCTCCAGTGGCGTGTGTGCATCCTTAACTAATATTCCACAATTATCCTCCACTGGAGTGTTTTTACTCTCCTCAATTGTCTATATTGTTTATTCTGTATTAACTTCCCCTCCCTATTCTTGTTTTCACCAAAACCCCTCTTTTCATCTTGTTGCTACTGAGTTTAGCACTATATTAATCCCTGTCCTTCTCCCAGAACTGAAGAAACCACAGCATCTTTTACCAGTTTAGACAATGCTGGAAAGAAGCAATAAAAAGCATTATTAACCTTCGAGTGCATCACGGTAAAATGCACACAAGAAATTAAAAACAGCTTGTACTTAAATACAACCAGTGACACAATTAGTGTAACATAAACCTCAGGATTACTGGAACATTCAAAATTCTTTATACCTGGGTGGACTTTCCTAGCAGGAAATCTGCTAATCTGTGTTGGTTTGAGGCTTTCTCTTCTCCTTTCTCTTTGTGCAGGAGATATAAACAGGTCTTTGTGTGGTATGTTACTGCAGTGTATGTTTTACTGGCAATAAAGCATTTCAGAATTTCACTACCAGGCCACGCCTTCATAAGTGAATTACACCTGCATTCTAACACAGGCTACAGATTTCCAAGTTCAGAAAAAAAAGGAGCTTTTTGGATAAATAACTATGAATCAACAGAGATGTGCTTCCCACAGTATCTCCACTTACCCAGTTCTGTATAACAATGGCATCCAACATCATTCCACGTGAAGTCTGATGTATGTGGCATTATCTATCACTCTGAAATTTTTCAACAAAATGCCTTTTTGTTACAGCCTGTTTTCAATAAACAAACCTTCCAAAGGCAACTTTAGAAATGTTTTGATCTTGAAATTTCTCATTTTGACAATACTGAAATTTAAAGTGCTGTATTTCACCTTGAATTCATTTAAATTTTGTTTAAGTTACTCTTAACCTCTAACAAGGCCTACCGTGTCAAGGAATCATTTTAAGGTTTTCAAATAACACCCTCCTGTAGACACCAGTTTCACAAATTTTTTCATGGTCTTGGTGCATAAGGATTTCAAAGTTGGAAAAAAGACTTCTACAAATTCTGTGAAAAAACCCAAATCGGAGAGGTGGGAAAATAGTTTTGTCTTGGGTGGGAGAGAGCTATTATGATGGAAAACTTTATAAACCAAGGACTGAAAGATGAGATCTGTAAAGGTATTTCACTACTAATTCTTTCATATTCACAATGAAATTGATACCTATGTATTCTTTGAGCCCAGTAAGGAAATAAAAAAACTACACCCAGATAGATACTTGAAAAAAAAATTTCAGTTCGGCTGGTCAGACACTGGAATAGGTTGCCCGGGGAGGTGGAGTCACCATCCCTGGAGGTGTTCAAGAGGCGTCAGGGTCTGGCGCTGGGTGATGTGGTTTCGGGGTTACAGGGGCAATGCTGGGTTGACGGTAGGACTTGGTGATGTTGAAAGGTTCTGCTAACCCTGCTGACTCCACCATTCCGTGACTCTGGTTCTCTCCGAGCGCGGACCCGGGCGGCACCGCGGGTGCGGGAGCAGCACCGCCCGCACAGGCCGCACCACCG